>CM016614.1:8621592-9175282 GCA_005393395.2 Gossypium australe | reverse complement strand
TCCTTCAACCCTTCGTTGCCACCACTTTCCTCCATCCCAAGCCGCCGAGGCTGGCATGGTATCGCTGAGAACTAAGCAAATCACTCTTGGCTCCTAAAAAAAAGGTAGTTATTTGATATACAACCAATAAAGTCTTTTATATGTCATTTATATAAAAAAATTATTTATAATAATTTGTTTAAAAATGATTTCATCGTTAATAAATAAATTTATTTTTAATTTTTTTAAAATATATATGTAACATCCTGAAAAGGGCCTATGCATTTTCAGTTAAATTGTACGAAATGTCAAGTCTTAAGTACTATGAATAAATTTTTGATATTTTTGGAAACCTAGAAATGGAAATGGAAATGGAAATGAACATTTTTGGAAACTTGAACATTTTGGAAACTTGAACATTTTGGAAACTTGAACATTTTGGAAACCTGAACATTTTTGGAAATGATTCAAAAATGGAAAGTAAACATTTCTGGAAACTTGGAAATGTAAGAAAAATGGCAAGTTACAGAGCCGATCGAAAATTTTAGGAAACTTAGAAATGATGCCGAAATGTCAAATTTTAAAGTTCAAAATAGGAAATAAGGGCTAGAGGGCCTTAAAAGAAAAAGATGGAGAAGTTTGACACACAAACAGGCTTGGAAAAGTGGCCTGAAGATGCCACTTAAGGCCTAAGGAGATGGCGTCACATGCAGGGAAATAGGCCTGAGTTCGAGTCACTTGAGAAGCAAATAAATAAGTTTTATTTTTGCTTCCAGAAGGCTGAGGTGGACGGCATGGGTTTCTAGAAAGGAAGAGTTTTATTTGCATAAATATGTGAATAATAAGTGATAAATAAAGGATTTTCTTTTAAGATAATTGAGGAGATAATTGATGGATTAAAGGCTTTTATCTTTTAAATAAAAGAGATAATATTATCAAAAAGAGGAGTGGTGGCCAAGTAAGGGACTCCTAGGCTGATAACTTTGGCTATAAAAGGAGGGCAGGAGGGCTACTCATTCACTTTTGCTTCCTCTTTGCCGAAATTTTCCTAGCTCTCTCCCCCTCTCTGCCGAATTTTTCTTTAAGCAAGATCCATCTTCTTTTCTTCTATTTTCTTCTCTGTTTCTACTGTCAAAGCCGAATCTTTGTTGATTCTAAGTAAAGGAGCAATCAACTACAACATCAAAAGGGTTTCTACAACTGTCGAATACAAGGATCAAGGATCTAAGGTAAGATAAATTTATTTGATTAAGGGTTATGATGTATATGTTAGATTAGATCTAACATGAAGATTTCGACAGACATATAGGGCAAGGAATCCTCTTCAGATTTGGATTTTGTATGGTAAGTGATATTCGGCCAAGGCTTAATTTTGGTATTTAGAATTATTTTCCATTATTTCAAAAGCCGGAAACTGACATGGTTACATGTCTAGTGATAGCCGATTTCAAGGAAAAAGAATACTAGCAAATTTTTGGGACTTGATCATCCAATTCGGCAACAAGGTAAGTAATACAAATCCTACTAGGATTTGGTTTTTAAGCCAAACAGGTTTGTTAATATGTTTTATTGAATGGCCGAATATAGGAGTCAAAGATCTAGATCGGTAGATCGTTCTTCGGGATTTCAAGGAATCTATTAAGCCAATCAGGTGTGTACTCACATTAATTTTCAATATATCATATGGCAATTATTTTTAATATATGAATATGCATAAGAATGTGAATGTGGCTAAGTACCACAAATGTGGTAAGAGTACCCAGGTACGTTTCCTACTTTCGATAGGATTACGAATATGTTATATTGTTAACATGTGAATAATGAGAAATTAAGTATGTTATGCATGATATATGGGGCATTCGGGATATATGTGAAAGGGGAAGAAGGTGTTGACCTCGGTCTCACCAACGGAATATGGTGACTACAGTCACAAAATCTGAATATGGTAACTTCGGTTACATTTCGGTTACATTATTTGAATATGGTGTCTAATGACACAAATTATATGGGCGATGAGCACGTCGACTGCAGCGACTGCCTTCGATGGTGTGTAGCGGATGGAGGGTTGACTTAGTAGTCCCCACGGTGTGATTGGCAGGTACGGGTGGTGTGTAGCGGATGGACCTTTAGGTTTGGGTTTGGGTTGCATCATTTATTTTATATGAACATGAATTTGATATGAACATGTATGCCTGATTTGTTGAATGTTAATGTTGTGTACACATTGAGTCTGTTGACTCACCCCGTTGTGGAAACTATTTTCAGATGATGAACAGTAACGGACTGGGACGGTAGACCTTGAGGTGGCCATGCATCCATTTGAAGAATTTATTTAATTTGGACTTTATTACTTTTTAGTATCTTTAATTTTATTATTGGGTTTTATTTGATGTAATAAGGCCATAAGGCCCAGTGGATTTTATTTATTTTTGCTTTACTTTTAATTATTATGTTACGAACTATGTTGATTAAAGATAAGTAAAAATGATTTCTTTAAAAATAAACCCTAAAAATTATTTTGTCACCTTAATAAAATTGGATCTTCAAATTAATTAAATGGGTTTCCCAATCTAAGCCCAATCCAAAACAATATTTCCTAAAAGTTTTACAAATTTCTCTAAGTAACAAAGAATTTGAAAACCGGTTTACTTAAGGAACATACCAGATCCGGTCCAGGCTCGTGCCGGGTGTGGGGTGTTTCAATTTGGTATCAGAGCCCAGTTTTAAAACTCTCGGCCTGTGGGCTAAGGCCCAAAACGTTTTGAATTCGAGCCCAAAGGATTTTCTTTGAAAATAAGCAGGTTTTATGGCATGGCACCTAAGTCTCCGACCCGCAGTCCACCAAGTAAGTACCCCTAACTTTATGTGTGATTCTGTGATTTATGAACTGTATAAGGGTAGAAAAGGCATGGACGTAGAATAGAACGATAGGAACTTGAACCCTAGGACTAGACTACTCAAACACAAACCCACATAAGACTTAATGCACTAAACAACCCTATGGCTAAGTCACTGAGCTAGGGTGTGGTAACCCCTGTGCGCATGTCTAGGATTGGATCCGGAAGAGCCTGGTATTTAAGCAGTCCTAGTGACTCACCTCCTCTTCGCAGGAATCCTACCTGGTGCGTAGCTTCGGTTCACCCTAACTCAGAGGGCTCAGTAGGTGTGGCAACCTCTGTGCGCATGTCTAGGAATGGTTTCGGTGGGAGCTTGGTATTTAAGCAGTCCGCGCGACTCACCTCCTCTCCACTCGAATCCTGCCTGGTGCGTAGCTTTGGTTCACCCTGACCAAGAGGGCTCGGCCATAGGCTAAACATAATGACTAAAACCCGAAAGGGAACTAGCCATGTTTTTCCTAAAAAAAAAAAAGAAGAACAAAACAACAACCCCAGTTTTAAAATTCTCAAAACTTTCTTTTGAATTTGAGAAAACCATCTTTATAAAATTTTTTGAAAAATTTCTGATTTGTGAAAATTACAAAAATGCCCTAGTGGCAAAATTACCAAAATGCCCTTGATTTACAAAATATGAACCTACCTAACAGTTTTGCCAAAATTTCCTTATTTTATAAGTGTTCACAAACCCTAATTTGCAAACTATCAAAAATACCTTGATTTTGAAAAAAAAAATTTCAAAATTGCCCCTAACTTACAAAATGACCAAAATGACCCCGGTTTCCGAAATTTTTGCAAACATCACCATTTGAAAAGGGAAACTCTCAAAAAAAAAAGAACCCTCAAAGTTTTACAACTTTTGAAATATCCCTAACTTATTAAATTTTACAAATTTACCCTGATTTTTGGAAAATTACCGAAATACCCCCGAGGTCAAAAATTTCCGAAATACCCCTGGATTTCAAATTTTTCCAAAATTACCCTGGGACTTTAAAATTACCAAAATATTTTCGACAAAATCATCAAGGAACGTTTTTATCTTGAAAAATTACGAAAATACCCCTGTAGGACAAAATTACGGAAATACCCCTGGGTAGTGGAAACACAATAACGATGAAAATTACAACGTTTCTCTGAATGAACGAAAGTTCATGCTTGTTTGATGGATGAATGAATGAATGGAAAGACTGTATGCTTGTGTGAATACGAAAGAACCACTCCTAAAACTCTTGTCATAAAATTTCTTCGCGAGTAAACAAGTGAAACCAAAGTACTAATACATAAAACTTCTTAATTAGATCTCGACGCCGAAATGAGCTCTAGAGGACATGGCCGTCGTGGACGCGGTAGAGGAAGAATGACTAGGTCAGGACCCGTTAGATCGGGTCAAGGGTCTGATAATGAGGTACCACCACCCCCACCGCTCCCAGCTGTTGGTGTGGAGCAGCAAGCTCAGACGGGGGACGATGCTGTGTCGCGGCTGTGCTGCGAGTTCTGGAGTTGGTGGCGGGGGCAGGAGGAAATTCGGGAACACGTAAGTCTGTGCCTGAATGGCTCCGAGCTAATGGAGCGGAATGTTTCGAGGAGTATCTGGAGTGGCACCCAGTACAGCTGAGTACTGGTTGGAAGCAACAGAGCGCATCATGGATGAGCTTGATCTGACCCCTGAAGAAAAGTTAAAGGGAATGGTGGCACTGTTACGCGATGAAGCGTATCAATGGTGGTTAACTGTGCGGGATGGTGCCACGGCTGAGGATCTGACCTGGGAATATGTTAAGGAGGCATTCCAGAAGAAATATGTGGGAACCAGGTATACAGATGAGCAAAGAAAGGTTTTTCTGGGGTTGGTGCAAGGGAGCAAGTCCGTAGCAGAATATGAGGCAGAATTTCTGAGGTTGAGCCGCTATGCTCTAGGGGTAGTGGCAACTGAGCATGAACGCTGTGTCCATTTTGAGGACGGACTGAGGGACGATCTGAGACTGTTGATAGCACCGCATCAGGAGCGGAATTCTCTGCTTTGGTGGAAAAGGCCAAGGTGGCCGAAGGGATTAAGGATGCTACCAAACAGACTGTGGATAGGAATAAGCCCAAAAGAGGTTTTGGACCATCTGGAAAGGGTCACAAGAGGCCTAGAGTTGACGGGCCACGAAATCAACAAGCTGGTACGGGCTGGCAGTATCGCCCTTGTGAGCATTGTGGAAAGAAGCACTTGGGAGAGTGCTGGAGAAAGACGGGAGGATGTTTCAAGTGTGGGTCCAAGGACCATATGCTTAAGGATTGTCCCAAGCAACAGATGAGAGCCGACCGGCAGTTCAGAATGCTAGCCAACTGGTAGAGGCGGACAGCAGCCTCAACGGGTCGTGGTTCGGGTAACCGAGGTAGTGGTGCTAGCAGAGGCCGTGGAACACAGGGCCGAGGTACTACTAATGCCGATGCAAGGCAACCGGGTTTGGTTTATGCGGTTCGCCAGAGGGAGGATGGTGACGCGCCGGATGTGATAACCGGTACATTCTTTATTTTTGACAAACCCTCTTTTGCTCTGATTGATGTGGGCTCGACCCATTCCTATGTTGCATGTAGTGTAGTGGAAACACTAGGCCTAGACTCTGAACTTTCTGATAGACAGATGACTGTAGTAAGCCCATTAGGTCAAACCATTGTGGTAGACAAGATCTTTCGAAATGTGCCCTTAGAGATTCAGGGAGTGAACTTTCGGGCAGACTTAATGAAGTTACCTTTCAGAGAGTTTGAACTTATACTTGGAATGGATTGGTTACTAGAACACTGAGCCGTGTTGGATTGTGCGGCTAAGCGTATGGAACTAAGAACCCCGGAGGATGAAGTGGTAGCAATGATCGGAGAAAGGAGGAACTACTTGTCTAACATAGTTTCGGCGCTGAAGGCTGCGAAAATGGTTAAGAAAGGGTGCAAGGCATTCTTGGTTTTCGTAAGTGCGATAGGTGGAAAGGAAGAAGGTATTGATGGAGTTAGGGTGGTAAGGGATTTCGTGGATGTATTTCCAGAGGAATTACCAGGAATACCCCCAGATAGGGAGGTGGAATTTGGGATAGATTTGCTACCAGGAACAGCTCCTGTGTCAATCGCTCCATACCGAATGGCACCAAAGGAGTTAGTGGAGCTCAAGGCTCAAATCCAAGAGTTGTTGGATCGTGGGTTCATCAGACCCAGTATGTCTCCATGGGGAGCACCGGTCCTATTTGTAAAGAAGAAGGACGGAACTATGCGTATGTGCATAGACTACCGTCAGTTGAATAAGCTGACCATTAAGAACAAGTATCCTTTGCCAAGGATCGATGATTTGTTCGATCAGCTGAAGAGGGCCGCAGTATTTTCAAAGATCGACTTAAGGTCGGGATATCATCAGTTGAAGGTGAAGGAGGCTGACATCCATAAGACCGCTTTTAGGACAAGATATGGCCACTTTGAGTTTGTGGTGATGCCGTTTGGGTTGACGAACGCTCCAGCCGCGTTCATGGACATGATGAATCAGGTTTTCCAACCTTACTTGGATAGGTTCGTCGTTGTGTTCATCGATGATATTTTGGTGTACTCGAAGTCGGAAGAGGAGCATGATGAGCATCTCCGAGTTGTGTTGGAAGTGTTAAGGGAGAAGAAGCTCTATGCCAAATTCAGCAAGTGTGAATTTTGGCTTAAGGAGGTGGCATTCTTAGGACATGTGGTATCCGCAGAAGGAATAAGAGTGGATCCTAGGAAGATCGAAGTAGTGTTGGATTGGAAACCACCTAGGTCCGTGGCTGAAATCCGAAGTTTCTTAGGCTTGGCAGGCTATTACAGAAGGTTTGTGGAAGGGTTCTCGTCAATAGCCGCGCCTTTGACAAAGTTGCTAAGAAAGGAAGTACCCTTTGAATGGACTAATAAGCAGCAGGAGAGCTTTGAAAAGCTTAAAAGGGTGTTGACGGAAGCTCCAGTGTTAATTCAGCCAGAGGTAGGAAAAGATTTTGTGGTGTACTGTGACGCTTCGCATACGGGGTTAGGCTGTGTGCTAATGCAAGATGGAAAAGTAGTCGCCTATGCGTCACGACAGTTAAGGCCTCATGAGGTTAACTACCCAACCCATGACTTGGAACTAGCAGCAGTGGTTTTCGCCCTTAAAGTTTGGAGGCACTACCTTTATGGAGAAAGGTCAGTTATCTACACAGACCACAAGAGCCTTAAGTATTTGTTGACTCAGAAGGAGTTGAACTTGAGGCAACGAAGGTGGGTGGAATTGTTGAAGGACTACGATTGTTCGATAGAATATCATCCGGGCAAGGCGAATGTGGTAGCTGACGCCTTGAGTAGGAAGGTTGTGTCGGATCTAAGGGCTTTGTTCGCTCATTTAAGTCTGTATGACGATGGAAGCCTGTTGGCAGAATTGCAAGTCAAGCCCACATGGCTGAAGGAGGTGAAAGAGGGACAGTTGGCTGATAAGGACTTAAGTACTAAGTTACAGCAAGTACAATGAGGAGGATTAAAGGACTATGGCGTCAATGATGAAGGAGTATTGTGCTACAAGGGAAAGGTCTGTATGCCGAGGAATAAGGAGTTGAGACAAAGGATTCTTCGGGAAGCGCATGGTAGCCCTTATGCCATGCATCCCGGAGGCATCAAGCTGTATAGAGATCTAAGGGAACAATTTTGGTGGTCTGATCTGAAACGAGAAGTGACTGAATTTGTGGGGAAATGTTTGACGTGTCAGCAAGTTAAGGCTGAACACCAAGTTCCATCAGGATTGCTTCAACCAATCAAAGTTCCCCAATGGAAGTGGGAAAGAATTACCATGGACTTCGTTAGTGGGCTTCCCCTTACGTCTACTAAGAAGGACTCGGTATGGGTGATAGTGGACCGTTTGACTAAGTCCGCACACTTTATCCCAGTAAGAGTTGATTATTCTCTTCAGAAATTGGCTAAGTTATATGTGGCGGAGATTGTGAGGTTGCATGGAGTACCGGTGTCAATCATCTCAGATAGAGACCCAAGGTTTACGTCTCGATTTTGGAAGGCACTTCATCAAGCTTTAGGCACTAAGTTGGACTTCACTACGGCTTTTCATCCACAATCAGACGGGCAGTCTGAACGGGTTATACAAGTGTTGGAGGATATGTTGAGAGGCTGTGTAATGGATTTCCGAGGAAGTTGGGAAGATTATTTGCCTTTAGCTGAGTTTGCCTACAACAACAGCTATCAAGCTAGCATCCAGATGGCACCGTACGAAGCGTTGTATGGAAGGAAGTGTAGAACACCTAGTTGTTGGACCGAGTTAGGAGAACGCCGAGTTTTGGGTCCAGAGTTGGTGGCAGAAACTGAAGAGAAGGTTGAGTTAATTCGGGCACGGTTGAAGGAAGCCTCTGATAGGCAGAAGTCGTACGCAGACCTTAAGCGGAAGGAAATAGAGTTTGAAGTGGGAGACCAAGTATTCTTGAAAGTCTCACCTTGGAAGAAGGTAATGAGGTTCGGTCGAAAAGGGAAGTTAAGCCCAAGGTTTATAGGGCCTTATCGAGTATTGAAGCGAATTGGGCCAGTGGCATACCAATTAGAGTTGCCACCAGAATTGAAGCAGATGCACGACGTATTTCATGTATCCATGCTACGTCGCTATCGATCGGATCCGTTGCATGTGGTATCTGTTGAAGAAGTGGAGCTAAGGCCAGACTTATCCTACGAGGAAGAACCGATTCGGATCTTGGAACGTCATGTGAAAGTACTACGAAGGAAGTCTGTTCCTCTAGTCAAGGTGTTATGGCGCAATCATGGAGTAGAAGAAGCTTCGTGGGAGCCGGAGGAGACAATACGACAACAATACCCTCAACTATTTAGTTAGGAAATTTCGGGGACGAAATTTTGTTTAAGGGGGGTAGAACTGTGACATCCTGAAAAGGGCCTATGCATTTTCAGTTAAATTGTACGAAATGTCAAGTCTCAAGTACTATGAATAAATTTTTGATATTTTTGGAAACCTAGAAATGGAAATGGAAATGAACATTTTTGGAAACTTGAACATTTTGGAAACTTGAACATTTTGGAAACTTGAACATTTTTGGAAACCTGAACATTTTTGGAAATGATTCAAAAATGGAAAGTAAACATTTCTGGAAACTTGGAAATGTAAGAAAAATGGCAAGTTACAGAGCCGATCGAAAATTTTAGGAAACTTAGAAATGATACCGAAATGTCAAATTTTAAAGTTCAAAATAGGAAATAAGGGTTAGAGGGCCTTAAAAGAAAAAGATGGAGAAGTTTGACACACAAACAGGCTTGGAAAAGTGGACTGAAGATGCCACTTAAGGCCTAAGGAGATGGCGTCACATGCAGGGAAATAGGCCTGAGTTCGAGTCACTTGAGAAGCAAATAAATAAGTTTTATTTTTGCTTCCAGAAGGCTGAGGTGGACGGCATGGGTTTCTAGAAAAGGAAGAGTTTTATTTGCATAAATATATGAATAATAAGTGATAAATAAAGGATTTTTTTTTAAAGATAATTGAGGAGATAATTGATGGATTAAAGGCTTTTATCTTTTAAATAAAAGAGATAATATTATCAAAAAGAGGAGTGGTGGCCAAGTAAGGGACTCCTAGGCTGATAACTTTGGCTATAAAAGGAGGGCAGGAGGGCTACTCATTCACTTTTGCTTCCTCTTTGCCGAAATTTTCCTAGCTCTCTCCCCCTCTCTGCCGAATTTTTCTTTAAGCAAGATCCATCTTCTTTTCTTCTATTTTCTTCTCTGTTTCTACTGTCAAAGCCGAATCTTTGTTGATTCTAAGTAAAGGAGCAATCAACTACAACATCAAAAGGGTTTCTACAACTGTCGAATACAAGGATCAAGGATCTAAGGTAAGATAAATTTATTTGATTAAGGGTTATGATGTATATGTTAGATTAGATCTAACATGAAGATTTCGACAGACATATAGGGCAAGGAATCCTCTTCAGATTTGGATTTGTATGGTAAGTGATATTCGGCCAAGGCTTAATTTTGGTATTTAGAATTATTTTCCATTATTTCAAAAGCCGGAAACTGACATGGTTACATGTCTAGTGATAGCCGATTTCAAGGAAAAAGAATACTAGCAAATTTTTGGGACTTGATCATCCAATTCGGCAACAAGGTAAGTAATACAAATCCTACTAGGATTTGGTTTTTAAGCCAAACAGGTTTGTTAATATGTTTTATTGAATGGCCGAATATAGGAGTCAAAGATCTAGATCGGTAGATCGTTCTTCGGGAATTCAAGGAATCTATTAAGCCAATCAGGTGTGTACTCACATTAATTTTCGATATATCATATGGAAATTATTTTTAATATATGAATATGCATAAGAATGTGAATGTGGCTAAGTACCACAAATGTGGTAAGAGTACCCAGGTACGTTTCCTACTTTCGATAGGATTACGAATATGTTATATTGTTAACATGTGAATAATGAGAAATTAAGTATGTTATGCATGATATATGGGGCATTCGGGATATATGTGAAAGGGGAAGAAGGTGTTGACTTCGGTCTCACCAACGGAATATGGTGACTACGGTCACAAAATCTGAATATGGTAACTTCGGTTACATTATCCGAATTTGGTAACTTCGATTTCATTATTTGAATATGGTGTCTAATGACACAAATTATATGGGCGATGAGCACGTCGACTGCAGCGACTGCCTTCGATGGTGTGTAGCGGATGGAGGGTTGACTTAGTAGTCCCCACGGTGTGATTGGCAGGTACGGGTGGTGTGTAGCGGATGGACCTTTAGGTTTGGGTTTGGGTTGCATCATTTATTTTATATGAACATGAATTTGATATGAACATGTATGCCTGATTTGTTGAATGTTAATGTTGTGTACACATTGAGTCTGTTGACTCACCCCGTTGTGGGAACTATTTTCAGATGATGAACAGTAACGGACCGGGACGGTAGACCTTGAGGTGGCCATGCATCCATTTGAAGAATTTATTTAATTTAGACTTTATTACTTTTTAGTATCTTTAATTTTATTATTGGGTTTTATTTGATGTAATAAGGCCATAAGGCCCAGATGGATTTTATTTATTTTTGGCTTTACTTTTAATTATTATGTTACGAACTATGTTGATTAAAGATAAGTAAAAATGATTTCTTTAAAAATAAACCCTAAAAATTATTTTGTCACCTTAATAAAATTGGATCTTCAAATTAATTAAATGGGTTTCCCAATCTAAGCCCAATCCAAAACAATATTTCCTAAAAGTTTTACAAAGTTTCTCTAAGTAACAAAGAATTTGAAAACCGGTTTACTTAAGGAATATACCAGATCCGGTCCAGGCTCGTGGGCCGGGTGTGGGGTGTTTCAATATATTTGGTTATTAACAGAATAATAAATCTATACACTACATATAAAATGAATTTCCAATGCATTCCTTTAATGACACATGTTTCAATTTTGATCTTTATATTATTGATAATACTCTAGAATGACATATTTTTATGTGCTAATTGTATATTTATTTTGAGTATGATTCTACTAATTTGGGCTATTTATGGTCTTTTATCTTGTAGGGACTAAATTGGAGGCAAAAGCGAAATTAAGGGCCAAAAGCTTGAAATTAAAGATAAAATGGACCAATTTGTAACAAAGGGAAAAATTGGTGCCAAAAGTGCAAGCATGGAGGACAGAAGGATTGAAATGCAAAAAAAAAAGAGATTTTTCTTTGTTAGACTCTATTTTAATTATATTAGGATAATTAATATTAGGATAATTATTGAGGATTATTTAATTTCTTTATTTATCTCTATTTATCTTTGATTAATTGTAATTATCTTTGGGAGTTTGAGTAGGACTAGTCCATCTATCTTAGCACTATAAATAGGGGATGAAGTGACTCATTTTGGTGGTTCTTCTTTTTTGTAAACTCTCTCCCCAAAAATCTTTGTTCTTTCCATATTTTCCTTTAATAAAATTTCCTTTTCTATTTTTATAATTATTTTCTTTTACATCCCATCCATGAGCCACTAAAATCCATCTAGCCAAAGGTTGCCAAAAATCCCCAAAAAGGGTTCTTGAGGTTTAGAATCTGTACTTAGCCTTCTCAATAGGGTATTCATCGTTTCTCCACATTACGGGGCTGACGCTTCCGTCCATGTCCCTTAAGAAGTGATCTTTTCAACGTGTGCAAGGAACAGCCGCTTTGTATATTTTAAAAAGGTTGCACAGTTGGTTCGTTAGCTTACTGCGTCAGAGGTTGGCGAGCCCAAGAGACAAAATGGCGTGGGATTCGCCATTGAGAAACGTTGATCTAGCATAAGATGATCCCACAAGAGCGATTGTTGGCTAGAGTCAGGTTCCACTAAATTGAAGTCTAAATCTTTGGAGCTGGTGGTTGTAGGCGTCATCTTCCACTATAACTGGCTTATTCGGTTTGAGAAGGATCATCTAAAAGCCAAGGATTGAGCCCAAGGCGGATCGAGGCAACCGGAGGCTGGAATCTCCACATAAGAAACTTTCTCTAAACTCTTTCTTTTTATTTTCCTCATTTTAATTTTCGTAATTTATTCTCGTAATTTCAATTCGTCTTAAATTCTTTTTTTTTTATTTTTCCAGATCGAAACTATTAATTCTGTTTTTTTATTTTTCCAGGAACGCAGGTTTTCTTGGGCACGATTCTGCCCAGGATTTCGAGAAACAAGTATTCGTATAATCCGGTCCCTGAGGATTCAGCCCTACTTCCCCTTTACTGTTATTTTTACTATTTTACAGGGAATAAGATATATTTGGTGCTTTCAACGACGCATCAATTATGTTCAAGTTTTGGATTTAATTTTGACATAATTTGGCATTTTAACTTTTATGATGTTATTGTAAGTCTAAATACTTCATTCTGATTAAAGTGTTGACCTACACATATCTCGATGCACAGCCTTTTACTTCTTTTTTTTTAGATTATATAACAATAGTTAAATTTCAATTTTACTCCCAATAATATGCACAATTTTAAAATTTAATATCTATACTTTAATTTTTTGACATAATTCGATGCCCAGTTGCAGCTCTAACAAACATCAATCGGCAACGTATGACCCTTGAGGTATACCAAACACATCAGGAAGATCGTACGTTGGATCGAAGCTTTGGTTGGGATCGTATGCCGGATGGGATGTTTGCAGAGGCGAGGTAGAGAACATAGTATCGTCGAAAGGTGTCGATCCAAACATATCAAACGACATTGATGATTGCAGTTGCTGGTAATTAAAGCTGCAACCAGGCATCTCCGAGTGATATGTGCTGCTCTAGGACCCCTCCCCAAACGTGTGTGGGCTTGGAGGTTGGGCCTCCGGGTCGGACTCCAAAAAATACATAGTGGTGACGCCAAATAGATTAACACCACCAAATAAAAGAAAACATTTAAAAAAAATGATGAATAGTGGTGGTGCCAATCATAAAAAAAATATTTTTTCTTAAAAATAAATAAATAAAAAGGGTGAATAGTGGTGGTGCCAAATAAATTGACAGCACTAAAATTTAATTTTGGTGACGCCAATCTCTTTGACACTACCAAAATTTTTTTCAATTTCCCACGAGATATAGGTAAATACATGTATTTTTAGGGTATTTTTATAAAAGTGACGCCAAATAGATTGACACCACCCAAAAAATTGATTTTTTAATTTTAATAGTCTATGATTGGCTGACGTAACAAGTGGGTGACGCCAATCTCTTTGGTACCACCCATTTTGATTATTCATTTTAGGTCATTTACATATATAATAAAAAAGTGGGTCATTTTTGTAAATAATAAAAAATTTCGGGTTATTTTTATAAAAAAGTCATTTTAACTGTATTAGCAACAAATTTTAAATCTGAAAAGTAAATGGATTAATTTCCTAAAAATAAAGTATTATGATTAAATTGAAAATATATAAATAATATAGAGACTTGAACATATTTTAACCTTTAAAACTTTACCTTATAATTTAGTCCAAAAAATTAATTCATCTATAATTTGGTTCAAAAAATTAATTCATCCAACGCTCAACCTTCCGAGACCATACTAATTCATTGATAATGGTTGGGTTTGTTTATAATTAAAGTAGTGTAAGGCTTAATATCTTTGTAAGTAACAATGAGAACATTTATAGTGAAATTCTAGTTGAAGAGTTGCTCATCAATTTCATCATTGATGAATAAACTTTTTTTTTCTTTGAAGAATTTTATTATTGGTTCTAATTATATCGGTTTTTTTTTTTTACATAATATCTAGAATTACCAATAGCCCCTTTCCAATCCATAATTAGGAGGATAATGTGCTTCAATGTATTCGAATTCACATCCTCCTGCATTGACAACAATACCCATACTAATCGAGTTAAGACTCAATCGATCAAATCGATTTGTTATTGAAACTTAAGAAATTTGAGATTTTAAAATTCAAATCGTAATATGCGTAAATTATATGTAATTTCTCTTTTGATTTATTTTTATTTAAGTATTGGATCTCCGATTCTCAAATGCTCACTTTAATTCATGGGTGTACCTAGGGGGTTGGCAGGGGCCAGTCACCCTAAAATGGAAAATTATCTATTTATGTTTTTTAAAATTTTTAAAATTTTAAATTAATAAAGGTAAATTTATACTTTGGTAAATTTATACTTTGGTCCATCTAAAAATAATAAAAATTTGATTTAATCCTTTAAAAATTATAAAAATATAAGCTATTCAAATAGTGAAATTATATTTTTACTATTATAAAATTTATAATTTAATTTTGATCCAAAAAAACATTTTGGATCCGTCCCTACTTTAATCATCGGTAAAATTGTATATACAAATTAAGGAACACAAATTACTAACTTTATAGGCTTATAGTAACCTGAAACACAATGGATGATTTAATTTGATGGATCAATTACATGATTTGTGAAGATACATAAAGCTTGAGATGGTTTAGACAATGGCACATGATGATTTGCTCCTTTTACAGACATGAAAGTCAATGAATCTCCGAACTTGTGCAGCCACCCTCCTTCCTGCAGTTTCATTATTAATCATCGTTACATTTATATTATATTTATTAGAAAAGAAAATTAAATTTGACAAATAAACTTATAGTTAAACCAATTAATGACCTTGTTTTCATGATTCCAAGCTTCATTTTTGGTCAAATTAAATTTCATATCGTTGGCTAACTTTTTAACATGTCTTAAGGTTCCAATCATAGGCACTGCTCCATCATCTTCTCCGCTGTAAAATAGTAGGCCACAAAATTTAACCACTGTAAATCAATTTCTACTAAATTAAACATAGTCCATGTCGAAAGCAAAAACCAACCTGAATATGGTAATAGGGATGGATTGTTCGAGAATTTGCTTCAATATGGGAAGCATGTCAATATGTTTGTCAGCTAAGCTGTAATTGAGACCACTTTTCCTAGTAAATTATCAAACATTGTAACAAAAATTTCAGTATAGCCCTTATAGAAACCTTTTATACAATTTCACACACATATATATAGATTTATGAATGTTACTTACTCGAAGCATCCCGCATATTGATAGCTCAAGTTGGTTCGATTTCCATGGAAAGCTTTTTGAACTTCTGGAAGGGTGAAATAGAAATCTGTCCTTAAAGGAATGCACATATCTACTTCATTGATAATCTTAGTAACCTGTGGCACCAAATAAGGCAAACTTAATTAACATATAATCAAGATTATTCATGTAATTATGTTTAAGATTTAGCTTTCTGTACCTCTTTTCCAGAGCATAGATCTTCAAATTTCCCATCACATGGTGTTCGAAAAAGATCAAATTGCCTTTGCTTAGCTTCTACAACTGAACTGACGTTAAAAGCAATCATTTCGGCCTTATTCATGGCCTGTTGGAATGCTTCGGACCATATTGTGGGATTGTCGTAATAGTTGTCTTCATCGTTCCCATTGAAATGTTTCAAGATCTGTTTGTACAAGTTTTTAGGAATCATTCCTTTCGATGCATACAATTCATATTCTGCAAGAATGTCTAGCTTATACCGAAGAAGGGGGTCGCCCAACTGTAATTAAACATTCAAAAAAGTTAATCTAAAGTTGCTAGATTGTCGACTGAACTACAAATGGAGTATGACCAATTCCAAATTCAAATCCGTAGATGAAAAGAAGTAATAATCAATTGTGTTGTACTTACTACCACTCCTTTAACATTAAACCTCAAACTCTTTGATTCGGTGTTGCATTGAAGTAACGTGTTAGCCAAATTAGGTACGAAGTGTCCTGAGAAAATAATAAATGTCATAAATAAAAATATACTTTAGGTAGAGGTTGATCCAAAATTGTTTCAAACGTGTACATGCAACGAACCTGCATAGCTTGTTCCACCAAGATATAAGTCTCTAAACTTGAAAATCGGATACTTTTGGAACCACTTCAGTATGAATACAACCAAGTCATCATCTGTAAGAAATTAATAGTAAAGAAAAATTTTAAGAATTGCAACATTTTTTTTTAATATAAGAAATAAGAAAATAGAGTTTTGAGTTTCAACGTGTAATATTACTTGTGCTAACATCTCCAGCTTGATAATCACTATTTGTGTTTGAATATGACCATCCGGATCCAATTGGTGAATCAATAAACAACATATTTGACACTAAAATTTACCAAAATTTTAAATAAAGTCAACAAAAATGGATGAAAATTATATATATATATATTATTATGTATGTCTATTTTATGATTCATGTGTTTAGGTTTGTGGTTACTCCTCCAATAATATTGTCTCCAAAGTTTGAACTACCGTTCTCCCTTTGAAAGTACAATGTGCCTTACCATTACACTCAATTATTTATTGGTAAAATTATTTATTATTATTTCAGGCAATTATTAAGGAAAAAAAGTAAACCTTTGGTCCATTCATATGGATTTCTCTTGAGGCCACGAGCATTGTTTGTAGTAGTGAAAGGACCAATACCAACAAAGCTATCTCCAACTGAACTACATCCTGGTCCTGAGAATATCATCAATTTTAAGAGAGAGAAGAATTCGAGAGGGATTTAATTGGGTTAAGATTCGGATTTCAAAATGTACAATCACTTTGATAAAGAAAAATTTGAAAAGCAAGCTGACCTCCTGTTAACCAAATGGTGAGGGGTAGACTCAACGGATCATTCTCGGCTTCAACAAAATAATAGAAAAGACTTCTGCCAGCATTTGGATCAACATCGATATACCCAGAAAATTGCCTGAAATTAACATTAGGTTGTCCTGGCAATGTGCCTATTTGATCAGACAGATGGTATCCTATAATACCACCGAATATGAAAGTATAAATGATATTAAAGAATGCCTCGACTCCCATTGACATTATGATAGAAATCTTAGAATACTACAAGAAAGTTTGATTATTTTGATGGATTTTTTTTTTACGATTATGCACTGAATTCATATAGTGGAATTTTAGTGTGTGCTTTTTTTTGTTTTAATTGAACAAAATATTGTTGGGACAATGCTTATAGACAAGTAAGATTAAAGTTATGATAGCTTATTTAAGTGTTAATTAATTACTTTCGTTACATTGGCAAGACAATACTCTCCCCCAGTCACAAATTTCAATTCCTATCCATCTTCAACGAATCAAACCATTGTGTGTTAGAACAACAATTCATTTGTTCTAAATTAATTTGTTTAAGATAACCACTGGTTATGATGGTGTTCTTGCTCTCGAACTTTTTTTTTTTAAGAATTATGTGACATAAATAATGATGTGGCATTTTTGTCACGTATCACTTGGTGATTAGATCATGTCATCATTGACTATAATTGACTGACGAAGGCATCAATGAGGAAAAAAATAGTTTAGGTACCTGGTATATATTAAAGAAAAAAGTTCAGGAAATTGATTGTATTTTTAATTATATACAATTTTTATATCAAATTTTTAATATTTTAAATATGACTAGAAAAAGCATACTTTATTCTATTTTTAATAATTCTTAATAAGTTGTTACAATCTTTTACAAATTTTATAACTTTTTTATAATATTTATTATTTTTACAATTCTTTTTTAAAAATTCTAAATTTTTTGTATTTTTTAGTTTTTATAATTTTTATATTTTAGAAATTTTATTTTTTTTCCAATGATGATGTCATTCTAATATTAGTGCATGACATGTGGTAGTTTATGATTAATTGAATATTTCAATTTTTTTTTTTTTTACATCAGAGGACTGAACCAAAAACATTTGGTAAAATTAAGGACAGAATTAGAAACGTTTGATAATATTAAAAATTGAAGTAGACAAAAAAAAAAAGCTTTAAAGATGAAATTGAGAAAAACAATATACATTAATGAGGAAAGTGTGTATTAAGCCTAATTTTAATATACAGCGGGAGTCTTCACAATCATGATGTTTTGGCATTAAATCTTTAAAAATTTAAAACCAAATTAATAGTTAGAATATGATAAATAAAGAGTTCATGCCACATATTCAAATGGACCTAAATTATTAAAACTTTAGTGACGTTCCAAATATGCAATGGAAATTTTATAATAATTGTTTTAGTTTAAAAAAGAATTATTAATTTTTAAATAACAAAATTCAAAGCTTATTATAGCGAAATCTTGTGTATTAACCTGATGATCAAGAGTGTTCATCGTTTTAGGTATGACCTAAATTCGAGTTATACTAGTCATTGTTTATAATTCACAAAAAGAAAATTTATTATAACGATGTCGTAATTAGTTTTTAAAAGGAAGCTAGGTACAAATGTTTCATGCGATTTTTCCACAAGACAAGCAATAAGTAGACCTTCCAAGAAAGTAGGTGCGAATCTAAGGGGCTGGCAGGGGCCCCGGTCTCCCTAAAATGTAAAATTACTATTTAAGCCCTTAAGATTTTTTAAAAATTTTAAATTAGTAAAAATAAAATTACACTTTGGTCCCCTAAAATTATAAAAATTCAATTTAATCTTTTAAAAATTATAAAGATATAGACTATAAAAAATTAAAATTTCATCCGCCCCTACAAAATTGTTCTAGCTTCGCCCCTGCAAGAAAGTGCAGATAAGAAAAGTTCAACCTTGAGATAAGAAGATGAACAGAAAACTGATGCTCAAGTTAAATATAAAGTTTTCCTTAGAGATCATGTCGAAGATAGAAAAGGAAATTCAACTCAAGGGGAAATAATCGACTTAGGGAAGCAACTGATTTTCATTGGAACGACATTCGGTTTGGGGGATTGTTTCTTGTTGGTGCCTTATGACTGTTTCGAATTCAGTCAAGTGATGGTTAATTTTGCAACATGTTTCTGCATTTGCTTGCTTAGTTCATTCATATGTTTATATGTTACAGGGAAGTACTTTATTGCCTCAGGTTTTGTCAAAAATGTCAAAGAGAGAATGTTGGTGCACAAGTTGCGATGCATGTGTTGGAAGTGTTTTACTACGATTATACTTCTTATTTTAACAAATAATTCGACAACAAAATGCATGATAATTCATAGAAACAAGTGGTTAGTTTTACAAGGGATATATTTTGACATTTATCATAGTCAATATATTGAATGGTTTGGTGCGACAAGGCATCAATAAATGCTCGCTGATGATTCGTTGAAGATGCTTCAGAGAAGCATTGTGGGTAGGTCAAAAGGATTTTACTATACGGATTAGTTGCAGCGAAAGTTTTTTCTTATGTGATTTGCTGATTTGAATGTCATCAAGTTAGAGGGTGGCTTAACGAATGGCTCGTTGATATCCAACCATGGTCTGAAAATTTTAAGGTCAAGTCTCGGTTGGTTTGGATAATCTCTTATGGGATACCGGTTCAAGCTCGGTGCTTGGAAACTTTTCAAAACAGAACCTATGGGTCCCTTCTCCAGCTACTTGAGAAAACAAATCGTGAAATAGATTGTTGATGAGTGCTAAAAGTAACATATTTTAACATCATTATTAATGTGTTTTTGGATTATTATTTGATTTAAATGGTGAATCTTATACCCCTAACATTTTAAATTCATGTTTTAATGCTTAATAGAGCATTTGGGAACAAAAGAAACGAAAAACAAACGAAAATCAGAGCAAGATGTAGGAGTTACACGAGCTAAACCATTCCACACAGGCATATCACATGACCGTGTGACTCACACAGGCATGTCGTAGGCCGTGTCGATTTCACAGAATTTCACATCACACTGCGGAAAATCCGATTTTTAAGTTTTTTGGGGCATTCTAAGACGCATATATGACAAAAATAAGAAGATAGTAGTGAGCCGTAACAGAATATTCAAGAAAATAACTCAAAAAACACTATCGAAGCCGATTCTGGAGCAGATTTCCGTCAAGATTGAAGATTTTCAATTGATTTCTTTGTTTCTTTCGATCATACTGTGTCTTGAATGTCTTTATTTTCATGCATAAACTAATTTTCTAAATAACTATGGAAATGAACTTTATGATAGATTCTATCGTTTAATTTTTATTTTACGCAATAAATACTTAGTTTCTTGTTCTTGATTATGTGTGCTTAATTCTTGATTTGATATTTCTATATTATATGTGCTTAAATTGAATTTTGAATATACCCTATTTAAGAGTAAGTCTTGCGTAATTGAGTGGAGTTGCATATAATCTTAGAAATAAGATTAAATAAATCTACCGGATTAGAGGCAAATCTAATAGGAGAATTCATAGCACAAATTAATTATAATAAGGGTTTTAATTAGAAAGAAATTTCAATTAATCAACATAGAGTTAGTTGTTCTTATACTCGAAATGGATATTTGCATAATTTAGAGATTTCTACTGTCAAGATACTAAGTAAAAAGTCTGCGTAATTTAGATTACTAGTGATAGACGAAGTCTAGGTGAATTATTTCCTAAGTATTGTTTCGCTTTTTGATTATTATTTGATTATTTTCTTGATTTGTACTTTGTCATGTTCGTTAGTTAATTAATTTAGTTAATTTTAATTTTTAATCAATTAATCGAATTATTCAATTAAATAATAAAAAGACGACGATAATTACTAATACTTTTAATCTTCGTGGAAACAATATCTTTACTCACCATAATTATATTATGTCATATTTGTTTTGGTCAAAATTTTAATTAATTTCGTGAAACAATTCTAGTAGAAGGTGGTATTATTAAGCACTAATATAATGTAAAAGATTTCAGAATCTGTTTCAGTTCGCCTTAAGGATTCAACCTTCAAGGTGCGGGTTGAAGAATTTGATCCCTTCCCGCTTGATGGTCCAGGTTTGAGGTTTTTTAGTAAGGAATTGAATTCTTAGTGGAGCCTGATTGTCCCTGCAACCTGCAGGTTTATTCTAACTCGACGAATAAACTTGAAGATGAATAGAACACCAGAGATCTCCTACCGGTAGTGGAACTTGAAGATGAAGAGACCTCCGAAGACTGGAAGATCCGCTGGACCTTGAGAAGCATCAGAAGATGCATTTTCAAGATCCCCATTCCCTAAAATCACCCGCAACTCTTCCCATCTACGTGGGGAAACCACACAACCCATGAATCAGAGAGAGGATTACAAGGAGAAAAGGTGATATGTAGAATCTCAAGTTGATGATGTCGAGTCTAGTGAGAAGTACTTTGAGGGGCGATTGCTGTGCGATTTGGAGGCTCATTATACTGATCTTCATGATGATGTGATTATGGTAAAAGAGAATTCAGTAGAGCAAAGGCTTCGTGTTAATAAAATGAAGACAAGAAACGTTAAGTCCTTGTTCGAATCAGAAGAATGCCGACTAGCCAGTTTGAGAGGAGAGGAAAGAAGTTGAAAAATTAAATTTCGTAAGCCTACTTCGCCCGATGGTAAGTTGTTGGGGTTGAAGGCTAATGGTCATGAGGACGAAATCATTGAAGAGTTGGCTCAGATTGAAGCAAGGAGATTGAGGGCTTAGATCGAAGATTGATTTTATGTATTGTGACGTTGAAGATAGATTTTATGTATTGTGACGTTGATGGAGCTTTTCGTGATAGTGATCATTTGGAAGACTGCTGGAGTGTTCTTTTGTTCTATTTTCTTGATTCGGGTGCTTCTTTTACTTGCCCTTTCTTATGTTAATTATGCTTGTTCAGGTTAATTACGGCTTTGTGTTAAGGATGATTTTGCTATGATATGCTGTTTATAGGAGGGGGATTAAGTGCTTAATTTATTTTTATTGAAAATTTTGATATTTCAAGGTGCATTTTTTTTAAAATTTATTTTTATCTAAATTTAAAAAGGACGTTATAAATAATTGTGCTAAGTGAATATACACGAATATTTCAAATTTTCATTATAAATTATTGATGTACAAAAATTTGTAAAAATAAAAAAAATACCTTAAGGCCATTATGATATATGGCTACATATAAAACTACAAAGAACACAAAAACCAGATAGGCTTATGAATAGTAAATCTGACACACAATGAGAGATTTAATCTGATTGCTCAACTACATGATTTTCGAAGATATATAATGATTGAGATGGTTTAGACAATGGCACATGATGATTTGCTCCTTTTACAGACATGAAAGTCAACAAATCTCCGAACTTGTACAGCCATCCTCCTTCCTGCAGTTTAATCATTAATCATCATTAGATTTAAATCATATTTGTTAGAAATAATAATAATTAAATTTGATAAATAAAATATGATTTGAAAAAAAGGGGATAAACCAATTAATGACCTTGTTTTCATTATTCCAAGCTTCATCTTTGGTCAAAGTATAGTTCATTTCGCTGGCTAACTTTTTAACATGTCGTAAGGTTCCAATCATAGGCACTGCTCCATCATCTTCTCCACTGTCAAAAAGTTAGCCACAAAATTTCAGCACTGTAAGTGAATTTCTACTAAATTAAACATAGTTCATGTCGAAAGCTATAACCCAACCTGAATATGGTAATAGGAACAGAATGTTCGAGAATTTCCTTCAATGTCGGAAGCATGTCAACGTGTTTGTCAGCTATGCTGTAATTGAGACCACTATTCCTACATTAAAACACAAATTACGTAAAAATTGCTTAGCATTGTGACCTTTTATACAATTTCACATGTATAGAGAGATTTATGAATGTAACTTACTGGAAGCATCCCGAGTATTTATACACCAAGTTGGTTCGATTTCCATGAAAAGCTTGTTGAACTTCCGGTATGCCAAAATAGAAATCTGCTCTATTAGGAATGCACATATCTATTCCACCAACAACCATGGTAACCTGCGACACGAATTCAATCAAAGCTTAATCCAAATTATTCATATAAGCATTTTATAACATTAAGATGAGGATTTGTACCTCTTTTCCGGCGATTAGATCTTCAATTTTTCCATCACACGGGTTACGAACGATATCAAATCGCATTTTATTAGCTTCTAGAACTGAACTTACGTTAAAAGCAGTCATTAGGGCTTTATTCATGACATGTTCGCATGATTCAGACCATTCTGGGGAATCGTTGGAATAGTTGTCCTCATTTGTTTCATTGCATTGCTTCAAGATTTTATGGTACATTTTATGAGAAATCATCCCTTTTGATGCATACAATTCATATTGTGCAATGACGTCTAGCTTATACCGAAGAACGGGACTTCCCAACTGTTATTAAACATTCGAAACCAATAAATATAAAATTGTTAGGAAAATTAATAAAGAAAAGGATTGTGTTTTACTTACTGCCAATCCTTTAATGTTAAACCGTTCGCTCTTTGTTTCATTGTTGAATAGCAGTAAACTGTTAGCCAAAAGAGGTGCGAAGTGTCCTGAGAAAATAATAAATTTCCTAAATATATATATAGTCTTTAATTTTGGTTGGTCCATAATTGTTTCAATTAAGTACATTGAACGAACCTGCATAACTTAGTCCACAAATATATAAATCTCTGAACTTGAAAATCGGATACTTTTCAAACCATTTCACTAAGAATGTAAGCAAGTCTTTATCTGTAAGGAAAAGAAATTTTAGAATTTAATATAGAAAATTAATATCGAGTTTCGAATTTCGAATTTCAATATCATCTTACTTGTGTTAAAATCTCCAGTTTGATAATCACTGCTTGTATTTGAGTACGACCATCCAGATCCAATTGGTGTATCAATAAATAGCATATTTGACACTAAAATTTGTATACCAAAATTTTAAATAAAGTCAACAATATGGAATAATATTATATAATTTTAAATAAAGGCAGGCAATTTTCAAGGGAAAAAAGGTCAACCTTTGTTCCATGCATATGGATTTATCTTGAGGGCGCGAGCATTGTTTGTAGTAGTGAAAGGACCAATACCAACAAAGCTATCTGCAACTGAACTGCAGCCGGGTCCTGAACACATCATCAATTTTCGATTCAATCCATTCGTATTTTTTCATAAAGGAAAATGAAAATTGAAAGAAGTTAACCTCCGGTTAAATAAATGGTGAGGGGTAGATCCAACGGGTCATTCTGGGCTTCAACGAAATAATAGAAAAGACTTCTGCCAGCATCTGGATCAATATCAATATACCCAGAAAATTGCCTGAATTCAATTTCAGGTTGTCCGGGCAATGTTATTTGATCATACAGATGGTATCCAAGAATACCACCAAATAAGAAAGCATAAAGGCTGTTAAAGAATGCCCCGATCCCCATTTACAATTTGATAGAAACCTTAGAATACTACAAGAGAAGCTTGATTGTTTTGATGGATTGATTTACGATTATGCAGTGAATTTATATAGTGTGATTTAGATTTTAGCTTCTTCTTTTTTGGTTTCATTCAACAAAATATTGTTGGAACGATGCTTATAGACAAGAAAATTTAAAGTTAGGATTCGTTATTTAAGTGTTAATTAATTACTTTTGTTACAACAACAATCTATTTGTTGTAAATGACGAACAGAAAATTGTTGTGGAATTTTTTTTTTTTTTAAGTCACGATCTAGCTTCTAAAGTATACTTATTTTTTCATTTTGGTATTTAATTTTTTTATCCCATTTTAATACCTAAAGTATCAATTTACTCTATTTTTTGTCGATTTTATAACGGGCGTTTAAAAAATTGTTAGGCAACTGTGTCACATAGCATGTTTTGGCCAATGAAGAAATTACCACGTGTCAATTTAGGTTTTTTTTTAAATAAAAACAAAAAATAGTTAAGCAATTATGATTTCTTGGAATAAGTATATTCCTATTCTAGCTGCAAATTAACTCGTTTATCGGCACTATTAAAGTTGATCATAGTCTATTTAGTCTAAATCTAATATTTAATTTTCTATTCTAAAACAAATCAAGATTTTAAAATTAATACAACTTGGTGACTAGACAAGCAAATTAAATAGGTACAAGATAGAATAAATAATTAGCAAAGATCGAAACAACCAAAGAGAAACTAATTTAATTAACTAAGAAATAGGATTCGCCATTGTTCCAAAAAAATAGAATTTATTTCATAATGAGTTGAGAAAACCACACAAAAAGAGATTCAAAATAAACTTGCATCAATAAAAGTAAAAAGAAGTAATCTAGAGAGAAAATAGTTGAAGAATTTATGTCGAGTACTCCAAATCTATTTTTCTTCTCGTCTTTGTAAGGTTGAAGTTTCCCTTAGTAGGAGAGAGATGTTCTTTAGCCTCCAAATGATTTCTTGTTCTTTTCCTTTTTTTTTTTCTCTTAAATCTCATCACTCTTTGTTTTATGATTTATATTTACGCCACTCCACTAGATGCAAAAGTTGTAGTGAAATGAATTGCTTGTAACCAAATTTTTTGAATTTAAGAAAATGTTCCACCACACTAAATTAAATGAAGCAAAAAACTTATTTTTAAAAATATGTATACTTAAATAACACTAAGATAGATGTAACTTAACAAGCAAATGCCTAACAAAATTAACAAATGCCTCTAAAATAAGAACAAAATTAACAAGAAAACAAGTTTTATACAATATCCAAACAATAACAACAAAATAATAGCAACATAATAATAAAATGGCAGTAAAATATGGAGAAAACAACAAGAAAATAGCATTAAAAAAATTGTCCTTTAGTGAATTCAGGTTGGGCCTGGGCTTGGGCTCGAGCCAAAAATGCCTTACCCAAGGCTTGTCCTGTTTTTTAAACGGACTTTATTTTTTTGTGCAAGTCTATTTTTCGAGTTTATATTTTTATCCAAACCCTCCCACATTTCGAATGGGCCTTTAGGCCAGATCGAATGACTTGGCCCATAAACAAATCTACTACCAAGAGAAGCTGCGCATCCATACCTAGTATGGTTCGAACACATGCCCTTAAATAACATCAATGGAGAAGTATGCTACCACTTAACAGTGACCATTTCTCTCAAAAGAGTTATCTCTCCTGAAGAAATTTATTGTTTGACTTTTTAATTTGTTTTAGTTTCCAATTCTTTTTTAGAACTTTTAAGATTTCTTAAATTTTTTAAAGTATTTTTTTTAGAATTTGTCATAATTTCTTTATAATTTTTAAACAATTCATACCTAGCTTTAATTCTAATAAATTTTATAAATTTTTTAGAATTTTTTGCTAAAATGGTAAAATAGACCTTGAAAAATAATTTAAAAAATTAATTAAATTTCTACGGAACTGCATTTTCTACATCAACACTTGATGAGCCTTTAGAAGTTTCAAGGAGAAAGATAATTTCAATGGTTTAATTTATTGCTATTTTCTATTCACACCTCAAGTATAGTTTTCAAGCTTAATTAACTTTTTAATTATTTTAAGAGGCTTCTTTTTTTAAGTTAAGCTTTTAAAAATTAATCAATTTCTTTTATATAAATTTAGATAAAGAGATTAGTATAGAATCACTGATATGCTTTGACGACAGTAGGTTTATCGAGATCTTCTTTTCTAAAGCCTCATGGTGAATTGAATAAATGCTTTTTTGTATTTGTTGTGCGGTGGTTTTTGTATCTGAATGTTAGTTATAATATTGTTGTACTCTTGCTGTTCTTGAAAGAGTTAATGATTCTAACGTCTTTCTTGAAATATTTCTTCAGACTGAGAAAAAAAAAATTGTTTAACATCCTTGGTGTTAATCAAGTTTGTAATTTGTTGTTTCTAGCTATAGATTCTTTAATTTATTCAATCTCTATATTGAGTGCAAATGATGATTTGATTCCAATTGGTCGGCTAGGATGTATGTCAACTATCACATTGTTGTGTGAGATTCCATCCTCCAAATAGTTCATCCAATAATTATTACGTATAAATCTTAAATAAGAAAATGCATATGAATTTACCATCCTTATTGCCCAAATGGTACATGCCTTTATACTAAGAAATCAATTAAACAAAAATTCTGGTTTCCCGATCTACATCTTCTGAAATCCCAATTTTAATCCATTTTCTACTCAAAGTTATAAGGAGGAGCGCACCAGCTTGGCAGCACAGACCACATATTAAGCCTATCCACAAACCCTGAATAAAAATAAACCATAAATTAATAGCCAATTAAGGACTTTCACATGTACTCAGTTTTAGTTCAATAGTAATAAGTACAAATGTAGGAAACTAAAAAGACAAGATTCAGGAGATTTATCTGTTTTCTTATATAAAATAATATTTTATAAAAAGAGGATATTTTCGTGAATTGATATCCAATTAACCCGTAACACTAATTCAATTAGAAGTTTTATATTAAGAGTATCTATATCTATTACCTTAACAGAAAGCTTGAACTTAAATACAAGGAGGCATGCAATTGGCATTCCAATGAAATAGAAAGTCCCCATGTTAACCCACATCGCCAATAGCTGCCAACCACTTCCTCTAGCCACCCCTGCAACGTTTTTATATAAACTAAAACTAATTATCATCTTTTGACTTTAAAAACTCGAATATAATATCTCAAAATTTAATAAAATTGAAATAAGATGACAAAATCTAATATACAAATATAATACCTGATAAGACGCCTTGAAAGGAATCGATTGTTATGGAGATCAAAAGAAGGGGTGTCATTGACGCAAACTGGTTTATTATTGAAGGGCTGTTACTAAAGAAAGCAGCCCAAATGTTATGACCAAATGCCAAAGCGAGGACAACTGCAAGTGCTAGAAGGATTGAGAGCCTGAGGGTGACACCCATGGCGTTCTTCGCCCGAATTGGATGCCCAGCTCCTAGCTCATTTGAAACTCTTGTGCTGTGCGTCATATAATTTTTTTTTTTTTGTAAACAAAAAGGGTCAAATTTTATAAAAGGTCCCTGTACTATGTGTTGTTTACAGATTTAGTCCCTCTACTATAAGCTTTTGGAAACGAGTATTTTCAGTCACTGATGCTAACTTTTCTTTATTAATTTCCTCAAATGATATGACATGTCTTTATTTTTTAAAAAGATGTGATATTTTTAAAAAAATGTGTAATAATTATCTAATTATAAAAATAAAAAAACAAGTGAAAATGCTTGGGAGGTCCTTTATTATTTATTATGAAATAGATTAATTTAGTCCTTATATTATTAAAAGGAATAAAATAATATTAAATTTTAATAGAATTAATATTTACTACTTAAAAAATATATCATTTATTGTTTAACACAATTAATATTTTTAAAATTTTTATGGGTCTACAAATAAAATATTTTATTTTAAAATTGAAGGACTAATTAATCCATTTAATGATAAAGGGACTAATTTGATCGATTTGTATAATAGAGAGACCTCTCAAGTACTTTCATGTAAGTAAGTATATATCACATCATTACATATATATATATATAAATAAAGGCCATCATATTATTTAACGAAATTAATGAAAAAAAAAAGTTCAGCTCGATACTAAAATTATACATTTCAAAGAGTAGAGAACTAAAAATATCCTATGATATTTAAAGGACTAAATTCGGCAAAAATACATAAAAACTGGGACCTTTAGACAGTTTTGCCCCAAAAAAAATGAATATCAATATTCGAAAGACTAATTAACTTACCTTGCTGCAGCACTCAGGCCATAAGTAATCATGTAGGCAATTGCTTCTGTATTCACACTTTCCAAAAAATAGAAGAAAAAAAAAGGGTTTCCACCATGTCAGAAGCTTCAAAATTTCTAAAATAAGATGAGTAAGATTGCATAAAACATTCAATATAATATTTTATTTTTTATTAAACCCATCTACTCCATCAGCCCATCATTGAAATTCACTGGCAAACAGGTTGACCAATTTGATATTAATGAATGAGAATTAAAACACGTTTGGACAGAATTTGCATTTGGTAGATTATATAATAGAATATTAAAAGCTTACCACATAGCAATCAATGAGGTATTTACTTCCGAATTAGGCATCAACCCTGCAAGCAGCACAAGAAGCTCGAAAGCCCAGTATTCCAAACTGGCCAAGAAAAAAATAATCAATTTAGCAAGGTTTCAATTTCAAATTTGATTCCTCTACGTTTATCAAATTAAAAATTAATCTGATTTTGTTGCACAAATTTGGAATTTAATCTATACCATCAGTTAATTTAAATGATTAATATTTTAACTATGCTGATTAAAATACTTTTTATGCTCGAAAAGGTGTTTTTATTTAAAAAATCCAGTAAGATTTAATCAAAATAATTAATCGTATTAATTATTTAGACTAAATGATGACATTATAAAATTAGAGGATGAAATTATCAACTCAATCATAAATTTAAACATAGTAGAGGGACCAAAACCAGAATTTGACCAAGTTAAACTAGCTCACCAAACCATTGCAGCAGAAGGGAGGGCCAACTTCAAGTTTGTAGGAACGTGACGAAACGATTCGAACGATAATCCATCCCATGTTTGCTTAAATTCCTCAGCGAAAAACACATAAACCGATAACAAAAGGAACGAAATCCACAGCGAAATCGAAGCCGCCAACGGAGCTCCTTTGAAACCCATATCAGTGCAATAGACCAAAGCGTAGGCAATGCCCAAATGAATGCCCATCGGAAGGACCGAGAACCAAACCAGCGGCATCAAAATGCTTTGGGTCTGAAGAAACCTGAGAATGTTTTGAACAAAACCGTACGCGAATAAACCCGGGATGAGGTACTTAATGTAGAGTGCAGCGGTTGCTGAAATCTGGGCATCTTGTTGAAGCAAAGTAAGGATTGGCTCGGTGTAGAACCATAAGATCGATATGATGATCGAGAAAAAGCAAGAGATTATGCAGGATGATTGGAGATAAATTCCTAACGTTCTGTAAAGTCTTGCACCAAATCCTTGGCCGCAAAGTGTTTCTAGAGCTCCACTTAGCCCCGTCTGAAACCATTATGGAAGAAGATCAAAATTTTAATTTGTAAGTTAATGGAGTAAATGGACTCTGAAACAAAGTTGATCAAATTAAGATTTTTTTTCTATAAATTAAGATGCAAAAATTGAAATTGTCAAATGGTGTATGTAAAATGATTTTTTATTTTTTTAAATGAGTAAATTAGTCTTCTTTTTTTAATTTATTCATTTTTATTGTTAAAAATTGATCATTTATACTAGAACGAAGTACAGGTGGTACCCTAGAATGTTTAGAATTAACCATAACCCCTCCCAACCTATAAATAAGAGGATAATGTGCTTCAGCGCACTCAAACTCAATCCTCTTACACTGACAACAATATTAATATGAATCGAGTTAAGACTCAATGGCATCTTTATACAAGTAACCTAAGCTATACTATTTCTAACTAACAGTTCCTTTTAATTTACTAATGGAATTTGTTAATATAATTAGCCTGTGAATATTGGTTTTGAAATAAAATCATATCATGAAATATGGAATGAAATAGAATAGTAATTAATTACCATGAAAGCCAAGCCAGTGACGGTGGCCCAAGAATTAGCAAGGGTAGCAGCAGCAAGCTGAAGCTCCCCAAGGTGACCGGCGAACATGACTGAGACCATAGTTATGGACAAGAACGAAACACTAGAAACAATCATGGGAAGCGAGAACACCAGTTGGTTCTTAGCCTCTTCCATGTCCAAAACACGCTTCCGCGGTTGATCATCATCATCGTCATGGTGATTAACCTCCGACAAGAGGGATTCAGCTGACTCGAAATAACTTTCCTTTGATGACATCCCTACGATCTTCTTCTTGGATAGCTCTATGATGGGGTAAAAATGAAAGAAAATGGTGTTAAGTTGGATAGTGGCTCTTTTAATTATGGTGTATAATTGTTCTTATGAAATACAGTTGAAGAATGAAATGGGAATGCATTAAGTGGTTCACGTGATGATGCAACCATTTCAAGACATGGAAGGAAGGGGGGAGAAGACTATTAGTAAAAGGAAAATATTAGGAGTATACCATTAATAAATAGGTGTGTGTATCAAGTAAAAATTAATGGTGCACTTGCTCTCCACCTGCCACTTCACAGTGAGGTGAAAAATTAATGTTATAAATGGAAAGATCAATAACATAGCATATAAATTTCATTTTTTTAAAATTTAAAAAAATCTAATTTGATGAAATTCAAATCCAAAATAATTTTTAATTAAAAAAGGGAAAATAAATGGAAAATATTGTTTGAAATATCTGGCATATACACATTTAAGTAAAGATTCCTTAGATCTATGTCTGTGTCAACTATTTAGATTTATATTATTTTACCTTAATTTTTTAAAATCTTAAGCTGAACTGTTTTTAAATATTTTAATTAATAAAATTTTATAAAACATATATATTTTGGCAGATTTCAATTCCGTGGAACTGTTTTCATTTCAACAATTCTTCCACTAACCCGTTTTTATATCATTATTATTTTGGCAGATTTCAAAATGGTATTTTTGTTCTTTTAAGAAATTTTGAATTTATTATGCAAAGAAGCAGGATACCCTCCCACATTAATACTGTATTATTTACAGGTTTTTTCAATATGGAATAGAATACCAATATTGATAATAAATTTTAAGGGTGAGTAAAATTTGATTTAATTTGAAAAAATTGAATAAAGAAATTGAATTTCAAATTAATTGAATTGAGTTATTTGATTTTTTTTCGAGTCAACTTGAATAAGTAATTCGAATTTCGAGTTGAATTTTACAATTCGAATAATTCGTATAATAGATTGGTATAAATACCTCTTTGGTCACTGTCAATTTTGAAATTGAGCAAATTGATCTCTCTCAAAAAAATAAAATTCAAAATATTTATAAAAATTTCAAAATTTATATTTTTTAAAAAAATTTATAAAAAATCTAAAGAATAAATAAATAAAGTTAAAATTTTATAAATTTTCTAAAATGATAATTTTGGGACCAAAATTAATTAATTAATGATTCAGTATTATCATACTAAAGTATCTTTTGTTTTCCTATTTTGCTTTGAAAAAGTTTTCAAATATATATGATTTCAAATTTATGTGTTATAACATAGAATTAGTTATACTATGACAAGATTTTAATTTGACATGTTTAATTTTGTTAGAATTAAGTAACCCGAATCCTTATTTAAATAAAATATAGTGGTAAAATAAAATAAAAGTAAAATCCCTATAGAACTACACTTCATTTATTTTATTTTAGAATAAAGTTTTTTAAACCTTATTAAATTCCATCTATTTGATATTGATTAGAATAAGGTGTTTCAATCTTAATACACTCCTATTAAAATATGGTTTTACAAGCCTATAAATAGACATAGTCTACTTCTCTTGTAATTATTCGAATTCGACATAGTGAATTTTCTTCTCCTCTACCCGTGGTTTTTATCCTGAAAGGGTTTTCACGTAAAAATCTGTGTGTTCTTTATTTTTTATTTCTCTTTTATTTGTGATATATTGTCATTATCAACATTCGATTTTTCACAAATTGGTATCCGAGCTTCCGGGTTGTTCATCTCAATCACAGTAATAACGTCTTTGAAGTATAAAATTCCGCTGTTGGATCGCAACACCAAATTTGCGTTGTGGCATATTAAGATGCAAACAGTTCTTGCATAGATGGATCTGGAGCATGCCCTACTAAGAATAGATAAGATGCTTTCGATATTAACGGATGAAGAGAGGAAGATTAAGGATCAAAAGGCATTAACACAATTACATATGCATTTGTCTAACGAAATTTTGCAGGATGTGATGAAGGAGAAGACCGCCACTGCATTATGGAAGAGGCTGGAACAAATATGCATGTCGAAAACTATAACTAGCAAGCATATGAAGCAGCGTCTTTATGCTCATCGTTTGGAGGAAGGTGCGCCTGTACATGAACACTTAACTGTGTTTAAAGAAATTCTCTCAAACTTGGAGGCCATGGAGGTTCAATATGATAAGGAAGATCTAGGTTCTTCCGTCTTATTCAACCTTTAGAGACACGATTTTATATAGACGCGAGTCTCTCATAGTTGATGAGGTTATGATTCTTTAACCTCGTATGATAAGATGAAGCATCTTATGGTTAAAACTGACTCTCAGGGAGAGGGTCTCATTATTCGTGGGAGACAAGGTCAGAATGCTGATAATGATCGTAAAAGGACATATGATGCGTCGTTGAGAGCACCAAAAATATCCTATCCCTATAAAATAATGAAAAGAATAGTATAAGGGAAGTAGGGTCAAATCCTCAAGGACTGGACTTGCACAAGTTCTTGTTCCTCGAGATCTCGAACAGAGTCGTGCCCAAGAAAACCTGTGTACCTGGAAAAAAATAGAATTAAAACTTTGATTGAATAGAAATTGCGTAAATTGAAATTAAAATTGTAAAGATAAACAGAGTTGAGAAAAAAGAGTTTTTGATGGAGAGATTTCAGCCTCCGGTTGTCTCGATCCTCCTTGGGATCAATCCTAGACTTTTAGGTGGTCCTTCTCGAACAGATAAGCCAGTTATAGTGGAAGAGGACACCTACGACCACCAGCTCCACTTAGATTTTAGACTTACAATTTAAAGGAACTTGACTCTAGCCAACTGTCACTTTTGTGGGATCGTCTTACACTAGATCATCACTTCTCTATGGCGAATGCCACACCATTTTGTCTCTTGGGCTCGACAACCACTGACTCAGTAAGCTAACGAACCAACTGTGCAACCTTCCCAAACATACAAAGCGGTCGCCTTTGTACAAGATGAAAAGATCACTTTTGAAGGGACATGGAAGGAAGCGTCAGTCCCGTAATGCAAAGAAGCGATAAATACTCGTTGAAAAGGCTAAGCACGGATTCTAAGCTTCATGAACCCTTTTTGGGGAATCTCGACAACCTTTGGCTAGATGAATTTAGTAGCTCATGCTTTTTGGGAAAAAAAGAAATAAACTTAATAAAAATGGAATTTTATTGAATAAAGAAAGGAACAAAGGATAAGCTTTTTGGGAGAGGGAGCTTTACAGAAAAGATGAGTGAAATTTTTGTCACTCCATCCACTATTTATAGTACTTAGGAAACCTAGTTTATTCCTAATTAAATTCTAAAAGATAAATAGAGATAAAAGCTAAAATTAAATCTAAATAATAATCTTACCAATTATCCTAATATAATTAAAATTTAAATAGAGTCTTGTGTTTATAAAATCTCTTCTTTGCATTTTTGCCGCCAAAGTCTTCCACACTTTGTATTTTCGGCACCACTTTTTTCCTACTTCGCATGCTGGCCCATTTTATCTTTAAATTCACGTTTTTTGCCCCCAAATTTCCTTTTGCCTTCAATTTAGTCCCTACAGGACAAAAAAACCATAAATAGCTCAAATTAGTAGGATCATACTCAAAATAAATATGTAAGTAATACATAAAAATATGTCATTCCAGAGTATTATCAACACATGAACGAAATCCTCACGGTAAATCTAAGGGTAGATCGAAGTCTTCAAACAAAGGTAAAACTTGTAACTTCTGCAAGAAGAAAGGGCACATTAAATCTGAGTGCTATAAGCTACAAAATAAGATCAAAAAGGAGGCTACGAATCAAAAGGGAAAACAATCAGAAAATTCCAAAGAAGCTGATGTTGTAGAAGACTACAGCGATGGTGAACTTTTAGTCGCTTCTGTCAACAATTCTAAAGTGAGCGAGGAGTGGATCATTAATTCGAGCTGCACCTTCCACATGATCTCAATCGGGATTGGTTTACAACTTACGAAACATTGTCTAAAGGTGTTGTTTTGATAGGAAATAATGCTTCGTGTAAAATCGCAAGTGCTGGAACAATTAAAGTTGAGATATTTGATGGAGTTGTCAGAACACTTAGTGACGTACGACATGTTCCAAAATTGAAGAGAAATTTAATTTCGTTGAGCACTCTTGATTCAAAAGGGTACAAATATATAGCTGAAAGTAGGGTTTTGAAGATTTCTAAAGGTTCCCTAGTTGTGATGAAAGGGTAGAGAAAGATTGCCAAGTTATATGTTCTACAGGGTCTACTGTTACTGGTGATGCAGCTGTCACTTCCTCTTCCTTATCAGGTTATGATATTACTAAACTTTGGCATATGCGCCTAGGGCATATAAGTGAGAATGGCATGGTAGAATTGAGCAAAAGAAGACTTATTGATGGGTAAGGAATTTGCAAACTGAAGTTTTGTGAGCACTGCGTTTTTGGGAAGAAAAAGAGAGTTCGATTTAACAGAGGAATCCATAACACGAAGGGAACGTTAGAGTATATTCATTCTGATCTGTGGGGGTCATCAAGAGCGCCTTTGAGAGGTGGAGCTAATTATATTCTAACTTTTGTTGATGATTTTTCTAGAAAAGTTTGGGTGTTCTTCCTGAAACAGAAAAGTGATGTGTTTTCCGCAATTAAGTCTTGGAAAACTATGATTGAAAAACAAACAGAAAAACAAATAAAATACCTCCACACAAACAATGGCTTAGAGTTCTGTTCTGATGAGTTTAAAAACTTGTGCAAGTCAGAAGGGATCGTAAGACACTTGACAATTCGTCATACTCCACAACAAAACGGCATTGCAGAACGAATGAACAGACGATCATGGAGAAGGTTCGATGTATGTTGTCAAATGCCAACTTACCGAAGTCATTTTGGGCCGAAGCAGCCTCTACTGCATTTTTTTTGATCAACCGATCTCCATCCGTTGCCATTGAGAAAAAGACTCCACAAGAGGTACGGTCTGGTAATCCTGCTAACTATTCTGATTTAAAGATCTTTGGGTGTCATGCGTATGCTCATGTCAATAATGGAAAATTGGAACCGAGATCCATTAAATATGTTTTTCTTGGTTATAAAACTGGTGTAAAAGGGTATAAGTTATGGTGTCCTAAAAATAGAAAAGTTATGATTAGTAGAGATGTTTTTGATGAAACTGTTATGTTACCTAACTTATCTCTTAAAGACCCTTCCAATAAAGAAAATCAAAAGCAGGTAGAGCATCAAATTAATCCAGAATCTACAACAGAGTCGGCTCCTTAAGCTAGTACAAAAATTCAGAATAGAGTTGTTTCTTCACCACAATACTCTATCGCTAAAAACAGAACTAGAAGAGAAATTAAACCTCCAAAGAAGTATGTCGAGGCTGATCTAGTTGCTTATGCTTTAAATGTAGCTGAAGTTATAGATGCAAATCAAGAGCCATCTAGTTATTCTGAGGCCTTTAGCTGTGAAGACTCAGAAAAGTGGATGTTTGCTATGCAAGAGGAGATATAATCACTCCACAAAAACAGAATATGGGATCTTGTGAAACTTCCTAAAGGTAAAAAGGTTGTTAGTTGTAAATGGGTGTTTAAAAAAAAAAGAAGGAACTCCAGGAGTTGAAGAACCCAGATATAAAGCAATGCTTGTTGCAAAGGGTTATATTCAAATTCCAAGAGTGGATTTCAGAGATGTATTCTCTCCAGTTGTGAAGCATAGTTCGATTCGAGCTTTGCTTGGTATTGTGGCCATGCATAATTTAGAGCTTGAGCATTAGATGTGAAAATTGCATTTTTGCATGGAGAATTTGAAGAGGATATTTACATGCAACAACCAGAGGGTTTTACAGTATCAGAAAAAGATGACTATGTTTGCTTGCTGAAAAAGTCCCTTTACGGTTTGAAACAATCACCAAGACAGTGGTATAAGAGGTTTGATTCATTTATGACTTCTCATAATTTCAAAAGAAGTAGCTTTGATAGTTGTGTGTACTTTAAGAAAAATAATGATGGTTCTTTTGTGTATCTACTCCTATATGTCGATGACATGTTGATAGCAGCGAAAGATAAATGAGAGATAAGAAAGGTTAAAGCCCCACTAAGTGAAGAATTTGAGATGAAAGATTTGGGACCAACAAAGAAGATACTTGGTATGGAGATTCTTAGAGATAGAAAAGCAAGTGAATTGTACCTAAGTCAAAAAGGGTACATTGAGAAAGTTCTTTGCAGGTTCAATATGCAGAGTGCTAAGCCTGTTAGTACTCCTTTAACAGCCCATTTCAAACTTTCATCGGTTTTGTCTCCACAAGCAGATGATGAGATTGAGTACATGTCACATGTTCTATACGCTAGTGTAGTGGGATCTCTCATGTATGCTATGGTTTATTCACGTCCAGATTTATCATATGCAGTCAATGCAGTTAGCAAATACATGACAAATCTCGGTAAAGAACATTGGAAAGCAGTTCAGTGGATTTTAAGATACTTACGTGGTACTACTGATGTTTGCTTACAGGTTGGAAGAATTAGAGATGGAGCCATTGGGTATGTTGATGTTGATTTTGCTAGAGACCTTGATAGAAGAAGATCTATCACAGGTTACGTCTTTATAATAGGAGGTTGTGCAATCAGTTGGAAAGCTACTTTGCAAACTACAATCGCTTTGTCTATCACTGAAGCTGAGTACATAGCGATTACTAAGGCTTGTAAAGAAGAAGCTATTTAGTTGAAGGGGCTCTTTAGTGAACTCAATGAAGACCTTCAAATTAGTACAATATTTTGTGACAGTCAGAGTGCCATCTTCCTTACAAAAGATCAAATGTTTCATGAGAGAACAAAACACATTGATGTTCGGTATCATTTTGTTCATGATATTATTGCTCGTGGTGATATTGTTGTGAGCAAAATTAGTACTCATGAAAATCCTGCAGATATGATAACTAAGTTACTTCCTATAACCAAGTTTGAGCATTACTTAGACTTGGCTGGTGTTCATTGTTGAAGTTAAACCCTTAAGGGGTTTTATGGAAGAGGTGGAGAACTTGTTCGTTAAGAGTTCGCGATGAAGAACTTGTTCATTGAGAATTCGTGTCAAGGTGGAGATTGTTAGAATTAAGTGGCCTGAATTGTTATTTAAATAAAATACAGTGGTAAAATAAAATAAAAATAAAATCCCTATAGAACTACACTTCTTTTATTTTATTTTAGAATAAGGTTTTTTAAACGTTATTAAACTCCATCTATTTGATATTGATTAGAATAAGGTGTTTTAATCTTACTACACTCCTATTAGAATATGGTTTTACAAGCCTATAAATAGACATAATCTACTCCTCTTGTAATTATTCGAATTCGACATAGTGAATTTTCTTCTCATCTACCCGTGGTTTTTTCCCGAAAGGGTTTCCGCGTAAAAATTTGTGTGTTCTTTATTTTTATTTCTCTTTTCTTTGCAATATATTGTCATTACCGACATTCTATTTTTCACAAATTTTTAATTTAACTTGAACAATTTCACTTAATTCGACTTGTCTTAAATTTCATTCCACTCGACTCAATTTGAAAACATTCAAATAGAGTTAGAATGATAAAATAAGACTCATTAACTCAATTAATTCGAAATTTTTTACTCGATTCTAATAAATGCTCACCCCTACTAAGTTCCGTTCACATAGGAAAAGAAACAAATAGTTTAAAACTAACCTAGCTTATTGTATGGAGATTATAAATTCCCATGTTTTACTAATCATATTTATTGTAATTCTCACCCGTTCCGGTTAGATTTATACAAGAGTCAATTAAATTTGATTAGATTTACATCGCGTTTTAAAATATGAATTTATGAATTCAAGATTCAAGTTTTAAGGTCAACCCAAACTCACTCCATTCTTTTTTTTTTTTTTTTCAATTTCATAATGTCTTGTTGTTTTTTATTTACATATTTTAGGTGATTTATTTCATATTAAAACTATATTGTAAAATTTTAAAAATATGTCTAATTACTTAAATTTACAAATATAATTAAAGTAAATTATGTAAAATTATTAAAACAGGCCCTAATCACCTTCCTCTTGTCCAATCACGATCGATTTCTTTAGTAGCCACCACCTCTAGCTTTATGGAGGGGTATATCTGTAGCATGTGGAACTTTCTTAATTTCTTTTGACTTATACTTTAAAAAAGTAAAACGTGAGATTTTATCAAATTTATGTCAAATCGTTTATCTAAAAAGCTACTTTGCATAACATAAAAGATAAGGGCAAGGGTACCATCTCCCCATCATTCTGTCTGGGAGGAATTTATTTTTCTTTCAAAAACAAAGAATTTACTTAAATAAAAAAAATTAGGTTGCTTTTAGATAAGGTGTGAATGAATAGAATATTTGATGAACTGTTTGTAAACTGTTTATATAACATTTGTTTATTAAATTAAATAAACGGGTATGAACAAAATTTTTATATTTGTTTAATAAACGAATAAACATGAATAGAGGTGTGTCCGGTTCGTTTATATTCACGAACAAGCTCGTTTTTTTATTGATGATATTTTCTTATAAAAATTCCATTAGCATATATTAATAAAATTATCTTGGTTTGTATTTTTCATTTATAATATAATTATTAATATTTATATTTGACTGTTTTATATCTAAACAATATACATGTGTATAATTATTTATTTATTGTTTGTTTATTATTTATTAACATTGTTTGTGAACGTGTTTAATTATACGTTCATGAACATGTTCGTTTAATGTTCGTGAATATGTTCAATTAAGTTAAATGAACATGTTCGTGAACATTAAACAAACGAACATGAACACACATAATTTTAAATAAACAAATATGAACGAAAATTTGAAATTCTTAACGAACACAAACTGAACACGAACAAACTTAAAAATAAACAAACGAACATAAATAGAGATTTGTTCGTTCAAGCTCAACTCATTACAGTCCTACTTTTAGATGGGTACTGGTCGTGGTGTAGTGAAATTATTTTACTTCACAATTATAGTAACTAATTTTATCGTCACTGTTGTTTTTAATCTTATTTAGGGGCGTAACTAGAAAATTTTTTAGGGAGATCGAAACTAAATTACAAGTTTTACAATAACAAAATTACAATTTCACCATTTTAATAGCTTATATTTTTATAATTTTAAAAAGATTAAATCAAATTTTTATATTTTTAGAGAGAACTAAAATGTAATTTTACCTTTACTAATACTTAAATAAAAAAAATATTTTAAGGACCGATACCTTGCCATCCCCTAATTTTAATATTTTAATATTTTTAAAAAGAGCCTATGTGGACTTTTAAATCTTATTTATGGAATTAAAAATTTTCATTAGATACAAATTAATGAATATTTAGGTGCGAACCCTTAGTAGAGACCTTTTGATTATTATTTTATGGTCCAATTTCAGTTTTGTCCCTCTCTAATTTTAAATTTAATTTTTACTTTTTTTTCTTCCTCCCACCTGTCCAGATTACAAACAATTTTTTTTTTAGATTTTAAATGAATGGTCCAGTTTCAATTTTAGTCTCTATAATATGTTCAAATTTTAAATTTAACTTTTATAATTTAATTTTATTTCAACTTTATAATACCATAGTTAGTCTAAATACATCATCCGGATTAAAATGTTGACATACACATGTCTAAATACACAACCTTTATCTTCTCTCTTTTCTTCTTCTTCTTCTTTTTTTTTTTTTTTTTGAGATTATATAATAATGGTCAAATTTTAGTTTCGGTTCCTATATTATGCTCAAATTTCAAAATTAATCTCTATACTAACATAATTTGGTACCTTAACTTTTATAATGTCATTTTTAGTCTAAATACTTCATTCTTATTAAAATGTTGATGTACATGTATCTAAATACATAGCCTCTTGCTCTCTTTTTTTAAGATTATATAACAATGGCCAATTTTCAATTTTAGTTCCTATACTATGCTCAAATTTGAAATTTAATTTTTATACTTTAGTTTTTAATAGAATTTAGTAGTCCTATAACACCCCTAAAATCGTTATGTTATAAAAGTAGTATTAAGTGAGAATCATGCAAAATGGATTCCTCGATAAAGTAAAATAAGGAATATAATTGATAAAAGAGGTTGATGGATGCCAAGGAAAGTTTAGTTAAGAAGTATGTAGTGATATATTAATTTAAAGTAGGGACTAAATTGTATAGAAGTGAAAAGTCTTATGACTCAAGTGTAAATATTTAAAATTTGAGGGGTTGAAATGTAAATATGAGAAGTTGAAGGACCAAAAGTGAAAATAACCCAAGTTCTTGTGACAAGAAATCGGTAATCATGGATCAAATTGAATAAGCGGAGAGATATGAGAGGCTAAATCGCAATTTTACCAAAAGTGAATAGTGATTCAAGAATGAAAAGTGTTGAGAAATGATTGGTTGGATTATAAATAATATTATTTTAGTATTATATTATTTTATATTAATTAATTAATTAAATGAATAGATATTTTAGAAGAAGTGTTTAGAGAATTCTCTGTTCTCTTTTTCTCCATCTCACGTTCACTGTGGATGAAAGAAAGAAAGTTTTGATTTCTTTGCAATTTGGCATTTTTTATCAAAATTCATCATTTGCACCTAAAAATAAAAGAATTTTTCATAGTCATCAAGAAGGAAAAATGATAACACGAGTATGGTGAATATAAATATCAACTTGGATTCAAGAAAAGTAGAAGTTTGAGGAGAGAGAAAATCAAGCTAAAGCTTGAAATCAAGAGAACAAGGTATGGATATCAAGGTTTTATTATGTTTTCAAGTTTAATCTTGTTAGATAAATATGGAAGTGATGTTAAAATAGAGATTTCTCATGAAAAATTTTATGTTTTTGACATTATATTGAAGAGAGAGATTGAGGAAGTGATTCAAGTGGCAAAGAAAATAGAAAAACAAGTGATTAAGGGTTGAAGAGAGGTAAGTACCTTTGAATTTTCTTATTACCTAAGGACTAAAATGTAAACTTTATAAAATTTGTGGTAAACTAGTAAAACAAAGTGTAAAATAATTTTAATATGTGAAATAAAACATTATTATAGAAAGCTTAATTGAAGTGTGAAATGGTAATGAATTAAACATAAAGAGATATTAAAGTGATATTATGGTAAAATTTTAAATTTTCATGATGATAAGGATTAAATTGTGAACTTTGTGAAATCCATAATTGAGTTAAGAGAAGTAAAGAGTTACATGGAAAGGAATTTATTTAAATTGACTGAGTAGTAATATTGAATTTTGTGGTAAAAAAGATAAATTGAAAAGTATATGAAAGTTTACATGATATTGTTAGGTAAATGAAAATGATGTAGAAAATATGAAATATATGATAAACTATGGACTAAGGATTTAGTGAATAAATATCTTGTGATTGTTGTAATTGAAATTACAGTTATTCTTTAAATTGTGAAAATGAGGACTAAATTGAATAAGTGAGAAGTATAACTATTGTGAAAATTATGAAAATAAACACTAGTATGAATAAAGATCGTGACTATTTTTGAAATGGAAGTATAAAGAAAATGCTCTTGAAAGTTTTAATGTCGAGATTATATGTTCCGGTAATCTTAAATAGTAAACCTGAATGAAAGAAATGTGAAAGTAAAGACATTTTGAAATTTGCGAAATAAAGTATTTGTGATTAGTTATTGTAAATTCAATGATACTTGAGTGCCCATGTAAACTAGCATTGAACTTCATGGACATAATTGGCATGCCATAGAAATTCTATAGCGCATTTTTGTATTGAACACTCCAGTGCTCCTATGTTTAGCACTTTGGTACTCCCATATTTAGCACTTTGGTGCTCCTGAATTAGTACTTTTGTGCTCGTGTTTCGTGAATTATTTAGCACTTCGGTTACCTATTTGGTTCAAATGTGTCTAGCATGGGCTAAGTAACTAAGGTAAACAAATTCTTATAACAACTTTTGATGAATCGTGAAGTGATAATATAATGATTCATAGTATTGGAGAAATGAGGTATGGTAAGTGACTTTAAAGTATGAATAAGTGTAAACATAAGCGATGACAAGTGAATATCATGAGTAATCATAAGTACATAAGAAATGAAAATTTAGTGTCTAAGTGAACTTGAAAATGAATATATGAAAGTGGTAAATGTTAAGTGAAGCTAAAGGAATGGTTATAAAATAATTGGTTAGTGGACTTAACTGAAAGTGTGATACAGTAGTAAATAACCTCTTGAAAATAATGACATGTTCATGAATTTATATTAATAGTATTGTTACTATTAAATAAATTTAAAAAATTGTAAGATTTAAATTCATAGATATTTATTAAGCTTTCACGAGCTTAAGGCGTCGTTTTAAACGCGTAGGTAAAGATTGGGAGAAGATAACTTTTGAAGTGGCCAACCTTATCCTCATCTCATCATCAAGCAAGGATTTGAAGAGTATGTAACTTAAAGTTTTGGAAATAAAGTGGCATGTACATAAGATTTGAATCACATGAAATTTGGTTGTAAATAACTTAGTGGTTCTAAAACTATGGTCTTGCATATCTCTTAACATTTTGTATTTTAGGATATATTTATGAGTTATATGAAGTTTTTGAATGTTAGTTTAATATATTTTGAGTACTAAAATTGTTTAAAAATGATATGGAATGACTTTTGATAGTTTAAACTTGTTTTTAAATGTTTTTAGACATGTTCCAGGTAGCCTGACCTCAGTGTCGCGACATTAGAAATTAGTGTCGCGATATTGAACATGAAGTAGGGTAATCTATTTTCAGTGCTGTGACATCAACCCGGAGTCGCGACATCTAGTGTCGTGATATCAGAATCTAGTGTTACGATTTTGAGCATATTGTTCTTAGTGTCGCGACACCTGTCAATGTCGTGACGCCCACTTTCCAGTGTTGTGACATTAACCCTGTTTATTCCATTTTGACTCGAATAATCCATAAATAGGTCTCGTTTGAAACCAAACTTTAAAGAAATCTTAGAAATGACTTAAATAACCTCAAAGGAGTCTATTTATATTGAAACAAAGTCTTGAAATTGATGTCTGTGTTAAGTAACATTAGTGTTCAATTGTGACATCCTTTGCCCGTGATGTACCAGTTTATCCCAGGTAAGGGATGTTACTAGTCCAAATTTTTAAATGTCATTAGTTAGTCTAAATATCTTATTATAATTAAAATGTTGATGTAAATTTTTAGAATTGCCAACACTATTAAAATTCTTTGTTAAATTGAAGTTATTATATTATCTTTTTTTTTTGTTACATGGTTATCAAATTAGCATTTTTTAAAAAAAAAATTCAATATACTGCACCAGCAAAATTAATAAATGAATTTTAATTATGTTAACAATTAGACCTAAATTTTTAAATTTAAAAAGTAAAAAGGCTAAATTTTTAAAAAAATATTGAGATTAAATGTAAAATGTATGGAAAGCACATACTTCGAACATATTTTGATTTTCAAATTTTGCTTTATAATTTAGTCAAAAAAAATTAATTGACTCAACACAAAGTGTGGTAAAATCCATACTAGTTCGATAAAGAAAGTTAAGATTAAAATCATATTTTTAAAAATACAACTTTTATTTTACTTTAAAAAACACAAAGTATTGAATGTAATGGTAAGACACATTACATTTTTAAGAAGAGACGTAAATTTGAACTTTGAAGATAACATTGTTGGAAAGGTAGTCACAAGCCTCGAACATGGACAATAAAACTTACATGAAAAATAAGAATAGAAAGGAGACGACTTCCCTAAATTCAACTTTTCAATTGTCCATGGTTAGGTATCTGGTTTTAGTATACGGTGAAAGATCAACTCCATTGTGCTTTGATGATTAAGGTTATCCACTTTGAATCCTAGATCACTGCCAAGCCACATAGCTTTTGCAAAAGAACAAAAGGGAAATAGAATGTCAATATCTTCTTCAATATTTTTGCATAATGAACAGATAGGATAGATGGAGTGAATTCGTTTCGTATTCTCCTTTCTACATGCTACATTGTTAGTACAGAACTTCCATAGAGGAGTAATTTTATCAGGCACCTTGGAAGACTAAAGACTTTACTAAGTTGATCGATGGGCATAATGACTTTTTTGGTCCTCTAACTTTATAAAAAAATTATTTTAGCCTTTCATTTAGTTTTCCATCTCTTTTAGTTCTTGAACTTGCATTTTTTATCAAATTACATCAAAATTACATATTGAATCCCAAGTATTTGCTTAGAGTTTTGTTAACATTTACTACAAGAATTTCTTTAAACATCCTCATAAATTTAGGATGGCAGTTTGGACTTACAGTCAACTCTGATTTGTCAAAATTTATAAGCTGACCCGATTACTTGCAATACTCTCCAAGAGTATAGTTTATAGCAGCACATATTTCATGATTTGAACTAAAAATATATAAAGTTGTCATATACAAATAAGAGATGAGAGATGGGAATGCTCTCCTTGCTAACTCTAATGCCATGAATGGATTTGCACCCTTCAGCTTTAAGAACTGCTGCGAGAACATTGTGACATAAGATAAAGATATAAAGCGAGGTGCGAAGTGAGGTGAAAGACTCAAATCGAAGAAAAGATGGATGGAGTCATCCTTGGCCCCTAACTGATTCTGAGGAACCAAGCATCTAGATGAGAGTCGTAACACATGCCTAAAGACTGACTTGAAAGGCCAATTGCAGGATCTCAAATGGATGTCATTGTCACGATACCAGCCATTGGAAAGCTTCATGGCCCTTGTAAGGGCTCTTTTGCACTATCATCTCTCTGGATAGCTAGATGATTTGTTGACTTCATTGAAAACTCTTGATCTTATTACAACCCAGATTATTATTTATCTTTCTATTGCAATAGTTGTTCAAATTAGGAAACCTTCTTTAAAAAAACTTCTAAAAGAAAAACTTGTTAAAATTGGTCCAACAAATCATAATCTTTATTTAAATGACTGGAAATGAATTCTTGCACAAAAGAATTCAACTTAGGGTCCGTTTGTTTGCCAATAAAATGTTTTCCGGAAAATAATTTCTGGAAAATGATTTACTGAAAATATTTTCTGGTGTTTGGGTGAATCTGTGTAAAATATTTTCTGTTGTTTGACAGATTTCCTAAAATATTTTCTGTTGTTTGACAGATTTCCTAAAAATATTTTCCGGAAAAGTTGTTTTTACATATATTAATAAATTTATGTACATATTAATAAATTTTTATATTTTAAATTGTTTTTACATATATTGCAATGATTTATTTATAAATAAATAAATCAAATTAAATATATAATAATACTCAATTATTAAGTTACAATATTAACCGTCATAAATTGAAAACAACCAAAGTCAAATAAATTATTTGTAATTGTGTTAAAAAAAAAACAAGGATTGAATAATTATAAATTAGCTTCCAAACCACAATTAATACTAAAAATTAATAATATTATCCAAATACATATTTAGTAGTACACCACATAATAACACCACACTCTAGCACAAAGATCAATTGATCCATCACTTCCACCACCAACCATTTCACAATCCACAGCAACGGCTTTTTGAGCTTTGCCATTGTGCATTTCATCCATGATTGAACCTGACATAGTGAATTTAGATTCTATACAAGGCGTGATCTTTGTTACCTGCAACAACAACATAATATTAGGTTATATCAAGTTATAATGTAATATGAATGTGTTCCAGTCCCTACACATAAGGTATTCAACCATCTAGTCTCAGTTTTAGCCAAAATTTTCTTGTTTTCAAGATTATTTTGACATAGAACTTACTGTATAAAAGTACAGACATAGACAATAAGATTGCAAAATGTTACCTTTAATCAAATGATCATGTAGTCCATGTAGGCATGTGTGTACTTCTATATGAAAGATCATTACGTAAGAATATAAGTCATACAGAATATGCATGATAGTTCACATACAAGGTGAATTATTACTGCTAATTCACTAGAATGAAGCATGTGATACATAATCTAGCGTTTATCCCATAGATGAAACCCTTAAGTCACTTAGCTTACAGTCATAAGTACTCACTGTTTCTAGGTATCAATCAAAGAATGCTTTATCTATGAAAAACTAAAGTACTTACACTTGCTCGTATTTTCTACACCGTCATGACTGTTAATACAACCAGCTTCAAGGTATGACTTTAACCTCTTAGTTTCATTGGCTTTAAGAATGTTCTCAATCAACTTGGATGTCTTCTTTATTGGAGGGCGTCGAAGAAACTCTGAAAGATAATTGAGAAAATACTATCACTAAGGGAAATGGCAAGGACACCACCCCAACAATTGCAATGGATAAAAAACATAATGCTGCTTCAGAAAGCACTGACCTAGTCCTTGCTGAAAGCCCGTAAGTAGTCTGCCTCCAACAGGCACTAATTCATCAAGCTTTGCCACCCTGCAATGCCCCAAAGCACCAATTCAGACAAACCTAAAAATAAAATAGGTGCATGGAAATATAAAGACAAACCTGCTCAGTTGAAAACAAACAGATATTCAAAAGTTATAAAAATTAATACCAAAAGGACCACAAGCATGAGAGAAGCAACGTACCGCCTCATCAACATCCATTGAAAAATATTTAAGGGAAATGAAACTTCACTTTAACAATTATGTAATGGAAACCTAGAAGATAGGCAACAAAACTAACCCCCTGTTATCAAACTAGAGTAGCTATCCATAAAGCAACTGCAATGTAACTGCCAAATTGCAAGGCCTATTTTTAGACCTTATTAGTCCTCATTACTTGGTCTGGTTTACTATTTGTTACTAAACCCCATATAATCTACAAATTCATAACCTTCAAGTTTCTACATCTGTGTTTAAGCTCAAGGATATGGTCTGTATTAGAAGCATGGTCTGTATTAAGAAAATTCAAGGTTCTCTGGTTAGGGAAGGCGGGTGCAAGTGTAAAGATTATAGACAAAGTATCACCTTTTGTGCTTGTGCTACAGTCTTGGGAAACCCATCAAGAATGAAACCTTTTTTACATGAAGGTTTCTTCATGGCTTCATCGATAATGCCCCTGAGAAACAATAGCTAAGCACCTCATTAGTCATTAGCAAACTAGTAGTAAGAAGTATTTTAAAAAATCCGAACAGGCAGGGGAACTAATTTGACCTTATCCATAGCTTCCTTGGCCTTGATACCAAGTGGGGTTTTAGCGGAAACAGCAGCTCTAAGCATATCACCAGTGGCCAAGTGACACAAGCAGTGCTCATCTTTAATTATTGGTGATTGAGTGCCTTTTCCAGATCCAAGAGAACCTGTCAATCATAAGATTGCCCTGTAATTAGAAACATGCCATCCTTCTACCAAATTTGAGACAGTAAATTGATAGATATGTAAAGAATGCTATTTGAATGCAGCATGCTTCTGTGATGCTGCTATGACACAATACGGGCTGTTAACAATTTGAGACTTCTGAGAAAAATGAACGTAAATGCCAAACTTTAGTGTCTTTCTAGTCACTTTCAAGCAACCCAAATTCCACGCTATGCAAGCAAGATTTGTACTTCGGATCAAGCGATTGTCTGAACATTGCTGCATGGAACTCTACAACTAAAGACAGACCAATATCTTAGCAGGTCATCAATAATGGGCTAAGTTTCCCAGCACTCATACTTTTTCATAAAATAATCATTAGAAATTCATCCAGTGCCCCCACTTTGACTCTACCTTTAGAGACATAGTTGTTCATTTAAATTGAATGAAAAATTTAATAAAATAGAGTTAAAAAATTTAAGCTAAATTTGGAGCATTGAAAATTCGAGTACATTCTTTTGCAATTCTATTTAAACGAACAAAAAATATGACATGAACAACCTTCAACAAACTCTAGGATCTGAACATTCCATTTTCCATGTTATTACTAGAAAAATAATTCAGAGAAAGAATTGAAAAATAAAAAGAATCAATCCAAATTGCAAAAATAAAAATAAAGCGAGAGTCAAAAAACAATAAAGGGAAAAAAAGAGAACCAATGAGGATGAGGCGCTTCTCGGGTTTGGGGGCGCACTTCATACAGCGGATAAGCTCATTCATCAAAGATTCAGAGGGTATTTCTTCCAGGTTCACCGAACTGCTCGGCATTTCTTTGCTTTCTAAGGGTTTTTAGTTCTAAGTTTTAAACAGTCTTTCAAGTTAAAAGGGAAAAGGAAGATCGGCTTCTAATTTTCCTGAAAATGACTTACCGAAATAGAAAGGGTAAGACATTTTCCAAAATTAAGAGATCATTTTCCCGTGTTTTGTAATTGGTTTTACTTCAGAAAAATATTTTTAGCCAAACAAACACTAGAAAAGGCTGAAAATATTTTTTGAAAAACGTTTCCCTTAATCTTTAATTGTTGTGTCTACTTCTTGTTATTAACCCATTAAGACGAGCCAATCTTGGCCCATGGGGTTGGTATCATTAATAAAACCTCCATACAACATAAGTCAATTCTTCAGTCATTAGCAACAAAGATAAACTCCTAGAGAAGTTTGTAATTAGTCCATTAGTCCCATGTTTTTTATCCCCCTAATTGATCAAGACTACAAACTGATATATTGATGAAGTTTTCATTGAGGTCCTAATTTTGCCGATGAAATGATGGCTATAAATCCAGAAAGCATTAACGTTAGGTCGTGTGGGTCACACTGACAATCTTCTTACATAATCTTTTGTTCCCCTCTTCACATGCTTTTGTTTTTTCTTCTTCTTTTTCTTGTCATTTTTGGGTTACAATTCTTATGATGACCTATTATTGTTGTTGTTTTCTATGATTATTTTTTTTTAAAAGTTTCTTGTAGGTTTTTCAATTGAAAAAAAGAAAAAGAAAAAGCTGAACTTTGGGGGATTATTGACATTTACCGATAAGGAAATGTATGCTAATTAGTTCAGCCATTGCTCAAAACAGTCTTAAAAACATACACTACTCCAGCTTAGAAATAAAGGAATTGAGCTCCAACAATTCAGGAGAAAGAGATTAAAAACCTAATGAATGTTTGAATTCTTCAATGCCGCTTGCTAGAAATTCCTTAGTAAATGAATTCGATCCTATGTTACGGAAAATACAAATCAAAATCCCACATTATGATGCTAAAACATTAAAGGTAGAACATGAAAACTGAAACTTGGAGATTAATGTAAAACCCCCATGAATTTTATCATCAAATTCCTTAGTAAATGTAGGTATAGAAGCAGATCTGGCTGTTCTTTCAAGTACATCTCATAAAATCAGAACAAACCAGAGCCGTCGATATCTATATCATCAAGCAACATTTGCAGAACATAAATGACATCAAAATACAAAGACAAAACATAATCGAAATGTCAAGTTTATTATCAGTACAAGCAAATTATACTACAATAACCAATACAAGGCAGCATTTTTCATTCAAACAAAAGTTACATACAATTTACTTGAGCAGCAGTGAAGAATATAATGTAAGTAAATCATCATTTTCACTCAGCCTTCGCTTCCTTCTCTTTTTCAGCCTTCACTTCCTTTTTTGTCTCAGCCTTATCATCCTTCATCTTTGGTTTCCCTTTCTTAGGCTTCATGAAGCAGAAACAAGAACAGCAAGGACACTGAAACAAGAACTTCATGCCTGTCTTTCTTTTCTTTTTCTTGGTTCCAAAATATGTCCTAAAAGTCCTTTTAATTATAGAGAAAGAAAAAAGCTGGGAGCTTTTTCTATCTTGGTTTTCTGTCTAATAATGTAGTTTATATTTTTTTTCCAAGATCTTATTGGATTCCAATTCAATCACTTTCAATAAAGAAGCTGCCTAATAATGACAACTTTAGGGTTAGGGAAGGATGGTGGCCCCCAGGTGTGTATGGGGGACTATTAGCCATGATCAAAGGATGAAGTTCATAGTTCCGCTGATAAGAGTTAGGGGTTTCCTCCATGTGGGTCACCTCGGCCGTCATCTATTAGAGAAAAAGGGAGGGTCTACTTTGAATTTCCTTGCCTTACACTAAAGGTTCCTAAGCTGGCAAGCACTATATGGGACACATGCATCTGCATTATTACCGGGAGCTTGAAGATTAAATACACAATCATCCATAACAATATTAAGATCTTAATCTTGATTCATAACCAAGTGTACCATAAAGGTATGAGATTTTGTTAATTTTTTGGAGACAAAATGTAGTTTAGTCTATTGTAAGAGTGATGTTTCTCAAGAATTCTAATCCAATTTTTGCTTTGTTTTTTTCTATTAATTACTATTGATTCAATTGGCAGCTGACAGCTGTATGACATTTATTTTTGGATAAAAGGTAGCCACTATGTCAATCAACTGAACAACTTCTTGTTGGCTGCAAATTAAGCCCACTTGAAGGAAAGTACTGTACAACATCCAGTAATTTCAATGAGGTAAGCTACCAATTAATGCTTTGCCCAAACAGAGCACCAAGCACTAAAGTGATATAATCTTTTACATGCACTCCTACATGAGTTTTAGATACGGGTATATATTTAAGTTTTTTTTATGTATTTAGAGAATTTTTTAAAGATCATAGCCACATCTAAAATGTAGTTCACAGGGGGATTTTAACAGATTCATCAGGGAAATTTTATTACAAGTTTTTACCTGAAAATTTCCTGCATGTTTCTGTAGCATTCCTTATTTGATAGACGCATGGTATATCCTTTACTGCACCACTATACCACCCCTGATTCCTAATTTTCTAAAGCATACGTTTCCCAATCGAAGAGTCCCCATCTTATTCCCCCAATCATACTTTACTTTAAGAAGACAGGGAATCAATGGAAACAGTCAAGAAAAAAGAAAGAAGGTACATATATTTCCATACCACTTCATTCCAGGAACTTGTACTGACAAGTTCTCGATATGACTTACGAGCCTTATTTAGGCACTGCTTTTGGTATTCATTATCCATGAAACAAGATATATTCAGAGTCGGGGAGATGCCTTTATAGGTTCAGACCCCTTACGGTAGTCATATACCCCGACACCACATTTTCTCCCAACACGACCGGCATCGACATACTGCACAAGAAGAGGGCAAGGGGCATATTTACTGTCACCTAGACCAGCATGTAGAACTTTCATTATCGATAAACACACATCGAGTCCAATGAAATCAGCAAGCTCCAAGGGACCCATTGGATGATTTGTTCCTAACTTCATCCCTGTATCAATATCTTCCTTGGTGGCCACCCCAGTATATAGTGTGAAAAATGCTTCATTTATCATTGGCATAAGGATTCGATTCACGATAAAGCCCGAATAGTCCTGGGAGCATATTATCGTCTTATGAAACCTGCGAATTCATGGTCCAGTTAAAATGGCAGTCAAATAATTGGAACAGAGGAGACAATGCTAGCTAGCTAACACATGGATAAGAGCTAGTTAAAAGAAGTTTTAATGGGTTTTTTTTGCATGCGTTCTTTAATCAGGCATTACCTCTCCGCCAATGCCTTTGTCGCATGAAATGTTTCATCCGATGTATCTGCACCTCGAACAATCTCAACCAACTTCATTATTGGAGGAGGATTCATGAAATGCATTCCAATGACCTGCAAAAAAAAAAAATCACAGGTTTGCTTCAATCTCAACAAAATATGATGTGATTTTGCTGGTGAGCGTCAATTATTTCAAAATATCCCAAACATGGCTCCATGTCAAAACAAAGATGCACTGAATATAACCTGGCATGGTCTGCTAGTTGCGGATGCTAATCGAGTAATGGAGATGGAACTTGTATTAGATGCTAAAATGGCTGAACTCTTTGTGATCTTATCAAGTTCGATGAACAACTTTTTCTTCACATCTTCTGATTCTACAATTGCTTCAACAATGAAATCTGCAGATCGGAGCTCGTCCATATTTGAAGTATATTCCAGACGCCCCAAAGCTTCAGTACAAGCAGCCTGCCAAGTGAAACAATGAACTAATGAAAACTAAGGTGTTCTTGATATTAAGCCTTATCTATGCAATACCTTTTGACATAAAATATGTAACACAAACTTAAATTTTCACTATTTTAGTCAAGAACCTTCAGTGCTATTGTTCATCTAAGATAATACCCCCGATTTGTGTTTCTTTATATATATATATATAACATGTAAACTAAAAGGAAAAAACCATGTTGTTTCAACTCATCATTTTTCTTGAAGTACTCATAACCTACACTGGAATTTGAACACATTTTCATACATAGGTATGGGAATATGACCTACTGTTCATCTAAGATAATACCCCCAGTTTGTTTCCCTTCAAATATATAATGGTGATTTTTATGGCAAAGTTCCGACTTTAACACCATGTTGCCAAATAAAGTACCAATACCAGACCGAAAGCATTTGTTAGCCAGACTTTATGCAACCATTTCATTTAAACCTCTAACAACTTCAATTAATACCAATCACAAAGGCAGCCCCTTCCTCTCCAAATTTACACTGAAATGAACCATGTTATACCCCACTGGGCGCCCAGATGGCCAAGTCTCCGAGCGGTACGAACAAATCCTCTAATGGGGCCCCTCATGAGAACCCCGGCTCGTAACTTGCTTGACAAGTGGACTCACTTAATAACCGCCACATCAAGTCTCATCTACCACATCCCATCTGAAATGACTCAAGCCACACCATAGCAACACTCTACTTACTCTACTTAAGCCTATGACACCAGACTACTTGCCCCTCACCCGTCAATAGAAACTTGACACATGGCATCAAGACAGGAGATGGCAAGTATATAAGGCTCCTCCCAACCAACCTCAAACCTGATCCTCACCTTCCCTACTACTCTCCTACTCCGACCACCTTATCCGGCAGTTCACTGCCTTGTCCTAAACAGGATGAATCACTCATCTTCACAGTGGCAAATATTAGGACTAAGTTTTGGAGGGCCTAACTAAAATTTTCATAAATTTTAGGAGTTTAATAAGATTACTTCATAAAAACTGAGATCTAATTAAAATTTTTAAAAATTTTGTGAGATTAATGAGAACTTCAAATAACAAAATTAAAAGGCATAATGAAAATTTCCAGGAATTTTCAAAAAATACGGGGGCCAAGGCCCCTTGTCCTCCATTAAGGTTCGTCTGTGGCCTGTGCATCTTCACCAACTACACATTCTCATATCAACAAACCAAAATCAGAAAAATAATAACCATATCATCAAAAAGTTCAACCACTCAAACCTTGCATCAACTACTAGACCTACAAACTTCTCAAAATTCCCAGAAAATCTTCACTCTTTAGTTCCAATCCAAAGTCCAAACATAAGTTCAATCCAAGATCAACCCTTTTTATCTATTTTGCCAACTTTTCAACCTGTTTTAACTCAAACCGAATCTAAGTTTCAATCAGATTAAAAGACTGAAACAAAATTTTAGCACAACAATTTATTCATTTAACTTTTTGATCATCCTTTTTTTCCCTTTTCTTTGTGAAGTTATATAACACAGAGCTAAAGGAAAGTAGTTCAGCTGCACATCAACATATGTAAACATATAATATAACTTCAAACCCCATATAAGAAAGATGAAAGATCGAGTTTACCTGTGAGATTTGGCCTTTGGAAACAAAACGTTGAAGGGAAGAAGAGATGGATTTGTTGGCTCTGTAAAGTGCGGCAGGGTCCGTATCGAGTAGCCAAACATGGAGACCATGCATGGCACCCAGCTGAGCTATGCCTGAACCCATTTGCCCACTGCCAACCACCCCCAAACTCTTTGCCTCAGCCATTTTTCGCCAGTAGAGGAACTACCAGAATCTCCTTCAGGGACCCATTTGGAGAGACGTACTAAAAGCAATGAGTCCTTAATCAGTTAAACTTATCTTTCAACTACCCAAAAGAAAAAAAAAATCTCTGAGGGTCTAATTCTGCTCTCAATCTCTGAACTCTTCACATATTTTCAATTTAATATCTCTACTTTTAATCTCCTGAGAATAATTCATCTACTATTTTAACTTAATAATTAAAATCCAATTAATAACACTATCATCAAATTTGATTATATAGCATTTTAAAAATAGAAAATTGATCATGTGTGACCAAAATACTAAAATTGGAATTGTAAGATTTCTTATTATTGTTATAGAAAAGCAAAGTAAATTTTGATATTTTTTTTCTTTACTTGTGACTTTAAGTTCGTCGTGTGAATAATTTTTAAGTAAAAAATATTATATAATCTAATTTAACTGAAGTCCTTTAATGTATTCTCAATTAGGCTTCAATTACTTAATTAAAAGGGTAGGAAAAGTAGATTCTTAAAATTAAAAATAAAAAGACTAAATTATAAATATGTAACAAGTACAATGACTAAGGGTAGAATTAAACCTTCTCTAACTAAAAATAAATCCTTTTTAATGGTAAGAGTGTCTGTCACGGTTGTCTAGTCGAAATTTGTAGTATGGTATTTTATTTTTTATTTTTATTTTTAAAATCACTAAAACAATACGATTATTTATGAAAATGACTCGAATAAAAAATTTTGTACAAGAATAAAAAGTCTCGTACGAGAATATTTTGAAATCTACGGTGTCCATCAATGTTATCAGACCCACCAGCTACACCGCCCCCTAATGATGGCCCAATTATTGTTTTTTTTTTAAATCATTTGGTTAGGTATGTATTTTTTAAAATACTCATATTTTTTAAGTATTCAGGGAGGAAAAAAAGAAAAAAATATATTTTTAACAGGTGCCGCCGATCTCTCAGCCGACATCGGAGAAATTTAAAAAATATTTTTTTTCAAATTGAAAAAAAATTGTCAATAATCTTTTTTGATGTTGTCGAGCTGTCTGGCAGCAGCGATGTTGACAAGTAAAAAAAGTAATTTTTTTGTGTCATCGTGCTACCTAGCAGCACCGATGTCAGATAGTTAAAAAAGTTAGATATTTTTTAATGTCATTGTGTTGTCTGATGGCACTAAAAGCATATATATACCCCATCCCCGGTGCAAAATTTGTATATATTGATTTTTTATTTTTATTTTTTGGAAGAGAAGAAACATAGGGAGAATTTATTGTGATTAGAATTTAGGGGAGAAAATGGGAAAATTCAATGTTCCAAACAAGGGAAAAGCAAAAATATTTTTAAAATTTTTCTATTTTATCAAGAGAATATGTGATAGTTTTAAGGTATATTTGATTTAATAGTGATCTAGTGACATTCAGATACCCGCAAATTTTATTTGCATTTTGGGGAGTGTACCATCACCTTAGAAGATGTTGCATTGCAACTCAAACTCCCAGTTAACAGTTATGCGGTCACAGGTTCAAGTATAAATAGGATTTCTAGTTGACAGTGGTTATGTGGTAACGGGCTTAAGTTGGTTATGTTGTCAAAGGAGCCTAGTTTCATGCCACGAGAAGAGGATGTTTTATAAACCCCATATCCAGTTTAATTGTCCAAAACATGCATTAGTGGTTGGGGCGAGAACTCTTTAGGGGAGGTGCCAATTACGATGGGAAAAAATTGAAACGCGAGTCGGTTCCGATTACGGAAGGTTGACGGGTACTCTTGTCTTACTAAAAGCACTTTTATCTCATGGAACTCCTAATGGGCCCAAATCAAGCAAAGTTGAGTATCACAAGATTACTACATTAGCAACTATGTAATGTGATTAATTAAATTGTAGTGAGTATTATTATCATACAATTTAAAATGATAATCGAGATTAATAAGAGGTCAATACTTATTCATATAACTAAAAGTACGATAAATAAAATGAAATGTTGTTCAGTTCACTTCAAAAAGAATGATCGTTGTTAAGCTCCCAAAAATTATCCGTATACGCACTAATATGGAATAATGATGTTGACAACGTTTTCTTTTAAAAAGTTGGCATAAGTAATTAAATTCTAAATATCTTTAACATGTACTAAGTGATCAACCTTATTATCATAGTTGAATGTGTCACTTCAACCATGAATGTGGGTGATTGTTATGTCAGAGTCTTAAAATTTATAAAACAAATGATCGAGCCTAGAAATTAACTGTGACAATGACTTGAGGCAAGTGCACCTATCGAACAGTAGTGTAGCTATGGCAAGACCGGATTGTCGAACCCAAAGGAACCAAAAGTACTAATACTAACTTTCTTTTTATTATTTAGCCTAAGAATTAAAAAAATTTGTTATCTAATCTGAAATTAACTAACTACTAAACTAAAGATGCTAAGACAAATAGAATGAATTGGGGAAAATAACTTTGGGAAAAAAAACCAATTGATTAAGACAATACCCGAGGAAGAATCCACCTAGACTTCACTTGTTATCTAACTCTAAACCAGACAATTTATTCACTTGACTTGATCCGTAGGATTCCCTAATTTATATTAATACCTCTCTCGTGGCTACTAACGTCTAACCCTAGGTTGATTAATTGAAATCTCTTTCTAATTAAAACCCCTAGAGTTGCATTAACTCGATCTATGGACTCACATATTAGGTTTGACCCTAATCCGGCAGATTTTCGTCATCCTATCTTTAGGGTTGCGATCAACTCCGCTTAACTATGCTAGATCTACTCTTAAACGGGGACTTTTGCTCCATTGCTTAAGCACATCAATACTTGAATCAATATCCTGAAATATCAAAATAAGAATTAAGAACACATAGTTAAGAACAAATCAAGTATTTATCATATAGTTCAGAAAACAATAACAAGATCCGTCTTAGGTTTCATCCCCCTCAGGTATTTGAGGGTTTAGTTCATAATAATAAAAGAATACATCTCAGAAGAAAATATAAAACAAAACATAAGAAAACCCTAAAACTCCCTGAAGGAATTGAAGAAGAGATCATCTGTCTTCAGTATGAATCCAGCTTCTTGAGATGAATCAACTGGCTTTCTTCGAGTGAATTCCACAATTCTGGCCTCTTTGGCTTGGCTCCTTGGCCTAGTTGGACGCCCCCTTTTAGGTCACACTTAGGGTGTTCATATAGGCTTTCGGAATGGCTTTCTTCGCCCCTAAGTATCCTAATCAGAGTGAAATTCCTCTTTGTCACGGCAAGGACTCACCCATGGCACACGCCCATGTAAGTCGAGGCCAGGCCGTGTTCGGGTCTGTTAATGAGGCACAGCCGTGTGGTCTTGGGCCCAGGCCGTGTCGATTTTGTACTTTGGCCATTTACTCCGTTTTTTGCCCGTTTCTCATTCTTTTCATCCTCTAGTGCTCTCCTCAGTATAAAACATGAAATTAAAGGATTAGGAGCACCAGATTCCACAATTCAAGGAATAAATCATCCAAAAATATGCTGAATGTGGAATTAAAATATGTTCATATTACGGTTTATCAAACACCCCCACACTTAAGCATTTGCTTGTCCTCAAGCAAAATTCTCAACTCACAATTAAAATGAATTTCCTCAATTCATAATATTCATCAATAGTGTTTCATCATAATTCATAGATAATTTATACATTAATAATTTAAGTAGAAGGGTCCTAAAGATTCAAACAATCAAAGTCATAGTTTTTATAGCACGAAAACATAGGCGTTTCCCCTTACCTAAATAATTACCTTTGATTCAAAATCGACAAGAGTTGACATCCAAACTAAAGATTCACTCAAATCACTCAAAGTGTTTAAGGTTCAAATTTAAGCACTCAAAAGTCGAACATGAAAAGTTAATCCCATAGGCTTGCATGAAAATCAAATCTCCACCACTATAAAATGAAATGATACACAAATCAAAAGGTCTTTAAAAAGGGTTGTAATGGGGATTGGGTTAAAGGTGTGGATAAAGGCTGAATTAGAGGGTTAGAATCGAGATTGAATTGACAATTTACCTAACTAGAAAAATGAACTAATCCTGAATAATTACATCAATTGAAAATTTCATTACTAATAATACGAGCTTCTTCTTCAAGATGTGGAATTTAAACGTATAAGCTCACTTAATTATATGACTAATATTGAATATACTTCGATTTTTTTTAAAAACAAATCAATAATAGGAAAGAACTTTTACAACTAAAATATAGAACATAGTTAGGCAACTGTTCAAAATCAAATCTCGACAAAAAGGGAGTCAAGGAATGGTGATAACAAATACAAGATAGGTTTTGGGTTAATATTAATGGGTGAGTCAATAAAAAGGGTTGTTAGGATTAAGGGGATTCACTAGGGGTTAATTGTGAGGGTAGGTTTTTAGTGGAGTAAGTGGGTTAAATCCTAAGTGCCTTTATCATCTCTGTATATCAAATCAATGATGTGGTCTTGACATGTATAATCGAAGCAAGTTCTAGAATAACAAATCAATGTTGGCACACTCATGATCAAAAAGTGGACACGAAAGAATGTATGCTCTAAAAGGCTCAAAATCTTACAAAAATTATGGGTTTTTTATATCAACTTTATAAATTACAAACTTCAAGGTAATAATTAGGTTCAGGTAGATAACTTAAAAAAATTTTGATTTTTGAAAATAGACTTATCATGCTTGATTCTCTAGTCTCCTAAAGTTTAAATCATCACTGCACAATTATCAATGACTTAATCCAAAACATATCAATAAAAATCATGAATCACAGGAAATTTCATTCTAATAGTAACATGAAAGAATTACTTAAAGACAAGATATCATTCAAGGATTTGAAAATAATGCAGAAAGTTAGGTACTTTCTCGAAATAAATATTCACCCCCCACACTTAAGATGTACATTGCCCTCAATGTACAAAGATATATAATAACAGTATAGTAGAAAATCAAAAGTTAGGAAGAGAAGTGAACTTCCTGAATTTTGGACAGATTCCTTGAGAATGAAACTTGGAGTAGATGAAAGGCATAATGAACTAAGCAGAGGTGAAGGTGAAAATATTCCAGTTCCTTAGTAGCACCTTGAACCTTTTGGAATTGCAGAGTCATCAATAACTTTTTATGGGGTTTTGTTATGATAATTACTCGAAGATTAGATAGTCGGGGATAAAAGAAATTGGACTTTTACTAATAAAAGTTTTGAACAAAATAAAAGGTAAAGATGTGAACTAGCAAATTGTAATAAAAGGGTACTTCAAAATCAAATAAAAGCAAAAACAAAAATAAAAATAAAAATAAAGCTAAACAAATAAAAAGGACTCAAAGTTCCTTATCATTGGTTGGATCGCGAGGTGGTGGAGGCGGCAATATGTGAAAGTGATGACAAATCTGCTGAAGAGTCGCCTCAATGCCATCGAATCGTCGAGCGGTGTCATTGAATTGTTGAGTACAGTAATGTTCGAACTGAGTGAGAAGTGCAGAGATGTCTGAAAGTGAAGCAGCCGCATGAACTGCACGATGGCTCGGTTGTGGTTCCTTATGTGTGTGTGGGACATCGTCAGTAATGTCCTCAAGGTCCTCCTCCTCGGTGGTATGGGCTAGTCGATATTGGGGAGGATCGGTCCCACGTTGACGTTGGATCATCCTCATGTGTAACATCATCTGGATGCCCTGTGGGGACATCTGACCTATCAGTGTGAGTGAGGAAACCTGAGCGGCGGTGTTGAGGAGCCCGAAATATCAAGCCAAGCATGTGATGTATGGACCCATAGATATGACCCATCTCCTATGTTACTCCGTCTGATGTTGGATGGCACGAGCTATGAAATAGGCCAGGTCGAAGACGTGTCCATTCGCCATGCACCATAGGAAGCAGGCGTCATGAGTGTTTATGACGCTGGGCTCTCTCGCCTACCTGTTAGTGTATGGGCTAAAATAGCGTATAGGTATCTTAGGGGTGAGGCAAGAGCTGTCGCCTTAGAGCGACTGGGGTCATATGTGGGTGAGCTAGGGACTAGGTTTCTCCAACAAGCAACCGGAGAGTTATGGATGTGGCAATGAAGACTTTCAAAATCATCATCGTCCATGAATTCATCAATATAGAGTCCCAAAGCGGCTCCAAACTGTGGGACACTAATCTCACGGACTAGACCTCCGAGGCGAAATTGGATAGTGCCAGAGTCGTCGAAGTTAGTCATCACCGTCTAGAGGTGGAAAGTAGAGCAGAGTTCTAGAGTGAGCTCTAGGTATGTGGGCTCAATGATGTCGAAAAATTGTCCCCACGGGTCTGTGAATAATAAGGTCAGAACCTCATCTGCTAGTTGGACCTGCTCCAGTGCGGTCCAATCGATACACCTTCCTACGCCAAGAGGTCTTGCATGTAGTATCTGATAAAGATCCTTCTGAGTTCTCGGAGGAAAACGTAGGAATGGTGTCGTATTTCGAAGGAGGCACTTAAAGAGGTCACACCGTGTCCCTTCTATTTTTTCGACGTGGGAACGACAGTTTTCTTTCCTCGGGAAGAAGACATTATGTTCCTGTATAATAGAATAAAGAATATCGTCTCATGATAATACCTATGAGTCCACAATTTCAATCTCATTATATTAACAATGAACATTTCTGCTAACAATTCTCTAGAGACTCAGGACATTCAAAATCCTAGTTAATCTATTCATAATGCTTTAGTAATCATTAGTTATTGCCAATAATCAACAAAAGTGAATGCTACATAATAATTTGAAAGAATAAATCAAAGATCTAAAAATAATCATGGAATGTAAAGTATCAAGCAGTAAAGTAGAGGGTGTAGAATGGATCGACGGAGATGTGGAGATGGCGCACGGTCGTTGAGGGCTGATACATGGGCGTATGCTCAGGTCGGTGGTGGAACAGGGCTGTGGTGAGTTTTACATGGGTGTGTATTTCGTTCACACGGGCGTGGTTTGTGTCTAGATGAGGAATAGAAGAGGAAAATAGAGAAGGAGAAGGAAGAAGAGAAGATGAGGACGGTGCCGATGGCCGGACCTAGGGGAAGGGAAAAAGGAAAACAACTAGGGTTTGGGAGGAAGAATTTGGGGGGGAAATGATGAATAGTGAGGGGTTTATATAGAAATAAGGGTATATGGGCGTGTCACATGCCCGTATAAATCGTTTCTAGCTCGTGCGTTTCGAATGTTCAGGGGTCTGGTGCGCATATGTTGCGTCCCACGCCCGTATCGCACGGGTGTGCCTAGCCTTGTTCGCTTCTCCCATGCCCGTGTAAATGGTCCTACGTCCGTGTTCGTAAGTCAGTGTCGTCCACGGCCTTAGAGCACAGGGGTGTTCAACGTCCGTGTCCTTTACTCAGTGTTGGCCACGGGTTAGATGCACAGGCGTTTCACATGTCCGTGTCGATTAATCAGTATTGGCCACGGGTACATCGCACGGGTGTGTATAAGTATCGCATCTCGTGTTTCTTAGTCAGTTTTGACCACGGTCGTGTCGTCTAGTCGGAGCCCGTGGCTTGAGAAAAAATTTTTGTCCTGTTTCTACACCATCTTTGCCACGTCCATGTACCTGTTCATGGTGTCCACTCGGCCATGGACACGCCCGTGAGCAAGGTCGGGTGGTAGGGAAACCTACGCTTTACTGAGTTAGTTTGTAGTTAGGTGCTAAAAATCGAAAATATGACATTAGTGAAGTTAGTGTCGTTGCCTCCGAAGAAGCACTAGTTTTAAGTCTTAAGCTAGACTTACCTTGTTTTCATTTCTAAACTAAGGTTCACAGAGCTGAAGCTCCTCTCTCATATCCCTAAAATCTTCACCATTATAAATTTTCAGTCGCTGACCATATATCTTGAATGTGCCATGAGTTGGATGAGTTACCTCGATTGTGCTGTAGGGAAAAATAGTTTTGGTTACAAATGGACCTGACCATCTTGATTTCATCTTTCTAGGAAACAATTTGAGCCTTGAATTGTATAGCAGGACTAAGTCTCCTACTTCGAATTGCTTTGATTGCTTTAAACAGGCATTATGGCTTCACTTTGTTGCCTCCTTATATAATCGTGAGTTCTCATATGCATCAGCTCGTCATTCATCTAGCTCGTTTAACTGCATCTTCCTTTTTCTCACCTGTGGTTTTAAGATCGTAATTTAAGAATTTTATAGCCCAAAAATCTTTTTGCTCTAACTCAAATGGTAGATGACAACTTTTTCTGTAGATAAGTTTGTATGGGGATGTTCCTATGAGAGTTTTAAACGCTGTTCTATAGGCCCATAAAGCATCGTCTACTTTTAATGCCCAGTCTTTCCTGTTTGATTCAACTGTTTTCTCTAGAATACGCTTAAGCTCTCAATTTGCTACTTCTACTTGCCCACTGGTTTGAGGATGATAAGGGATAGCTGTCCTGTGGTGTACTCCATATTTTTTTTAAGACTTTCTTAAATTGAGTATTTCAAAAGTGAGTACCCCTATCACTAATAATTACTCTGGGTGCTCCGAATCGAGAGAAAAGTTTCTTAAGAAACCTCACTACTACTCTAGCATCGTTAGTAGGTAAAGTTTGAGCTTCCGCCCATTTTGACATGTAATCTACTGCTACTAAGATGTATTTATTTCCAAATGAACTAGGAAATGGACCCATAAAGTCAATACCCCATACATCGAATATTTCACATGATAGCATATACGTTTGAGGCATTTCATCACGTTTAGAGATATTACCTATTCTTTGGCATTTATCACATGAAGCAACATACCTGTTGGCATCTTTAAACAGAGTTGGCCAAGAAAAACCTGATTCGAGCGTTTTATGTGCTGTCTTAATCCCGCTGTAATGTTCTCCTGAAGGTTCTGAGTGGCAATGTTCTAGGATTTTGCTTGCTTCTGCCTTTGTAACACATCTCCGAATTACTTGATCTGCACATATATGGAAAAGAAAAGGATCCGCCCAAAAATAGTTTTTCGTATCAGCAAAGAATCGCTTCTTTTGATAATGTGTTAACCTTTTTGGTAGGATGTTAGCAGCTAAGTAATTTGCAATGTCTGCGAACCAAGGTACCTCGGAGTTAGATATAGCAAATAGTTGTTCTTCAGAAAACAAGTCATTTATCTCATTCTCATTTATTTTTTCAATATATGGATTTTCAAGCCTAGAAAGATGATCTGCTGCAAGATTTTCAGCTCCTTTCTTATTCTGAATTTCTAAATCAAATTCTTGTAAGAGTAAAATCCATCTTATGAGTCGAGGTTTTGCATCAGATTTAGTTAAAAGATAACGAAGAGCTGAATGGTCAGTGTAAACGACAACTTTAGATAATATCAAATACTGTCTAAATTTGTCAAATGCAAAAACCACAGCTAGAAATTCTTTTTCTGTGGCAGTGTAATTTTTTTGTGCGGCTTTCAATGTTTTGCTCGCGTAATAAATTGGCTGAAAATGCTTGTCTCTCTGTTGTCCCAAAACTGCACCTACTGCAAAATCACTCGCATCACACATTAGTTCAAAGGGTAAATTCCAATCAGGTGCAATTATAATTGGAGCATTTATTAATTTATCTTTGAGGATATTAAATGCATCTAAACATTCCTGATCAAAATTGAAGGTTACATCTTTTTCTAGTAATTTCATTAAAGGCTTAGCTATTTTAGAAAAATCCTTAATAAATCTTCTATAAAATCCAGCATATCCTAAAAAGCTTCTAATAGCCTTAACTGAACTAGGAGGAGGTAATTTTTCTATGGTTTCGACCTTTGCTTTGTCTACCTCAATCCATTTACTAGAAATTTTATGTCCTAACACAATCCCCTCTCGAACCATAAAGTGACATTTTTCCCAATTCAGAACAAGGTTCATTTCCTCACATCTCATTAGAACTCGTTTTAGATTTTTAAGGTAAAGATGAAAATAATTACCAATTACTGAAAATCATCTATAAATATCTCCATAATGTCTTCCACAAGTTCATCAAAGATAGCCAGCATGCAGCGCTAAAAAGTAGCAGGAGCATTATATAATCCAAAAGGCATTGTACGATAAGCAAACGTACGGTATGAACATGTGAATGTTATCTTTTCTTGATCCTCAGGGGCTATTGGGATTTGAAAATAGCCGGAGAGTCCGTTCAGGAAGCAGTAGTACATATGCCCAGATAATTTTTCCAACATCTGATCAATAAAAGGCAAAGGGAAGTGATCTTTTCTGGTAGCATCATTCAGCTTTCTATAGTCAATACAGACTCTCCAACATATGACTGTTCTTGTAGGAATCAATTCATTCTTTTCGTTGGCTATAACAGTCATGCTTCATTTCTTTGGAACAACCTGCACAGGACTTACCCAAGTACTGTCAGAAATAGGATAAATTATTCCAACATCTTGAAGTTTAATTACCTCAGCTTTAACAACTTCTTTCACGTTTTGGATTTAATCGTCTTTGAGGTTGCACGCATGGTTTAAACTCATCTTCCATTAAAATTTTGTAGGTGCAAAAAGATGGACTTATTCCTTTGATGTCAGAAATTTTCCAGGCTATGGCTCTTTTATGTTCCCTTAGTACCTGTAGCAACTCATCTTTCTCTTTGGGTTCCAGTTCTGAAGAGATAATTACTGGTAGCATAGAATTATCCCCGAGGAATGCATATTCTAAGTGTTTTGGCAACTATTTTAATTCCAATTTCGGTGGCTCATCAATAGAGGGTTTTTGTTTTAGTTCGTCGTTGATTTCAATGCCCTCTTCTTTATTTTGTCTAGAGGTAGATGTATTAGAATTCAACTTATCGGTATCATCATCTTCCTCCTCACATTGGGTAAGACACAGTTCCATGGTGTCGTTATGTATGATTTCCTGCAAAGAATCTTGAATAAAATGATCAATGGCATTAATAAAATAACAGGAATAATCTTGTTCTCTAGAATACCGCATAGCGTCGTAAATTTGAAAAATAATTTCCTCGTCGCCTACCCTTAGCGCAAGTTTACCATCACCTACATCAGTAACAGCCCTAGCAGTAGCTAAAAAAGGGCGCCCAAAATTAAAGGTACCTCAATGTCCTCATCCATGTCAAGTAGGGGTGAGCAAAATACGATTCGATTCGAAAAACTCGATAAAAATTTCAAATTTTGAATTAAATAGTTCGAGTTATTTGAGTTAATCAAGTTATTTGGATCAACTCAAATAAAAAGTTAAGTTTTTCGGTTTAACTCGAATATGAATTGCACAATTCAAGTTATCCGAAAATCTGAATAAGAAAAGACAAAACTACGTCATTTTGATAAATTTTTATTTTTTTAAAAGTTAATATTCAAAATAATTAAGTTAAAAGGCAAAACTACGTCGTTTTGATAAACGTTTACCCATTAAGTTAAGAGGCAAAATCATTATATTGTTCATGTAGTTAAATAATGTTGTATTTCGTCTACTAGTTAAATAATAGTATTCGTTAACTCGACTCGGTTTGACTTGAAATTTTTTAACTCGATTCGATTCGATTTGAAAAAAATTCAAATTGAGTTCGGTTGCTAAAATAGGATTTGTTAACTCGACTAACTCGAAAATTTTTGCCTCGATTCGACTCGACTCAATCGAATACTCACCCCTAATGTCAAGCACAGCAAAATCAACAGGGAATATAAATTTATCAACTTTTACCAGAATATCTTCGATAAACCCCCTAGGATATTTAATGGATCTATCAGCTAACTGAATGCTCATTCTAGTGGGTTTTGGTTCCCCAAGACCGAGTTGCTTAAACATTTTATAAGGCATTAAATTAATAATGGCACCTAGATCAGCTAGTGCTTTCTTAATGTTTAAACTACCAATTAAATAGGGAATAGTGAAACTTCCTGGATCTTTCAATTTGGTTGGTAGTTTGTTTTGGAGGATGGCTGAACATTCTTCATTGAGTTCCACTGTTGATATCTCCTCAAACTTCCTTTTATTTGTTAGAAGCTCTTTTAGGAATTTTGCGTACGTCGGCATCTGTGAAATCGCTACAACAAAAGGTAAGTTAATATGTAACTATTTAAAAAGTTCAAGAAATTTACCGTATTGTGCGTCTAAGCGATCTTTCTTCAACTTTGCCGGATATGGAATCGATGGCTTAATTTCTTCATGTACAGGTGGTACATTCTCGATTTCCTCAATTTTTTCCTTATTAGTTTCTTGTGGCATCTTCTTTTCTGCTTCAACCAATTGCTTCCCACTCCTTAATGTTACTGCCTTTACTTGCTCTTGTGGTTTAGGTTCAGTATTATTAGGTAAACGACCTGGCTGCCTTTCGGAAAATAACTTGGTCAGCTGTCCTAATTAGTTTTTAAGCTCTTGAATTAATGTTTCCTGATTATTCAATGTGGTTTCGGTATTCTTAAAATGAGTTTCTGATGCTGAAATAAATTTTGCTAGTATATCCTCAAGGTTTCACTTTTTTTCTTGTGGGTAGGGCTGTTATTGGAAGTTTGGAGGGGGTTGTTGTCTCTGATTTACTTAACCTCCCCATGAGAAATTGGGGTGGTTCTTCCAACCTGGATTGTAAGTATTACTATAAGGGTTATTTTGAGATCTGAAATTGTTACCCATATAGTTCATCTGTTTGCTTTCCATGCCATGTCCGTAGGGTGCGTACTCAGGATTCGCCACACCTCCACTTGTTTCGCACTGCATTATCAGATGTACCTGCGAAGAACACAAACCATCAATCTTTTTATTTAAAAGTTCTACCTGGTTTGATAGCATGGTGACTGTGTCGAGGTTGAAAACACTAGCTGCTTTCGTTGGTCTTGTCCTTGTGACTTGCCACTGATAGTTATTCAGTGACATCTCTTCAATAAATTCATAGGCAGCCTCAGGTGTTTTGTTATTCAGGGTTTCGCTGGTAGCCGAATCGATCAATTGCCTCATTGAAAGGTTCACACAGTTGTAAAAAGTTTGGACCTGTAGCCACAAGGGTAATCCATGGTGTGGGCACCTTTTCAATAGATCTTTGTATCTCTCCCATGCATCGTAAAGTGTCTCTAAATCCATCTGCACAAAAGAAGAGATATCATTCCTCAACTTGGCCGTTTTTGCCGGCAGAAAATATTTTAATAGAAATTTTTCGGTCATTTGTTCCTATGTATTGATTGGTCCTCGTGAAAGAAAATTCAACCACTGTTTAGCTTTATTCCTCAAAGAAAAGGGAAACAACCGAAGACGAATGGCATCATTAGAAACGCCATTTATTTTGAAGGTATCACAAAATTCTAGGAAATTCGCCAAGTGATTATTTAGATCTTCATCCTACAAACCATCAAACTGAACAAACTGCTGTATCATCTGAATTGTGTTAGGTTTTAGTTCAAAATTATTTGCAGCAATAGCAGGTCTAACAATACTTGACTCAGTTCCTATTAAATTAGGTTTAGCATAATCATACATAGTTCGAAGAGCATGATTTTCGGCCACCTCTGGAGGTAGCGGATTATTCTCAGCCATCTCTTTGGTGGTATTGGTTTCGACTTCTTGCTCTTCTTCTATGTAATTTAAGCTTCGCCTTATTTCTCTACGATTTTTGCGAACAGTACCTTCAATATTACTGTCGTAAATTAAGGATCCTGTCGGGTTCTTTCTAGTTATAAACTAGAGGAACCTGCTAAGGACAAATAAAAGGAAGAAAATTAGCAAAGTTAAAAGCAAAATAAAAATAAAAGTAAATTGTAAAAAAATAAAAATGGCTAAAGTAATAAAAATTGAGCTTTCTTAATATTTTAGTTTCCCGGCAACGACGCCAAAAACTTGATCGTTATTTCAGAGTCTTAAAATTTATATAACAAATGATTGAGCCTAGAAGCTAACTGTGACAACGACTTGAGGCAAATGCACCTATCGAACAATAGTGTAGCTATGACAAGACCGGATTATCGAACCCAAAGGAACCAAAAGTACTAATACTAACTTTCTTATTATTATTTAGCCTAAGAATTAAAAGAATTTGTTATCTAAGTTGAAATTAACTAACTACTAAGCTAAAGATGCTAAGACAAAGAGAATAAATTGGGGAAAATAACTTTGGGAAAAAAACCAATTGATTAAGACAATACCCGACGAAGAATCCACCTAGACTTCACTTGTTATCTAACTTTGAACCAGACGATTTATTCACTTGACTTGATCCGTAGGATTCCCTAATTTATATAATACCTCTCTCGAGGCTACTAACGTCTAACCCTAGGTTGATTAATTGAAATCTCTTTCTATTTAAAACCCCTTGAGTTGCATTAACTCGATCTATGGACTCCCATATTAGGTTTGACCCTAATCTGGCAGATTTTCGTCATCCTATCTCCAGGGTTGCGATCAAGTCCGCTTAACTATATTAGATCTACTCTTAAACAGGGACTTTTGCTCCAAATCAATATCCTGAAATATCAAAACAAGAATTAAGAGCACATAGTTAAGAACAAATTAAGTATTTATCATATAATTCAAAAGACAATAACAATATCTGTCTTAGGTTTCACCCCCTTAGGTATTCGAGGGTTTGGTTCATAATAATAAAAGAATACATCTCAGAAGAAAATATAAAACAAAACATAAGAAAACCCTAAAACTCCCTGAAGGAATTGAAGGAGAGATCCTCTGTCTTGAGTATAAATCCAGCTTCTTGAGATGAATCAGCTGGCTTTCTTCGAGTGAATTCCACAATTCTGACCTCTTTAGCTTGGCTCCTTGGCCTAGCTGGACGCCCCCTTTTAGGTCACACTTAGGGTGTTTATATAGGCTTTCGGAATGGCTTTCTTCGCCCCTAAGTATCCTAATCCGAGTGAAATTCCTCTTTGTCACGGCAGGGACACGCCCATGGCACACTCTCGTATAAGTCGAGGCCAGGCCGTGTTCGGGTCTGTTAATGAGGCACGGCCGTGTGGTCTTGGGCCCAGGCCGTGTTGATTTCGTACTTTGGACCATTTACTCTGTTTTTGGCCCGTTTCTCGTTCTTTTCATCCTCCGGTGCTCTCCTAAGTATAAAACATGAAATTAAGGGATTAGGAGCACCAGATTCCACAATTCAAGGAATAAATCATCCAAAAATATGCTAAATGTAGGATTAAAATATGTTCATATTACGGTTTATCAGTGGGTAAAAAAATTAAAAACTAGAAGGAAAAAAATGGAAACAAAAAGAAGAAAAAGAATTTTGGGCTTGTAAAAACTATGAAAGAAAAAAGGGGCACTTAGTCGTGACGGTCCGGTAAAGAAAAATGAATCCTTGAAAGAGGGGAGAAAAAAAAAGAAACAGAAGAATAAAAGAAATCGAAAAAAGAAGGAAAGAAAAAGAGGATGATTAAAACAAACCGGGGAAAAAGAAAGAAAGAAAAAACGAAAAAAAAAAAAGAGGGGAAAGGTCGTGACCGACAGGTCATGTTGGTGCAGGATGTCAGCCCAATGTTGCCTACCAGCCAATTGGACCCTTCTGCACATATTTCTGAAATATCCACAGTTAGTCCTCTGTATAAATGCGACTCGAACCCGCCAATTGCACCCTTCTCCAAACCTCTAACTATAACAACTCGATAGTCAGGGGTGATGGAAAGTGAGGTTCGGGTCTCTATTCCCATGAAACGAACCCGTAAATATTTAATAATATTTACAAGGTTAATTTAGTAGCGGATCAAATTTTGGATAGGTAATTTGCATGAATTAGAAACTATTATGGTACAATGACTAAATCGCGTTAAAGTTAAAAGTTGAATTATAAATTGAAATAAACTAAAAGAGCTAAAGTAGCAACTATATCATTTAATAAATAGTTGTGTGTAGGAGGCCAATCATGGATTAAATGATATGCATGTGTATATTATATATATATATATATATATATATATATATATGTTATATATTAAGTTAACTAATAATAATAATTAAAAATGAAAGCATAATAAAAGAAAAAGATATGAAAGTGGAAATGGAAATGGAGGATTGCATGCAAAATTAGAAAAGAAAGAAAGAAAATAAGAGAGAAACGCATGACCATAGGGTTTTAAGCATTCAAACTTTAAATTGGTTAGTCAATTTAGTCCATTTTCTTGTAACTTTTACGTTTTTGGAATCCCGATACTGAGAGCTACCCGACCCATGTTGCAATTTTTAATATTATTCAAGATTGAGGATGTTACTATTGTTAATTGGCTAGAGCTTTACGGATTAATTTGATAGATTTTTAAGTTAAAAGTGAAAAATGACTAAATAGTGAAGTTAATTATTGTTTTTGAGCAATAGGGACTAAATTGAGAAAAAATTAAAATTAAAGGGTAGAATTAAAAATAGGGAGCTAAATTTAGCTTAGAGTGAAATTAGTATAAAAATATAAAGTTAAATGCAGAGATTAAAATTAGCCTCGGTTTAGGGACTAAATTGAGGATTAAGCAAAATGAGGTGTAACATTTGAAAATTAATGAAAATTAAGTTGTGTATTAATTAATTGTAATTATTTTATTCCGTAGCAAACATCATTCCAAAATCCTTGAGTAAGAAGGGGAAAGACAAGGTCGACGTCGAGTAACTTGAAATATACGGTTTGTGTTTCTATAATCTGAATTAAGTTATAAACTATAGCATATTACATTGTTATGTATGGTAAGCATTTGAGGTGAGTACTCTTGTAGTTTGGGATTAAATTGAATCCATAGTTGATTGGAATGGACTAATTTTGTTTATTATGAAATATGTTGCTTATGTGAATATTGAATTGAATATAAGTATATATATGAAATTGGGACATTTGATGTATTGAAAAGTGAAATGAAACCTATTAACTGTATAGGCCTAAGTCGGATATAGATGGCATGCCATAGGATAGGAAGAGTTTAGGAATCTCTTCGACCTCGAGTGGATGAGGCACTGGGTGCCAATTTGTTTCGGTTTAACTGATGAGACACTGGGTGCCAACTTATATAGCGTTGGGCGCAGTTATTACTTCGGATTTATCCGATGAAGCACTGGCTGCCAAACTGGTGTGTTGGTTGGATTCGTGTATCCGTCCAAGTCTGAGTCATGTTAATAGGGGAAATTAAATAATAAATTCATGTGTATGATATTGAGATGGCAAAGTTGAGAAATGAAATGATGAAACGAGATGTGAATTTTGAAATGAATTCAAAGATTGATCAAAAAGATGAATCATGCCATTGCATGAGTTGAATTACCAAATGCTATATATATATATATATATATATATATATGAAATACCATTGATATGTGCTTGAACATGTGGAATTTAGTGGATGTGAATAAAGAATGAGTAAATTTGTTTTATTGATTTGAAACAAATGTGCATAACATTTATTGTTGCATTCTTACATTTTGATTACTCATATCAAGTTAAATTGTTCGGATTATAGAAATACTACAGAGTTATACTCAGCGTGCGGTTTTGTTTTCCGTGCGCAAGTTAGGTACTTTTAAGCTTACCGTCGACTTAGCATCCAACAATGATCCCTTACTCAAGTGTGGTGATGTTCTAAATTGTAATGGCATGTACCTATGAAGTCTTTGGTTGATAATTGGTTTGTTAATGTGATGTTATTTTGATTTAAAGTTAAATGATGGTTACTTGTATATATATGGTTATAATTGAGGCAATGTTGGTATGATAGCTTAGCCTAATGTTTGGTAAGTGTTTAGCTTAAAATTTGGTAACCTAAGGAGTTGAAAGTTAGTTCTGTTATGACAAATTTGGTATGAAGAGAAGTTTTAAATGGTTGATGATTTGTTGATATGTTTGAACATATAAAATGTGGTACCAATGAGGGTACATTGGTTAGGCATATTAGATGATGGTTTTCGTATATTTTGAGCATGTTTAGTTGTGTTTTGGATAGGTTAAATGGTTGATAATTGAGTTGCTTAGTGTCCAAGAAAGTATAATTTGGTAAAGTTGAGTTTTAAGGTACATTTAGGTGCACATGACCTGAGACACGATCTGTCACAGGGCCGTGTGTCACACACGGGCAACACACACTGGCGTGTGCCTTAAGCGTGTTGAAAAATAATATAAGTTTAGTTTCCACATGAACTGACACACGGCCTGCGACACGGCCGTGTGACCCAAGTTAATAAGTTACACGGGTAGAGACATAGGCTCCTAACTTCGAAAGTCACACGGTCTGGGGCGTTTCCGATAGCCTGGCCACATGATCATGTGTCCCCTATTTTTATGTATTTTAGAAATTACCCTAAAACTTTCATAATTATTCCAAATTAGTCATTGTTTATTTGTAGGCTATTTTTAAAGATATATTAACTCGAATTAAGGCTTGTAAGAGTATTTTAAGTCTGATTTGACTCGAATTAAGGCTTGTAAGAGTACTTTTAGTCTGATTTGGAATGAAATAGCAAACCTAAGCTAGGTAAAGTAGGTCATTCTACTAATATCATTTAAGGTGGTAGGAGTAGTCAGAGTATGGTTCAATACTCTGATGCTAATAATTGGAATAGTCTCGTTATGTAACCAACTTCTAGCTTTCAAGAAGGGATAAATAGTGATAAGAGTATAGACAGTGGAAGACCAAGTTTAGCATTGTATATCATGATTCATTAATCAATTTTATAAGATATTCATAAGGTAGTATTAGTTTGGCATAACCTTTCCCTTGTATAATATAATGTTAATAGTTAGCCTACACCATTGGTTATGATGTAATTAAATGTTGTGATTAGTTAGTAATTCCCGTGACCCTAATCCAATGACAGAGAGGGGTTAGGGGTGTTACACTAATGTAGCAGGCCCAATCTGCCCGGGCCCATACAAACCGAAAATTTAAAATAAAATTGAAAGTACAATGTCCCATTACAGACCTGCAGCAGGCTCAATCTACACTAGCCCAATAACAAAATCCAGTCACTAAACCAACCCAAGTCTTAAACTCCTAAGCCCAAGTCTTAGCCCACTACTTAAAACATTTTTGACAGAAAACCCTAGGGCTAGCTCCAGGCGCCGCAGGCCTCCACCAGCGCACCTTCGTACGACCGCCCTACACCACGTCACCACTACCGTACATCTACGCGTCCTTGTACCTGTAAAAACAAACAACAAAGCACAGCAGGCATGAAGCAAATAAGAATTTTGTATTTTGTTTTTTGATTTTCTTCCACTCGACTATAAACAGAGGCCGAAAACAATTGTAAAGGATTTCTTTTTTTAACAAACACTGTTTATGAACACAGAGAAATATACAGAAAGAAAAAATCAAAGGTGATTAACCTTGTTTTTGCCATTGTTCTTGTTTTTTATTTTTCATTTTTGATTTTTGTTTTTTTATTTGAAATACATGCGAAAAAGAAGGAGAGAGAGGCTTACCAAAATTGCCTTGCAGTTGTGCCGTTGAAGGATGATAAACCGTAACATTTAGCATGCTTTTGGATGATTTAAGCATTGAATTATGTAATTTGGTGCTCTTAATCCTTCATTTTCATGTTTTTACTCAGAAGAGCACTTGATGATGAAAAGAACAGAAAACGGGCCCAAAACAGAGAAAAATTGGCCATATCACGAAATCCACACGGCCTGGGCCCAAGACCACACGGTCGTGCCTCATTCAATAGCTTCAAACATGGCCTAGCCACGACTTACACGGGCGTGTGCCATGGGCGTGTCCCTGCCGTGAGAAAGAAGAGTTCCACTCGGATTAGGATACTTAGGGGCAAAGAAACACATTCAGAAGCCTATATAAACACCCTAAGTATGACCTAAAAGGGGGGAACCCAGGACTTTAGTCAGGGGGCGTCCAACTAGGCCAAAGAGGGAGAGTTGTGGAAATTTACTCGAAGATAGCCAGTTGATTCATCCCAAGAAGTCGAAATTATACTCAAGACGGAGGATCTCTCCTTCAATTCCTTCAAGGGGTTTTAGGGATTTTTTATGTTTTGTTTTATCTTTTCTTTTGAGATGTATTCTTTTATTATTATTATTATGAACTAAACCCTTAGATACCTGAAGGGGATGAAACCTAAGATGAATCTTGTTATCGTTTGCTGAACTATATGATAAATATTTGACTTGTTCTTAATTGTGTGTTCTTAATTTTTGTGTTGATATTTTCGGGATATTAATTCAAGTATAATGTGCTTAGGTGGAGGAGCAAAAGTCCCTGCCTAAGAGTAGATCTAGCATAGTTAAGCGGAGTTGATCGCACGTCTAGAGATAGGGTGACGAGATTTTGCCGGATTAGGGTGAAACCTAATATGGGAGTCCATAGATCGAGTTAATGCAATTCTAGGGGTTTTAATTAGAAAGAAATTTCAATTAATCAACCTAGGGTTAGACGTTAGTCGCCTCGAGAGAGGGATTAATATTTGTTAGGGAATCTTACGGATCAAGTCAAGTGAATACATCGTCTGGTTCAGAGTTAGATAACAAGTGAAGTCTAGGTGGATTCTTCCTTGAGTCTTAATCAATTGGTTTTTCTCAAGTTATTTTCCCCAATTCATTCTCTTTGTTTTTGCATCTTTAGTTTAGTTAATTTTAGATTAGATAAACAATTCTCTTAATACTTAGGCTAGATAATAAAAAGAGAGTTAGTATTAGTACTTTTAGTTCCTTTGGGTTCGACATTCCGGTCTTGCCTAAACTATACTATTGTTCGATAGGTTCGCTTGCCTCAAATCGTTGTCATAGTTAGTTTCCAGGTTCGATCATTCTTTTTATAAATTTTAAGACTTTGACATCGCATAAAACAACGATCAAGTTTTTAGCGCCGTTGTCGGGGAACTGAAACATTAAGAAAGCTCAATTTTTATTACTTTAGCCATTTTTATTTTTTTGCAATTTACTTTTATTTCTTAGTTTATCTTTAACTTTGCTAATTTTCTTTCTTTTGTTCCTTTCAGGTACCTCTAGTTTATGACTAGAAGGAACCCGACAAGACCCCTACTTTACGACAGTGATATTGAAGGTACCGTTCGCAGATATCGCAGAGAGATAAGGCGAAACTTAAACTACATAGAAGAAGAGCAAGAAGCCGAAATTAATACTACAGAAGAGATGGCTGAAAATAATCCGCTACCTCTAGAGGCAGCCGAACATCATGCTCCTCGAACTATGTATGATTATGCTAAACCTAGTTTAACAGGTGATCGCTGAAATCAAAGTTTTAAAATTATAAAGAGAATGACCGAACCTGGAAACTAACTCTGACAACGATTAAAGGAAAGTGTACCTATAGAACAGTAGTATAGCTTAGGCAAGACCGGATTTATCGAACCCAAAGGAACTAAAAGTACTAATACTAACTTTCTTTTTATTATTTAGCCTAAATATTAAGTGATTGGTTGTTTAATCTAAAAACTATTGAACTACTAAGCTAAGACACAAAGTCAAAAAGAATGAATTGGGAAATAACTTTAGGAAAACTCAGTTGATCAAGACGATACCCTCAGGAAGAATCCACCTAGACTTCACTTATTATCTAACATTGAACCATACGATTTATTCACTTGACTTGATCCGTAGGACTCCCTAACTTATATTAAACCCTCTCTCGAGGCGAATAACGTCTAACCCTAGGTTAATTAACGGAAATCTCTTTCTCACTTAATAACCCCATAGAATAGCAGTAAATCGATCTATGGACTCCCATATTAGGTTTCACCCTAATCCGGCAAAGTTTCGTCACCCTATCTCTAGGCGCACGAACAACTCCGCTGTAATTATGCTAGATCTATGAATAGGCAGGGACTTTTGCTCCACCACCTAGACACATCATGCTTGAATTAATATTCGCGAAATATCAACACAAGAATTAAGTGCACATAATTAAGAAAAAAATAACAAGATTCATCTAAGTTTCAACCTCTTCAGATATCTGAAGGGTTTAGTTCATAATAAAGAAATAAAACATCTCAAGAGAAAAGATAAAACAAAACATAAGAAATCTCTAAAACTCCCTGAAAGGATTAAAGGAAAGATCCGCCGTCTTGAGTAAAATTTCGGCTTCTTGAGATGGATCTACTACTAACTTCGAGTAATTCTCACAATTCTGACCTTTTCAGCTTGGCTTCTTGGCCTAGCTAACCGCCCTCCTTTCAGCTGGCACTTAAGGGGTTTATATAGGCTTTTGAAATAGGTTTCTTTGCCCCAAAGTATCTAAATCTGAATGAAATTGTTCTTTGCCACGATAGGGACACGACCATGTAAATCGGGGGTCAAGTCGTGTTCTAGATGCTCGACAAGGCACGGCCGTGTGGGCTTAAGTCCAGGCCGTGTCGATTTTGTGATATGGCCCATTTACTCTGTTTTGGGCCCGTTTTATGTTCTTTTCATCCTCGGTGCTTTCCTGGGTCTAAGACATGAAAAGAAATGATTAAAAGCACCTTTTTACATAAGTCGAGGATTAAATCATCCAAAAGCATGCTAAATGTGGGATTAAAATATGTTACTTTTACGGTTTATCAACAGGAACTGAGTCAAGTATTGTTAGGCCTACTATTGCTGCAAATAATTTTGAAATGGAACCTAACACTATACAGATGATACAACAGTTTGTTCAGTTTGATGGTTTGCAGGATGAGGATCCTAACACACACTTAGCGAGTTTTCTAGAATTCTGTGATACCTTCAAGATAAATGGTGTTTCTGATGATGCCATCCGTCTTCAGTTATTTCCCTTTTCTTTGAAGAATAAAGCCAAACAGTGGTTACATTCTCTTCCATGATGATCAATCACTACATGGGACCAAATGACCGATAAATTTTTATTAAAATATTTTTCGCCAGCCAAAACGGCCAAATTAAGGAATGATATCTCTTCTTTTGTGCAGATGGATTTAGAAACACTTTACGACGCATGGGAGAGATACAAGGATTTGTTGAGAAGGTGTCCACACCATGGATTACCCTTGTGGCTACAGGTGCAGACTTTTTACAACGGTGTGAACCCCTCAACAAGGTAATTAATCGATTCAGCTGCCGGTAGAACTCTAAATAACAAAACTCCCGAAGTAGCCTACGAATTTATAGAAGAGATGTCACTGAAAAACTATCAGTGGCAAGTCACAAGGACAAGGCCAGCCAAAGTAACCAGAGTTTTCAACCTCAACGCAATAACCATGCTAACAAATCAGGTAGAGTTGCTACATAAAAAATTTGATGGTTTATATGGTTCTTCGCAGGCACATCCAGTTATGCAGTGCGACGCAAGTGGAGGCGTGGCAAATCCTAAGTACCCACTCTACGGACAAGGCATGGAGAGCGAACAAATGAAATATATGGGTAACAATTTCTGATCTAACAATAACCCTTATAGTAATACTTATAATCCAGGTTGGAAGAACCACCCCAATTTCTAATGGGGAGGTCAAGGAAATCAAAGGCAACAACCATCCCAAAACTTCCAACAACAGCCCGACCCACAGGAAAAGAAGCCAAACCTCGAGGAGATGCTAACAAACTTCATAGCAGCCACAGAAACACGTTTTAAGAATACTGAGACAACCTTTAAAAATCAACTTGAGGTATCGACACAAGAGCTCAAGGATAAACTCAGGCAACTTGCTAAGCAAATCTCTGAGAGACCACAGGGAAGACTACCAAGCAACACCGAGACTAACCCAAATGAGAAAATTCAAGCCATAATTGCTCAAGATAGTTAAGGGTTAAACGAGCTAAACCAAAGGCAAAAGAATGTGGTAGAAGAAGGTAAGGTTGAGGTAAAACCAAAACTGGTACTCAAAGAGTACAAACCTCGCATACCATATCCCGAAGCAATAACGAAAGACGACATAAAGGAATAGTTCGGAAAGTTTCTTAAACTTTTAAAGAAATTACATATTAACTTACCATTTTTTGAAATTATTTCGTAGATGCCAGATTCAAGGAAATTTTTAAAGAAGCTATTGACAAATAAGCGGAAGATAGACGAGGAATCACATGTGGAACTGAATGCAGTGTACTCAGCAACGTTGCAAAATAAACTACCACGAAAATTAAAAGATCCAGGGAGTTTTACAATTCCATGTTTATTGGTAGTTTATCTATTGATAATGCGTTAGCTGATTTAGGGGCAAGCAAAAATGTCATGCCTTATAAAATGTTTAAACAGCTAGGTCTAGGGAAACCCAAACAAACTAGGATGAGCATTCAATTAGCTGATAAAACTATTAGAGTTCCTAGGGGTATAATTGAAGATGTACTTGTGAAGATCGATAAATTCGTACTCCCGGTAGACTTTGTTGTCGTAACCATTTTTTGAAAAAAAACGGAAATCGACTTTGATTTTGAAAAAAAAAGAGTCGCCACTGATCTTTATTTGGTGTGATCGGATCACCTTTGTTTTAATAAAACATTTTGTTTACTAAAACAGTGTTTTTGGTCTACGAAATTCGAGAAAACGGGTTCGGGAGTCGGTTACGTGCGAGGAAGGGTTAGCACCCTCGTCACGCCCAAAATTGGTACCAAATTGATTAATTAATGTCTCAATGTCGACAATTGAAAATTTTAAAAAGAGTTAAAAATCGATTTCTTTCGGAAATATTTGAGTTTTCTCGGATTGAATATCGAGATTTTCTCGTTCCGAAAGAATAAAACATCACATCCAACACTCTAGGACACGATATTTTAAATCTTTGAATTCGAGATCATCTCGTAATTCCCGATACTCCTGAATTAAAATATTAAAAGGATATTCGAGTGTTTGGCCAAGCGGGAAACTGAAACCCAACACATAGGGCACGATCTCTCGGCCTTCCAAACACAGAATATTGCCTTATTTTGAAAATTTTTGCTTTTGGAAAAAATTGATAAAAAATTTAGGTTAGGTGTTAAAGAAGCATTATTCAAAACGTGAATAGGGTTATGCCCGACGAGTAATGGTAGTGTGAGATGAATTTGGTGTAACGATAACATATACACATAATACATAACATCGGAATCATTAATCTAAAATATTAACATGCATGAATAATAATAATAACAGTAATGGAACAAAACATGATAAAAATGTGATCGACGAAAACAAAATTAAAAAGATAATATAAAAATAATGATAACAGTAACAATACTAATAATAATAATGATACAATTTTTAAAGAAAATAAATAAATAAACTCATTTGGCAAATTAAGGACTATATTGAAATTGGAATAAAAATCAAGGGGCTGAATTGCAATAAGAAAAGAAGGCACGTACAAGGACCACAACGTTATGCGCATAGATTCACGGGGATCAGATGGGTAAATAACCCTCCTCTATGCGCAGCGTTTCAATAGCTTTGGACGCGGATCAAATTACAAACGAAATGAAAGTCATGGGGTAAAATTAAAAAAAAGAAAAAAGACTAAAATGGGTCAGAATCAGAGGCGCGAGAAGGGAGAGGGGGTCATCGCGCAAATATCCCTTTTAAGGGATATGCGCAGGTATCCTTATGGTCAAACGGCGCCGTTTCATTAAAGGTGTAAATACCCAACATTTCCCAAAAAATCAGATTCTAGCCCTAATTTTTGAAAAAACCAGTAGCCACCATTTACAAATCCTCTCTGCCTCTCTTCTCTCATGCCCGACGACTGAGTTTCGCAGGCCGATCGTCGCACCACCACTACATTCGGTGGCCAACGACGCCTGGCGGTGGGTTTTCAACCTTGTTCGAAGCCCAATTCAGGTAAATCCTTTATTCTTTTTTGATTTCGTTTATAGAGTTTTTTGAAATAACAAAAAATAAATAAATAAATAACAGCAAATGATAGTGAATAATGAAAAATGAAAAACGAAATTAACCTTTGAACTTTCTGTTTTTTCTCTTTAATTTCTAAGTGTTCGTAAAGAAGCCGAACCAGCCCATACAAGGTTTCATGTCGGTTTTTTATAGCCGATTTACAGAGGTGTGGGTTTCTGTTTCTGTTATATTCGCGTGCTATCATCGTTTTGTCGTTTTCTTTTCTTATTGGTCGTGTTTCTTTGTGTAACGACCCAAAATCCGTGGGCACCGGAAAAAGTGTATTATCGGGCCTCCGTTTTAGTAAATCAAGTTAGCAAATAATTATTAGGAGTAATTATGAGTCTAATAGTGTGATTAATTAGATTTTTATTTAGTGAATTTAGCTTAATTTAAAGTAATTAGGAAAAAGGATCAAATTGAATAAAGAGTGAAAGTCTAAATATAGATTAAAAGAAAGCAAAAAGGGCTAAAATGGCAATTAAGCCATTTGGAATAAGTTGAGGCGGCAAATGATGATAAAAATCTAAGATTTTTATTATTTTATTATATTAAATTATAATGTATATCATTAGTGTATAGTTTTATATTAGATATATATTATATTATTATAATATAATAAGTAGATAAGAACTAAAAGAAGTAAAAGCAAAAGCTTAAAAAAAAAAGAAAGAAAGAAGAAAGTAACAGAAAGCTCTCGACACAGAAAAAAGAAAGAAGAAAAGAAAATAACAAGGGGGAAATAGGGATTTTAAAGCTTGAAGTTTAAATAGGTAAGTCAATCAAGTCCTATTTTCTTAATTTTTGATGTTTTAGAAGCTTTAAAGCAAGATTTTGATGAAACTAAGTAGATATTCTTGGAGTTTTTAGGTTTTTAAGTATAGTTGATGTTGAAGAAAAAGATGAATTAGGGATTAAATTAAATGAAATCTACGTAGAATTAGTAAAAGGATTAAATTGTAAAGTAAACTATAAGTTTTCTACTATAGGGATTAATTTGGAAGAAATTATAAATTAGGGTTTTATTATGAATTAGATAGTCAAGTTGATTATGGAAGGAATTTAAGTAGAATCAAAGCATGAAATAAGTTAAGAAAATACGTAAACTTAATTAGGATTAAATTGTAAATTGAGTTATAAGAAAACAGTTTTAGGACAGCAGCAGAAGAGTAACTTTGAAAAATCACCAAAAATAGTAGAAATGAAAGTAGAAGTTGAATGAGATATGAAATTAAACCTTAATGAGTATATTTTCATATGAAAGAAACATAGAAAGCAAAGAAATTCTGTATTTTGAGATATTTATATTTTTGTGAGACTGGTTCAGAGTGATTTTGAGATCCCCTGTTCTGACTTGTAAAAATCATTAAAAATTGTAAAAAATAATTGTGGGACATAATTTATATGGTTAGATTCATTAATGAGTCTAGTTTTAGAAGAAACAAACTAGAATATCATTTGAATTTTGTACAAAAAGATAATTAAATTTTAGCAAAGAGTGGTCGGAACTGTCAGACAACAGAATAGGGGTGATTTCAAAGAATAAACTGTACTTATTGGCTAAATCAAAAATTCTGAAAATTTTATGGAAAGTAGGTATATGAGTCTAGTTTCATATAAAATTTACAGATCTTAATTCGGAATTCTATAACTCGAGATATAGATAATTTAGTGACAATGACTCAGGTAGACAGCTTTGAAAGAACTTATAAGTAAATAATAGAATTGTGTATAAAGAATGTAGAATGAAGAGGAAGAGTAGAAATTGAATAAAATTCATTATTTATTGTAATTTAATACTGTAATTAATAATGTAAATTATTATTATTTTCGTAACTAACAAGGAAAACGAGGCATCGGCATCCAAGGGAAAAGAAAAGATCGTGGAGGAGTAAACTTGTATTTCGGGTTTGTATTACTATAATTCAAACTACTATTTAGTTAATGTTATATTTAAATTCATATGTATGGTAAGTAATTTATAAGGTAAGTATTATTATTGACATGAATGAAACTGAGATAAAGTGTGAATATGTTTGAGTATTTAAATTGTTTAGTAATTAGAAAGTGGAAAATGTATTAAAATGAAAGGTGTGTTTTGAATTGAATTAAAAATTAAATTGAGAAATGATTTGAATACCCTATTAACTTGTCGGACTAGATTTGATACAAATGGCATGCCATTGGATTTGTGATGTGATGAGGAGATTTGTAGCTCGGCCGAGAAGATGATTCTGTTATTATATGCTTCGGTTTATCCGAAGAGGCATTTAATGCCTTATTGGTGTGTTTGGGAGGATATGATATATTGGTGTGTTTTGGAGGTTATATTATACTGGTGTGTTATGGAGGATTTATATTATTCTGGGTGTGATTGGGTTGGATATTTTGGTGTGCTTGGGTGGAATCCACTGTCAGAGTCCGAGCATTGTTAATAGGGTAAACAATTGAAATGGAACTTTGAAAATGAGATGGGTTGATTTGGCTCTATTGAAAGGTATGTGAAAGAATGTACGTGTTAAATTATGAATTGAATTAGTATGTGTTAAATGAATGTGAATTTAAGATTTATGAAGTGATATATATAATTATGTATAATTAGTTTTAATAATTTATAAAGTTTATGGTGATGTTTGTAATTTATTAATGTTAAATAATTTTGATTTATAGTAATACCACTGAGTATGAAATACTCAGCGTACGGTTGTTTCCGTGTGCAGGTCATTAGAGTTTCGAATCCGGTCCAGCATCCAAAACAAACCCGACTCCAACAAGAAGATTTTGGTGATGAATTTCTTCCTTTTTGTTAAGTGGCATGTACTAGATAGTTATATGAATTATAAACATACATAAAGTTAAATGATTTTGGTTGTATATAAATGATTATAATGTTTTGGATGAGGAAAATGATATGAAGTTATAAAATGATAAATTTGGTATTGGTTGTTTTGGTTTGAATTTGCAGGGGAGTTAGGTAAAAATAAGTAGAAATGTTGCCGAAATTTTTATAGGATTTAAAAAAAAATCTAGAAAATTCGAGTAAGTCTCATTCTACTTTTAATAAATGTTTTGGGCTTTGAAAGTCTATTATAGAGACTTATTTAATAATTATACTATAAATGTTATTTTATTTGTGAATTATTTGTAAATAGTCTGATATGTCCGGTAATGCCTCGTAACCCTATTCCGACGACGGTTTGGGGTTAAGGGGTGTTACACTTTGCAGGTGATGGGCACGACGTGCGGGTGTTGACCGAGGAGAGGCGTGGTACGCGAGAGTTGTTGGCCGGTGTGCGTAGTGGCTGTGGGTGCGGGAACCGACGCGCGTGGAGGCCGAGGCGCGTGGTGGCAGACGAAAGGTTGGTGCGCGTGGTGGCAGACGAAGGGTCGGCGGCGCACAGCTTTAGGACTCCTTAGGGTTTCTGAAACCCTAAGTGTTTTGGGTCATTCAGGCCGATTGGGCCCTTGTAATTGGGCTCGGGTAGATTGGGCTATTGTTTATAATTTTTGGGCTGTTATTTGTATTAAATTTGGGTCTGGTATTGGTTTTTTATTGGACTCTCCTTTTTTATTATTGATTTGATTATTTGATGGGGTTGTTTTTGACGGGCCTGGGCCAAAATTGGTTATTACAGCTGCCCCTCTTTGCTTATTGTCGTGTAACGAGAATAGAGCAAAGACAATAGAAGAACCAATTTTGCCCGGTCTTGGCCAAGCCTTGACTTATTGGTCCTCGTCTTCCTTAAACATCTTCAAACTCTACTGTAACCTGTTGCTTTGATCCACTCCACTGCTACTTCCGAGAGATATGACCTGTAGCTTCAATTTGCTTTTCCTCAATCTTCTAAGGGATGAGATTTGTTTATTTTTAACTTGCTCCAATGTGACTTCACGACACAAAGAGATTTGTAGCTTCGATCTACTAATTGCTCCACTAGGACTTCGATGAAATAAATCTGAACTTTTCAAACTGCTTCCTTATTCTCACAATATGAGTTGACTTTTGAAAAATAGATATTGAAAGGTACCTTAGCGTGTGACCTGAGGCTCAACTCACCTCTCTCGATATGAGTTGATTTTTTTCTTTTTTTTTTTTGAAAAACAGAAATTGAAAATACCTCGGCCTGTGACCCGAGGCCCAACTTACCTCTCGTATTATGAGTTGATTTTTGAAGAACAAAAATTGAAAAACACCTCAGCGTGTGACCTGAGGCTCAACCCAATTTGTATTAGGAGTTGATATTTTGAAAAATAAATATTGAAAAACACCTCAGCGTGTGACCTGAGGCTCAACTCACCTCTCGTATTATGAGTTGATATTTTGAAAAATAAAAATTGAAAAACACCTCAGCGTGTGACCTGAGGCTCAACTCACCTCTCGTATTATGAGTTGATATTTGAAAAATAAAAATTGAAAAACACCTCAGCGTGTGACCTGAGGCTCAACCCAATTTGTATTAGGAGTTGATATTTTGAAAAATAAATATTGAAAAACACCTCAGCTTGTGACCTGAGGCTCAACTCACCTCTCGTATTATGAGTTGATATTTGAAAAATAAAAATTGAAAAACACCTCAGCGTGTGACCTGAGGCTCAACTCACCTCTCGTATTATGAGTTGATATTTGAAAAATAAAAATTGAAAAACACCTCAGCGTGTGACCTGAGGCTCAACTCACCTCTCGTATTATGAGTTGATATTTTGAAAAATAAATATTGAAAAAAAACACCTCAGCGTGTGACCTGAGGCTCAACTCACCTCTCGTATTATGAGTTGATATTTGAAAAATAAAAATTGAAAAACACCTCAGTGTGTGACCTGAGGCTCAACTCACCTCTCGTATTATGAGTTGATATTTGAAAAATAAAATGAAAAACACCTCAGCGTGTGACCTGAGGCTCAACTCACCTCTCGTATTATGAGTTGATATTTGAAAAATAAAAATTGAAAAACACCTCAGCGTGTGACCTGAGGCTCAACTCACCTCTCGTATTATGAGTTGATATTTGAAAAATAAAAATTGAAAAACACCTCAGTGTGTGATCTGAGGCTCAACTCACCTCTTGTATTATGAGTTAATATTTGAAATCAGAATTTCAAAACATATCATCTGGTGGAACTCGGATGTCTTCTTTTTCCTTGGTTCGGTACAGCTATCGTCAAAACTTCTTGCTTTACTAGTGTACCTGTATGTGTCATGCGTGATGTTATCATGATATGCACGTGCCTGTCTTAAATGCTTTTATGCCTACATGATTATGTCATGCGCCCTGGGCTTGTTTGTTATGTATCTCTTTTCGTTACGACTTTCATGATGACCAGTATTCATTGCTTCGGCTCTTGACTTTTCTTTCAGGTTTTGTACCCGTCCTTAAGTAATCTGCGTTTCTCGTATATCACCCTTTTTCCCCCTGTTGAATTTTGTCCTTGCTTTGAGGCTCTTGTACTTACCAAATTCTCATCCAGGTAATGCTCAACATTCCTTTTGTTTAGAGTATGTAATTTCACTATTTATCATTTAAATAGATCATAAATGAGATGCATGAAAATGACAAAGTGGGTATGAAAGGGATACCTCACACCCATATTTATTTCAAAGGCAACAAGTAAAGAGAATTGACAAGGAATAATTTAATGAAGAAAGCATTATAAAAAGGAAAGCAGGTTCAATTGTCGCAAATGCTCTAGATATCCCACGAATGAACTTCTCCACGTTTCTTCATCCTGGATCTTTTCGAGCGAAACTTCTTATGTAGAAGATTTTGAGCTCCCGAGTCTGCTTCAAATATTATAATCTCGCCATTTGACTCTTTGTTCAAATCACCTTGCTCCTTAAGCCGAACCCCCTTCATTAGGACGCCCTTTCGGGTTTTCATCCTAATTCTTTTTTGTTTATCAAGACGCCCTTTTTGGGTTTTCATCTTGATCTCTTTTTTCTTTTTTCTTCTTTTTTTTATGCATAATATTTCTTCACAGCATCTAAGTTCACTGGATTTGGTAACTCATTCCCATCCATCTCAGTAAGAATCAAAGCTCCACCTGAGAAAGCTTTCTTCACGACGTATGGCCCTTCCCAATTTGGTGCCCATTTTCCTCGAAAGTCTTTTTGAATTGGGAGAATCTTTCTCAGTACGAGTTCTCCCTCGAAAAATTCTCTTGGCCGCACCTTCTTGTCATGGGCGTTGATCATTCTCTTCTGGTACATTTGTCCATGACAAATTACCTTCAAGCCTTTTTCCTCGATAAGATTTAGCTGGTCATATCGAGCTCGAACCCATTCTGATTCTTCTAGTTCCGACTCCATTAAGACTCGTAAAGAGGGAATCTCAACTTTGATGGGCAGCACAGCTTCCATTCCATAGACCAGAGAGAAAGGAGTTGCTCCCGTAGATGTCCGCACACAGGTGCGATATGCATACAAAGCGAATGGTAGCTTCTCATGCTAATCTTTATATGTCTCGGTCATTTTCCCAATAATCCTCTTAATATTTTTGTCAGCTGCTTCTACTGCTCCGTTCATCTTTGGGCGATAGGGTGAGGAATTATGATGCTTTATTTGAAATTACTCACACACTTCCTTCATCATCTTGTTGTTCAGATTCAAAGCATTATCTGAAATGATTCTCTCAGGCAAACCGTATCGACATATGATCTCCTTTTTTAAGAACTTGCAAACTGCGGTCTTTGTCACATTAGTGAACGAAGTGGCTTCTACCCATTTTGTGAAATAATCTATGACCACAAAAATGAATCGATGTCCATTAGAAGCTTTTGGGGAAATTGGCCCTATAACATCCATGCCCCACATAGAAAAAGGCCATGGAGAAGTCATGACATGAAGGGGCGAAGATGCTGCATGAATTTTATCACCGTAAACTTGACATTTGTGGCACTTTCCATCGTCAACCAGTAATAACCGAGTCTCATAATCTGCCTAGCCATAGTGAAACCATTAGCATGCGTTCGCAAATTCCTTCATGGACATCTTCAAGTATTTTTCTGGCTTCAACAGCATCTACGCATCTCAGGAGCACTTGATCTTTTCCTCTTTTGTATAGGATGTCCCCATCAAGAACAAATCCCACCGCCATTCTTCTGATTGTTCTTTTGTCGTTCTCATTTGCTTGCTCGGGATATATTTGATTCTTGACATATTCTAAAATATCATGGAACCATGGTTGTCCATCTGCCTCTTTCTCAATGCTAAAACAATGTGCAGGGATCTCATATATGCTCATTTGGATAGGCATTATTTTCGTTTCTTTGTTTGCTTTGAACATTGAAGCCAAGGTGGCCAGGGCATCAGCCAATTGGTTTTCTTCTCGTGGGAAGTAATTAAAAGTCACTTCTTCGAATTCTTTGACCCGTTCCGTAACAAGATCGCGATATTTGACCAACTTCGAGTCTCTCACTTCTCAATCTCCACGGATTTGGTAAATCACCAATGCTGAGTCCCCGGATACTTCTAAGATTTTGATGTTTCGTTCGATAGCTGCACGAAGTCCCAAGACACAAGCCTCATATTCTACTACATTATTAGTACAGAAGAAATTTAATCTGGCCGTGAAAGGATAATAGTTCCCTTTTGGTGACACTAAGACTGCTCCAATCCCATGCCCTAATGCATTCGATGCACCGTCAAAGCTCATCTTCCATTGTTTCTCTTTTGACGACTCACACTCTTCTTCTGTAATGCACATCAAGTCTTCGTCTAGGAAATTAAATCTCAATGGCTCGTATTCCTCTGTTGTTTGAGCTGCTAAGAAGTCAGCTATTGCGCTCTCCTTTATCGATTTTTGACTCACATATATGATGTCGTACTCCGATAGTAGGATCTGCCATCGTGCCATTCTTCCTGAGAGTGCAGGTGATTCCATCATGTATTTTATTGGGTCAAGCTTTGAAATTAACCACGTCATATGATACAACATATATTGCCTGAGCCTTCGAACTACCCAGACCAAAGCACAACAGAATTTTTCAATTGACGGGTACTTTGCTTTGTACTCTGTGAACTTCTTGCTGAGGTAGTAAATCGCCTTTTCTCTTTTCCCTAACTCATCATGTTGCCCCAGTACGCAACCGATGGAGTTCTCGAACATAGTCAAATACAGTATCAACGGTCTTCCAAGAGTTGGCGGTACTAGCACCGGGGGGCTAGACAAATACTGCTTTATTTTATCAAAAGCCATTTGGCACTCCTCATTCCATTCTCCAGGATTGTGTTTCCTAAAGAGTCGAAAAATTGGGTCACACTGGCTGGTAAGTTGAGCAATGAATTGAGCGATGTAGTTCAACCTCCCTAAAAATCCCCTGACTTCTTTTTGTGTGCGCGGAGGCAGTAGTTCTTGTATGGCTTTTATCTTATCTGGATCAACCTCAATACTTCTCTCACTAACGATGAAGCCTAGTAATTTTCCCGAGGTAGCCCCAAACGTACACTTGGCTGGATTAAGCTTCAGCTGGAACTTTCTTAGTCTTTCAAACAATTTCTTGAGGTTCCCAACATGCTCTCTTTCCCCTCGAGATTTGGCAATCATATCATCGACATAAACTTCTATTTCTTTGTGCATCATGTCATGGAACAGCATCACCATAGCCCTCTGATAGGTTGCCCCAGCATTCTTTAGTCCGAATGGCATCACCTTGTAGCAGAATGTTCCCCACATCGTTACGAAAGTAGTTTTCTCCATATCCTCGGGAGCCATATTTATCTGATTATAACCTGAAAATCCGTCCATGAAAGAAAACAATGAGTGTTTTGCTGTGTTATCCACCAACGTATCGATGTGTGGCAAATGAAAATTATCTTTAGGACTTGCTCGATTCAGATCGCGATAATTTACGCACATTCGTACCTTGCCATCTTTTTTCGGTACCGGAACTATATTAGCCACCCATTCTGGATATTTAGAGACTTGTAGGAAGCCAGCATCAAATTGTTTTTTAACTTCTTCTTTTATCTTTAAAAGCATTTCAGGCATCATTCTCCTTAGCTTCTGTTGGATAGGTTTGCATTCTGGTTTCAGTGGGAGTCTATGGACCACTACATCTTCGCTCAAACCTGGCATGTCCTGATACGACCATGCGAATACGTCTTTGTACTCATGAAGCAAGGCGATCAAATCATGTTTGGTGTTCTCTGAAATGGAAGTCTCAATCTTCACTTCTTGCCTCTTTTCTTCACTTCCCAAGTTTACTGTCTCAACGGATTCTTGATGGGGTAGAATATGTTTATCTTCTTGTTCTATCATCCTTAGTAAGTCAGGGGACGAGACATAATCTTCAGCATTTTCCTCAGCTTCGAATTCTCCTAAACAAATAGCTTTTTCAAAGTCGATTTCAGGACTTGTAACGGGATTGTTCATGTCATTGATTTCTGAGCATCTGAAAGGTGAATGGAAAAGAAAACTATAGAGGAGCATCAAGGTATTGGGACCTGCAAACATAATGTTATGGCATGATATGAGGTATATGTAAGAAAAGACTGTAAGAAGAGGGAATAAATATGAAGCTAATGAGGATGAAAATGTCATGACAAATGCATCTCCATTAATGTTCCTTTAAATGATAAAGATCAAACATAAGTTCTTACAAAAGGATCCCACTATTACTTAGGGGCACGCAAAAGGAGTTAACATTGAGCATTACTTTGGGGAGGACTTAGAAACTACAAGAAGGTCCACAGCAGTCCAATTGTTCAAAACGAATCCAGGAGGAACAGGGCGTATCATTGGAATGTCTTCGACTGCATCATCCCCTTTGTCAACAGCATCTATACTGAACTTCTGAAGACCTTTTTCAATTAATAACAGCGTGCTTCATGAATTATCTTGCCCTGGGTACATCATTCCTACAGATGTAAATGTTTTTAACAAAGGAGGATACGCTATGGGTTCCCATTCTAATTCCCGACCTGAGGCTCTCGTAATCCTCCTTTCTTGATCTTTCAGCAACTGTTTCCTTCTTTGTCGCACATCGGGCTTGAATCCTAAACCGCATCGAGCCTTGTGGTGTACGGGCTTTAGTGCTCTAGCTATCCCCTGTTGGTATTTTCCCAAACCTTTCATCGCTCGGGCACCCTTTTCCACGGTCAACTTAATTCCCATCTTGGTATTCCTTGACAGCTTGGGCGTGGAAGTCTTATTCCCTTCAGTGAAAAATGTAGCATTGATGAATTCAAAGGAACGGAAGGAGCATTCTACCGCATCTTTGTTTACCTCGATGTAGGGTGCGTCAGTAGAGAGAGATGCAACAATGTCTTCTTCACCAGTGATCGTGGTCAAGCGGTTATCCATGATAAACTTTACTTTTTGATGGAGAGATGAAGGAATTGCCCCAGCGGAATGGATCCAGGGCCTCCCTAAAAGGTAATTATACGAAGGTGCGATGTCCATGACCTGGAACTTGATATCATATGTACACGGGCCCACTTCTAGAGGAATCTCGATCTTTCCCATGACCTCTCGTCGTGTCCCATCAAATGCCCTTACTGTAGAATGACAAGGCCTCAGATAAGACATATCAACTGGCATCCTGGACAGTGTAGCCAAAGGCATGACATTGAGCGCAGACCCGTTGTCATTAAGCACATTCAGTAATATATAGCCTTTGCAACCGGTTGTGATGTGCAATGCTTTTACAGAGCCCCTACCGTTTGGTGATATTTCGTCATCACTAAAAGAGATGAAATTATCCGCATTTAAATTGTTCACCCACCTATCAAGCTTTTCAATGGGTACCTTGCTTGGCACATACGCTTGGTTTAACACTTTCAGTAAAGCGTTTCGATGTGGTTCTGAATTCAACAGTAGAGATAACACTGAGATTCTTGCCAGTTGCTTGTTCAACTGCTCCACGATGTTATATTCACTATGTTTGATAAACTTTAAGAATTCATGTGCTTCATCCTCATACACAGGTCTTTTAATTTCTTACTCAGACTGTATTTCGACATCAACCTCAACACCACGCATTGGTGCCTTTCCTTTTTGATTCGCATTAACGGCTTTCTTCTTTGGTTCAACCATTTCAAGGTAATAACATCTCCCTCTGCGGGTAAAATGCCCCACCTTGCTAACACTTCCAGTCGTAGCTTCGGGTATGGTAATGTTGACATCATATTTCCATGGCACCGCATTGCTGTCTTTGTAAGGGAAAGGAGAAGGTACTTGAATTATCATCTTTGGTTTCTCTTCTTCCCTTTTTTTCCTCATAGTAGATCACCAAAGGTCGGTCAGCGCTATAAGGGAAACCTAATGATTGATCATCAGAAGCGCATATCTCCCCTTCATCGACCTCTTCTATCTTATTGCAGATCTCGACCTCCTTATTGTTCATCATGTCTTGAAGTAATTTTTTGAATTCCCCACAAGACTGGATGTTATGCCCTTCTATGCCATGGAAAGTACGAAAACTTTGACCTTTTGTGCTTTCTTCCTTGAAGCTTCTGTTGAGTGGACAGAACAAACCCTTCTCAGTCATTATTTCCCATACTTTCCACAAAGGTGTCCTTATCTCGGAAACACAACTTTTGGCTCGCCACCTGTCTTCCTGTGTCACCACACTCACGTTCCCTTCAGTATGGTTAGGAGCGGATTTCCAGCCATATTACTAACACCATCAAATCGTAAAATACCTGCATCAATAAGACCTTGAACCCTTTTTTTAAAGGCTAGACAATTTTCTGTAGAATGCCCCCGGTTTCCAGCATGGTACATGCAACTAGCATTAGAATCGTACCATTTTGGGTACGGAGGTTTCAAGGGTGCCATGTAATATGGGGATATTAATTGTTTTTCTAGTAATTTCAGGCACAGCTCTCCATACGACACAGGAATAGGGGTGAATTGAAGTTTTTCAGGATTGGGTTTTGTTGGTCTTTGTTCGTTTTTGGGTTGACTTTGAGCAAGTGTAGTATTTGGTTGGAATATAGTGAATGGTCTTTGGTTATCAGTGGCATAGACGGGGTAAGAAGGAGGTGCTTGATAGTAAGGGTTTTGAGGAGGAAAATAGAAGTTTGGAGGTGGGCGAAATTGAGGTCGTGGTTGGGTTGGGTACGGATTAGAAGCATAGTGGCTCCTAGTCCCCACCATATGGGTTTTAGGCTCTTTTTTCTTTATAGGTACTGCCTTTTCGAACTCTCGGGACCTTCCATCTTTCCACTCTTGATGTCATTTTCAATGAGTTCCCCAGACATTACGATATTGGCGAATTCTTTTGTGGCGTTTCCCACCAGCTTGTCATAAAATGGCGCTTTCAAAGTGTTGATAATGAGGACCGTTATCTCAGTTTTAGTCAGTGGGGGTTCTACTTGGGCCGAGATATCCCTCCACCTTTGAGCGTATTATCTAAAAGTCTCTGTTGGCTTCTTTTCCATTATCTGCAGCGTTAGTCGATCAGGCACCATATCGGAGACATGCTTGTATTGTTCACAAAACGCTGATGCTAGGTCCTTCCATGATCGGATCCTCTCTCTGCTGAGTTGATTATACCATCGGAGGGCTGATCCGACCAAGCTATCTTGAAAACAGTGTATTAACAATTTGTCTTCATTCACATAACCAGTCATCTTCCGACAAAACATGATAAGATGCGCTTTTGGACATCTCGTTCCATCGTATTTTTCAAAATCTGGCACTTTAAATTTCGGAGGCAGAACCAGATCGGGCACCAAACTGAGCTCTTTGGCACTCAGTGCAGAGAAGACTTCAGTACCTTCTATCGTCTTGAGTCTTTCTTTCAGACTCTTATACTTGTCCTGAGCATCACGCTCATCCATTTTCAACCTGGCTATTTCTACTGGATCATCCAAATTCGGAACAATTGGATTAGTAGAATTATCTCCGGAGTTTGATACGAATATACCTTGCCCTAGATGAGCGGGTGGTGCAGGTCGTTGCTCTAGGCCTGCCGGTTCCCCTTGAGGATATCCTCTTTGCGTTGCATGGGTGTGAGGTGGAATGAATCCTGGGGGATAGAGCGAATCCTGATTATCTCTTGACTGGGGCTCTGTGATGTTAGGGCTCTGTACGGGTCCTTTTCCTTTGACCAAAGCTGTCGTCATCTCCATCATTTTGGCCATTTGATCCCTTTGCTCGAGCAATTCCTCCCGAGATCTTACCACCAGATCTCTTGCTTCCTGTTGTGACTTGGCCAATTGCTCTTGCAACTCTCTTTGGATCCTTTCCATTCTTTCGATTCTTTCGTTGAGTTCAGCATCCATAGCTCTAGCTCTTAGACGCGTCCTATAAGAATGACGTGATTCCAGATTCGTAGTGTCGCAACTGTGGGTTATATGATTTTTGCCTCAGTAAATGATTAGGGTGATATCATGCTACTGCATGCAATGTAATGCAAATACATGGTATGAATGCTAAAAGGTGTTGATTTGATTCAATTCCATTAGATAAACTTTACTAGAAAACAAATTTCTTTTTATAGAACGGACGATTACATATACGACTTCGCCCTAATGCCTAAATCCTTAACTTTCCTAAGAAGCCAAGCTAATTTTTGGCCTCCATCTGATACTGACTTGTATTGTAGACTTAATACATCAGCTTGAATGGCCAAAGCCCGTAAATTGTCAGCCATCTCTCGAACTTGAACCACAGCTTCGCCCATAACATAATCTCTATTTCTGATCTGATCTTGTGAGTGGTAGAGCTGCTCTTTCCAATGTTTATTGTTCGCCTCAAGGAGCTCAACTCGAATTTTACTATCTTGTAATGCAGTATTGAGCTCTCCTATCCTTCCTTTCATCTCCTCAATCTTGTTCTGGCTGGCTCTTAATTCGATTACCGAGTTGCGGCTACGGTGCAGATACAGCAACCTTTCTAATTCTGCTACTCGGGCGCGTAACCTCTCTTTTTCACTTTGACTTTCCAACAGGCTCTTTTTCAAAGCGTCCTCCCGTACTCGAGCATCTTAGAACTTCTTTTCCCACTGATTGGCTCTAGACTTTTTTTCTTCAATTTCCTGCCGCCATTGCTTTGATGTTTTACCTAGACCAGCGGTTCTGATGGACATGCGCAGCTTCTTGTAGTCTGTCTTTAAGCTATCCAAATCCTCTTCGGCCTTATTTTTTCCTTTTTTCAATTTCTCGGCCTCGAGCTTGTGGATGTCGACATCTAACCCTAACTACATCTTTTCCTCCTCTAGCTGCTCTATCCTCTTTCCCAGTTCCCGACTCCTTCTCTCGAAATCTTGCTTGATAATCTCTAATTCGGATGGGATTACTTGTAATTGCTCCTTTGTTAGCCGAGCGTCTCATTGGCTTGGCCTTGGGATATTGTCATTGATTCTTTTGCCCCACCACCGATCGTACTCGGGGGTCGTCATTGGCCCTATGGCGAATCTCTTCATTTTTCGGGTTTGGGTCCACGCATCCGATAACTCGCGAACTCTTTTCTTATAATTATCGTCCTTGTACGAAAACTCACACTGGGCTAATCCATGTGTCACGGGTATGAACTGTCTTGATCGATACTGCCTCATCACTAGTAATGGGGCATACCCAACAACTCCTCATATCCCGAGTAAAGGGACCTAGTCAAACTCTCCACACTGATACAAGATCTCGTCAGGGATCATCCACGGAGCTTTCCATTCTACATCTTCAACTTGCAAATTTTGGAGAATCGCTATCCATTTCTCTCCAGATAGGTCGTCCCGCCTTGGTGTACCCGCTAATTCCTTTTGAGGAGAATAGTTCTCGAAAAAGACTTTGTATGAGATCTTTTCTATCTTCCAAAAATGGCAATGGAACCAAGATAGCAAAAGTTGTGCACATCCCATGAACCTCCCTTCGCCCGCTTTTCGGCAAGCATTCAATGATCTGAAGGTTTCGGCTAAGATTGTAGGGACAGGTGTGACTCCTTTATCAAGTTTATCAAATAGGTCTGAGACCGCTTCCTCTACATGCCCTAACGCCTTAGGAAAGATGACCAAACCATAGATGCTTAAAGCAAGAACGTCAACCCTCTTTTTCCTATCAGGGTGCGCTAAGATCAGATCCCTCAAGTGTTTCTAAGGGATGCACTTACAATCTCCTTTTTGTTTGATCCGGGCTGTAATCCATTGCTCGCTCATCCCTGTAATGTTCATTAGCCTTTTTGAGAATGTCGGCACATTAGAGAACCTTGAATAAGCCTTATCAGTTTGAATTCTCGGGCATCAGAACAAGGCTGTGTACTCTTCTATGGTAGGCACCAAATCCACTTTTCCAAAAGTAAAGCAACTGTAAGCGGGGTTCCAAAACTGGGTAATAGCCCGGAGTAGGTACTCGTCTACCTTGATATCAAGCAGATAGGGCAAATCACCGTAATTATAGTAAAATAGTTGTTTGACCTCGTTGCCCCACGAATCCCATATTTCCTTCAGTTCTCGCAGGTCATTTTGAGCCACGCTGATGCGGGTGAAATCCCATAACTCTGATTCATATCCCACTGTCAGGCTGTCTCCTTTCTCTTGCTGTATCCTTTCGAACCATACTTGAACGGCCGCATTATCCTCCACTCTATCGAGAAACCCCTTTTCCATGTTAAGCTTTTCTATCTAGTAACCAAATGCGAATCAACACCTTTTATGATGAAATGCTATGCAATAAAAGCAAAACACAAGTCAGTATCATGTACAAAAAGAACTTAGAGCGAATAGGGAATAATCAAACTAGGGTTTACACGGCTCTACCTACAATGGGCTCTTAGGACTCTCTATATGTGGTTTGGTTCTAAAGTAAGGGTACCCGAACCAGCAGATTCCTCGATCCTTACCCATTATAGGCTCATATGGACCGAGTTCGGTTCAGGGGAATACATTTCCCTATGGCTGCACGGAGATAAAAATCTCACGGAGACATAGGTACGGATGTATCCCGAAAGTGATCCACTATCTTGCACGGAGGTAAAAACCTCACGAAAGAGTAGCTTCTCACTCCCACTTAAGAGGGTGTGACCACAACGGTCATGCAGTGCTATGCCAAAGTATTTTATGAGACTCAACATTATTACAATCATAGTACCAGCAAATGCATCAAAGGAAATATGATTTTTCAAAACAATTTTCCAAATTTCGACAAAAGGACAAAGAATAATCAATTTTACGGCCTGACCCTCTTATTATGTCCCCAGTGGAGTCACCAAGCTATCGTAACCATTTTTTGAAAAAAAACGGGAATCGACTTTGGTTTTGAAAATTTAAAAAAAGGGGAGTCGCCACCGATCTTTATTTGGTGTGATCCGATCACCTTTGTTTTAATAAAACATTTTGTTTACTAAAACAGTGTTTTTGGTCTACGAAATTCGAGAAAACGGGTTCGGGAGTTGGTTACGTGCGAGGAAGGGTTAGCACCCTCGTCACGCCCAAAATTGGTACCAAATTGATTAATTAATGTCTCAATATCGACAATTGAAAATTTTAAAAAGAGTTAAAAATCGATTTCTTTCGAAAATATTTGAGTTTTCTCGGATTGAATATCGAGATTTTCTCTCTCCGAAAGAATAAAACATCATATCCAACACTCTAGGACACGATATTTTAAATCTTTGAATCTGAGATCATCTTGTAATTCCCGAGACTCATGCATTAAAATATTAAAAGGATAATCGAGTGTTTGGCCAAGTGGGAAACCGAAACCCAACACATAGGGCACGATCTCTCGAGCTTCCAAACACAGAATATTGCCTTATTTTGAAAATTTTTGCTTTTGGACAAAATTGATAAAAATTTTAGGTTAGGTGTTAAAGAAGCATTATTCAAAACGTGAATAGGGTTATGCCCGACGAGTAATGGTAGTGTGACACGAATTTGGTGTAACGATAATATATACACATAATACATAACATAGGAATCATTAATCTAAAATATTAACATGCATGAATAATAATAATAATAACAGTAATGGAACAAAACATGATAAAAATGTGATCGACGAAAACAAAATTAAAAAGATAGTATAAAAATAATGATAACAGTAACAATAATAATAATAATAATAATAAATAATAATAATACAATTTTTAAAGAAAATAAATAAATAAACTCGTTTGGCAAATTAAGGACTATATTGAAATTGGAATAAAAATCAAGGGGCTGTAATTGCAATAAGAAAAGAAGGCACGTACAAGGACCATAACGTTATGCCCACAGACTCACGGGGATCAGATGGGTAAATAACCCTCCTCTATGCGCAGCGTTTCAATAGCTTTGGACGCGCATCAAATTACAAACGAAATGAAAATCATGGGGTAAAATTAAAAAAAGAAAAAAGACTAAAATGGGTCAAAATCAGAGGCGCGAGAAGGGAGAGGGGGTCATCGCGCAAATATCCCTTTTAAGGGATATGCACAAGTATCCTTATGGTCAAACGGCGCCGTTTCATTAAAGGTGTAAATACCCAACATTTCCCAAAAAATTAGATTCTAGCCCTAATTTTTGAAAAAACCAGCAGCCACCATTTACAAATCCTCTCTGCCTCTCTTCTCTCGTGCCCGACGACTGAGTTTCACAGGCCGATCGTCGCACCACCACTACATTCGGTGGCCAACGACGCCTGGCGGTGGGTTTTCAACCCTGTTCGAAGCCCGATTCAGGTAAATCCTTTCTTCTTTTCTGATTTCGTTTATAGAGTTTTTTGAAATAACAAAAAATAAATAAATAAATAAATAAATAACAGCAAATGACAGTGAATAATGAAAAATGAAAAACGAAATTAACCTTTGAACTTTCTGTTTTTTCTCTTTAATTTCTAAGTGTTCGTAAAGAAGCCGAACCAGCCCATACAAGGTTTCATGTCGATTTTTTATAGCCGATTTACAGAGGTGTGGGTTTCTGTTTCTGTTATATTCGCATGCTATCGTCGTTTTGTCGTTTTCTGTTCTTGTTGGTTGTGTCTCTTTGCAAATGATAGGCACGGCGTGCGGGTGTTGACCGAGGAGAGGCGTGGTACGCGAGAGTTGTTGGCCGGTGTGCGTAGTGGCTGTGGGTGCAGGAACCGAAGCGCATGAAAGCCGAGGCGCGTGGTGGCAGACGAAAGGTTGGTGCGCGTGGTGGCAGACGAAGGGTCGGTGGCACACAACTTTGGGACTCCTTAGAGTTTCTGAAACCCTAAGGTTTTGGGTCATTCAGGCCGATTGGGCCCTTGTAATTGGGCTCGGGTAGATTGGGCTATTGTTTATAATTTTTGGGCTGTTATTTGTATTAAATTTGGGTCTGGTATTGGTTTGTTATTGGACTCTCCTTTTTTATTATTGATTTTATTATTTGATGGGCCTTGGTTGTTTCTGATGGGCCCAGGCCAAAATTGGTTATTACATTTGTCGTTTTAGACATGGATGAGGACAACACGATCCCCCTAATTTTTAAAAGACCATTCTTAACAACTGCCAGGACTAAAATCGATGTCGACGCTGGTGAACTCATACTCTTTGTAGGTGACGAGACAGTCATTCTTCAAGCCATCGATTCAGCTAGAACATCGAATAATCACGGTGAGAAAGTAAATTCTATTGATAACTATTTGGTTAACCCTTCTTTTCAGGAAGAACCACAAAAAAACACAACTAAACCCTATCCTAGACCCAGTGCCAACAAAGAAATAACTCATGAGGAACAAGGGATTCAGATCGATGAACTAGAAGAAGGGAAGACGCATCTAGAAGAAAAACTAGGCATACACGAGGCAGAACCAAAGCCACTCCACGAGACAAACAAGTTCAAAATTAGAGATCAGGTTCTAATAGAAAAAGCAGACCCGCGAATATCTCCTCCTGGTCCTAACAAAAACAAAGAAATCCTTTTTAAGGTAATCAATGTTTTCCCATACGAAACAGTCGAGGTAAGTAATCCCATGCTTGGCACTTTGAAAATAAATGCTACTCGTCTTACACTCTATAATCATAATGGAACTGCTAGCACGAGGAACTTTCAACTCCTTAAACCACCATGAATATGCAAATTAGAGGAAAGTCTAGCTTAAGACTATAAATGAGCGCTTCTCGAGAGGCAACCCGAGTACTAACCCCATTAACTTCTACATTTTTTTATTTTATTTTATTTTATATATTTTATTCTTTCTTTTCAGCACCTAACTGTAATTCAAACCAAGTGTAGATTTTCCAGCCACACGGCCTTGCACACGGTCGTGGCCGTGGCCGTGTGGATACCCCGAATCTCCGTACTAACATGGCAGAGATGGTACGAGTCAGAACGAATCATATCTTCGAGTCACGGACTCCAACCACCAAGCCACGGTCGTGTGATGCAGTCGTGGCCGACACTATTAGATCACACACGGGCGTGGCACCCCACCCATGGGCGTGGAAGAAACGAACAAAGCACAACACGGTCGTGCGACACGGTCGTGCGACACGGTCGTGCGACACGGTCGTGTGAATTCACACGCCCATGGTACACGGATGTGGGTAAGCACCTAGCCCCAAAATTCTATTTAAACCCACCCGTACCCCTCCTTCTTCTCACTTATTCCTTACCATTCTTCTTCCCTCACACCCCTCTACACTCTCCATTCTCAGTCTTCTTTGTTCTCATAACTACACCTCTAACAACACCCATGTCAAAGAAGCGGAAGGATCCCAATGAAGTCTCCTTTAGGAAGATCGATCTACATAAGTTCATGCTGGCCGTTTCATCCACTCGACAAGCCAATGGTCTTTAAGACCATTCAGCTTTTGTTTTACTTTTCCCTTCTCCTTTATTTTCCTTTTCTTTAGTTTTCTTTTACTTAGTTTAATATATTTTCTTTTGTTTTCTTTATGTTAGTTCCTTCAGGCTGCTAGGGAATCACACCGGAACCACAACCACCACCCCATTACAGCCTTAGAAGTAACACCCACCTCGCGAACCATCCAACAATAAGGACTTCTCAGTCCATTCATCTTTTCTTTTAATTTTATTTTGCTTTCTGTTTTCTTTCTCTTTAGCTTTCTTGTCTTTAAATACATAGTTAGTTTATTTTGATTATGTCTTAAGAATTCCTGGCTAATTCTTCACGAGCTTCCCAATTTCTTCATCTAGCGCAGAGCTCGTTGGTAACCACCATACCAAAAGACGACACCTCCAACGTATTTTTCACATCCTCCAAGGATTTCATCCATAATTCAGGAAGTTTCACTTCTCTCCCTCTCTTATGATTACTAAATTGCTATTATCTATCTTTGTATATTGAGGGCAATGTACATCTTAAGTGTGAGGGGTTAACTATAGTATTATTTGAAAATACCTGAATTATGCCTTGTTTGAAAGTAAAGTCTCTCATATTATAATTAGAATGAAATTTCCCTGATTTATGATTTTTGTCAATATGTTTCAGATTAAGTCATTGATAATTGTGCATTGATGATTAAATTCAAAGGATACTAGAGAATCAAGCATGATAAGTCTATTTTTCAAAATTTAATTTTTTTATGCTGTCTACCTGAATCTGAATGTTACCTTGAAGTTTGAAATTTACAAGGTTGATATCAAAAACCCATAATTTTTGTGAGATTTTGAGCCTTTTAAAGCATGCATCCTTTCTTGCTCACTTTATTGATTATGAGTGTGTCAACATTGATCTGTTATTCTAGAACTTGCTTCGATTATACACGTCAAAACCACACCTTTGATTTGATATACAGAGATGGTAAAGGCACCTAGGTTTTAACCCACTTACTCCATTAAAAAGCCTACCTTTATAATTAACCCCTAGTGAACCCCGTTGATCCTAACAACCCTTTTTATTGACTCACCCACTAATATTCCCCCAAAACCCTTTGTATTTGTTATCACCATTCTTTTTTACTACCCTTGTATCGAGATTTAATTTGATTTGTTGCCTAATTATTTTATTTCAGTAGTAAATTCATCCTTCATTATTATTTGACTTGTTCTTAAAAAAATCGAAGTATATTCACTATTAGTTTGTGATTAGGTGAGCTTATATGATTAAAATTTCAAATCTTGAAGAAAAAGCTCGTATTATTAGTTTTCAATTGATGTAATTATTTAGGATTAGTTCATTTGTCTAGTTAGGTAATCTGTCGGGTCAATCTCGATTCTAACCTTCTAATTCAGCCTTTATCCACACCTTTAACCCAAGCCCTGTTACAACCCTGTTAAAGGCCTTTTGATTTGTGTATCATCTCAAATTATAGTGGTGGAGATTTGATTTTCATGCAAGCCTATGGGATTAGCTCTTCATGTTTGACTTTTGAGTGCTCTATTCTGAACCTTAAACACTTCGAGTGATTTGAGTGAATCTTTAGTGAGGATGTCAACTCTCGTCGATTTCGAATCAGAGGTACTTATTTAGGTAAGGGGAAACACCTAACGTTTTCAGGGGTATAAATGTATGACTTTGATTGTTTGAATCTTTAGGACTCTTTGAGTTGAATTATCCATGTAGGTATCATCTTTGAATTATGATGAAGCATTATTGATAAATATTATGAATCAAGGAAGTTCATTTTAATTATGAGTTGAGAATTTTGCTTGAGGACAAGCAAAAGTTTAAGTGTGGGGGTATTTGATAAGCCGTAAAAGTAACATATTTTAAGCCCACATTTAGCATGATTTTAGATGATTTAAGCCTTGAATTATGTAATTTGGTGTTCTTAATCTTTCGTTTTCATGTTTTATACTCAGAAGAGCACCAGATGATGAAAAGAACAAAAAATGGGATCAAAACAGAGAAAAATGGGTCATATCATGAAATCAACACGGCCTGGGCCCAAGACCACACTGTCGTGCCTCATTCAATAGCTTCGAACACGGCCTGGCCAAGACTTACACGGGCGTATCCCATGGGCGTGTCCCTGCCGTGAGAAAAAAGAGTTTCACTCGGATTAGGATACTTAGGGGCAAAGAAACACATTCAGAAGCCTATATAAACACCCTAAGTATGACCTAAAAGGGGGGAACCCAAGACTTTAGTTAGGGGGTATCCAGTTAGGCCAAAGAGGGCAGAGTTGTGGAAATTTACTCGAAGATAGCCAGTTGATTCATCTCAAAAAGCCGGAATTATACTCAAGACGAAGGATCTCTCCTTCAATTCCTTTAGGAGGTTTTAGGGATTTCTTCTGTTTTGTTTTATCTTTGCTTTTGAGATGTATTCTTTTATTATTATTATGAACTAAACCCTCAAATACTTGAGGGGGATGAAACCTAAGATGAATCTTGTTATCGTTTGCTGAACTATATGATAAATATTTGACTTGTTCTTAATTATGTGTTCTTAATTTTTGTGTTGATATTTCTGGGATATTAATTCAAGTATAATGTGCTTAGGTGGAGGAGCAAAAGTCCCTGCCTAAGAGTAGATTTAGCATAGTTAAGCGGAGTTGATCGCACGCCTAGAGATAGGGTGACGAGATTTTGCCAGATTAGGGTGAAACCTAATATGGGAGTCCACAGATCGAGTTAATGCAATTCTAGGGGTTTTAATTAGAAAGAAATTTCAATTAATCAACCTAGGGTTAGATGTTAGTCGCCTCGAGAGAAGGATTAATATACATTAGGGAATCTTACGGATCAAGTCAAGTGAATACATCGTCTGGTTCAGAGTTAGATAACAAGTGAAGTCTAGGTGGATTCTTCCTTGGGTATCGTCTTAATCAATTGGTTTTTCTCAAGTTATTTTCCCCAATTCATTCTCTTTGTTTTTGCATCTTTAGTTTAGTTAATTTAAGATTAGATAAACAATTTCCTTAATTCTTAGGCTAGATAATAAAAAGAGAGTTAGTATTAGTACTTTTGGTTCCTTTGGGTTCGACATTCCGGTCTTACCTAAACTATACTACTGTTCGATATGTGCGCTTGCCTCAAATCGTTGTCATAGTTAGTTTCCAGGTTCGATCATTCTTTTTATAAATTTTAAGACTTTGACATCGTATAAAACAACGATTAGAGAACCCTTCCCTGTCATCGAAATCGCACACGAAAGGGGTTGAGAGACCTTTTCTTTCATTTTTTTTTGGAAGGCTTGACCTTCACATGTGCCCTAAAACAAGGGTCACTAAAATCTTTACAATCGTGATTAGAATGATCATTATCGGGCCTTTTTTACCATCTTCATTAATTCCCATCAACTTTGGATGTATCTCTAGATAGGGACTCGAAATAGGGTTGTTATACGCAGTCCTACCATAGTGAGGATTTTTAAGCCATGTCGATGTCCCTCCCTAACCTAATTTTTTTTGCCCATTCGATATTAAGATCAAAGTCAAACGCGTATTGTTGACTTATTAGAGTGATATTTTCGACGAGCTCCACATCAACTAACTTCACAAACTACTCAATTGGTTTGGTGTTGACGTTCCCAGTTGAGCGATAAATTGCGATCATCGTCTACAACTTCCATCTCCTCATATTTGCACAGATTTAAGGAAATTAGAAATTTTTGGAATAGTCTAGATATTCACCTTCCACAATGAAGAGCTATTTTGGCACTAATATTTTGTTTCATTTCTTCGACCTTTACATTCTTATTAAATATCATCTCAACTTTTTGACGATCTTCAAATGCAGCACCAACTATTGTTTGTAAAATTACTCCCTCGAATTTAACGTATACTAAGAATTGGTTATTCATATTTGATACAATCTCTCTTTTCCTGTTAAACACAAATCTTTCCTTTTCTTTCACTATTTAACATATTAAGAAAACTTAAACAAAAACCAAAATTATTACAAATTTGGCTGGACTGGTGGGGGGTATGTATATTGTGTCTAGAACTGGTGCCTTCAGATAGCACAATGACACCAAAAAAATAATAACTTTTTAACTACCTGACATCAGTGCCACCAGACAGTATGGCGAGACAAAAAAATAACTTTTTTAACTAATCGATACTGGTGCCGCCAGACAACACGGTGGCATAAAAAAATATTTTTTTATCTGCAGACACCAAAAAAGATTCTTGACAATTTTTTTCAATCTAACAAAATAATTTTTTTAAAAATTTATACGGTGCTGCCTAATAAGGGGCGATTTACCCAAAAATACCAAAAAAATATTAAATTTACGGAAAAGGGCCGAATTCTGGAATATTTACTGAAAAGGGCCATTTCCCCACAAAACGCGTCCACATCAGTGCGTTTTGTAGGGAAAAAGTAGGAAAGCGTGCCCTTGGGGGAGCGGTTTCTGCCACATCAGCAAAGCGCACTTCTGTGGACGCGCTTTACTGACGTGGCAGAAAGTGCTCTTTCAAGGGCGCGCTTTTGCCCTCCTTCCCCGTTTGATTTTTATCTGTTTTTTAGTGTTAGGGTATGAAATTTTAAGGTTTTAGGGCTAGGGTTTATGATTTTTTAAGGTCGTTAGATTTAGGGTTTTTAGGGGAAAATTAATGGAGTAGATTATAGGGTTAATTAGGGTTTAGTAAAAATATGTTTAGGGTTTAGGGCAAAATATAGTAGCAAAATAAAAATTATTTGAATTTTTTTAACAGTTGTATGTGGCAAAATAATTTTGAGAAGACGTTTCTGAACAAATAGTGCAGAAAATACTTCAAGCAGGATGCACTGTCAGCAAGGGTATTGAAAAGAGCTCCCACATGGACGCTCTTTTGCTACAATAGTCTCCGGTAAAATAATTTTGAAAAGACGTTTCTGAACAAATAGTGTCAAAAACGCTTCAAGAAAGATGCACTGTCAGCAAGGGTACTGAAAAGAGCTCCCACGTGGACGCTCTTTTGCTACAGTAGTCTCTGGTAAAATAATTTTGAGAAGATGTTTCTGAACAAATAGTTCCAAAAACGCTTCAAGGAGGATGCACTATCGGCAAGGGTACTGAAAAGAGCTCCCACGTAGACACTCTTTTACTACAGTAGTCTCTGGCAATCCTTAGACTATAAATCAGCCAAATTTCATGCTCAGGTTGCATAACATAAATTGAGGCAAAAGAAAAATAGAAACTGAAAATGAGTGAACGTATTAATGTTGTTATTTACTACGATGGTGAGGTTTATGACAGCGAGAATGGTGTTGTTTTTTTATCGGAGAACACAGCGCGACTGAGTTTTAATCGGAACATAGATTTGTTAGAACTTTGTAAAAGAATTAGGCGTAAAATCTTCGAAACAACGCCAATGAAAGTTCAGTCTATTAAGTATAGATTTTGCGCTTCGGTTGATCCGGTGAGATATGAATCATTCGAAATCAAAGGTCCTCGGAGCTTTGATGCAATGGTGGAGACTCATCTTGCAAGTGGATCACCCTATCTTGAGGTATATGTACAATTTTCATTGCCAAGTGATCTTCCTTCGACCTCAACATCTATTTCTGTTCAAGGGAAATACACGAACCCAAGCCGACACTCTGTTAGTGGGAGGCAGAATACAGAAGTGCCTGTGTTTGGTGGTATTATGGAAAACATAACCCCTGCACGACACTCGGTTGGTAGATGGGACATGCATATCCTTCCTTCAACGTCCGATGATAGAAATACGTATTGGGGAACGTAATCAACTTCTAGTGGTTGGCAATCCACATATGATTAGGAACGTTACAAAAGATGTTTAAGGAGGGATAATGTACTTCCCACGACATCCGCCGGCGAGGAGCTCTCGTTCGTTGCAGACTATGGTGGATCGGATGATGAGTCCGATGTGGATCCACCTCGAGAGCCCAAGCCCGATGGTGCAGAAGTTGGATTGTTTTTTGAACTGGAGCCTGTTCCAACAATACCTGGGGATGTTGAGGGTGGTTCAGACGAAGAAGAAGAAGATCCGCTATTCAGGGCGTACTCGCATCCAGCCCACATGCATAATGTCGATCTATCTCAAGACGATGCATTGGAGTTTCCTGAACTACCACACCGGACGCGTGACCGTACAACTTCATCGTTAGATTCGGGTGAATTAAAAGTTGTTAACGAGTTTTCCAACAATGATGCTTTTCTTTCTGCATTGAAACAATACAGCATCAGGAACGGGGTTAACTACAACATGGTTAAATCCAAGCTCGACAAGTATGAGGCGAAGTGTGCAATGCAAGACGGTACATATTCATGGAAAATCATGGCCTCGTTGAGGAAAAGGACAGGCTTGTGGGAGATCAAAAAGTACAAAGGTCCATATACATGTCTTGCCGGTACAGTATCACCATGTGTTCAATGTTTTTGAATAATACTAATATTACGTAATGTTGCATTATTTAACGTACTTCGTTGACAGGTGTTACACAAGATCATTTGATGATGGATTCAGAGATGTTGGCTGACTTAATAATACCGACGGTGGAGACCGATCCCGAGACTACAGTGCCGGCCTTAATTGGCAATATTCGTAGCCAATTAGGGTACACTCCCTCTTACAGAAAGACTTGGATAGCCAAGTAGAAGGCATTAGAAAAGTTGCATGGTCGGTGGGACGTTTCATATAATGAAGTGTGGCAGTGGTGTCAGGTGCTGGAGAGATATGTCCCAGGCAGCATAACAGACCTTGAAACGAAACCGGCGTACTACAACGATCGTTTGCTCCGTGGATGCGCAGTGTTCAAGCGTTTGCAATAACACCGGGGGAGTCAGCTGATGACTGGGATTTCTTCCTATCTAGGTTAAGGAGGCATGTCTGCCCCCAACCTGATATATGTGTTATATCGAATCGGGGCCCTGGAATACTAGCCGCAATAGAGCAACAGGGAAGCCTGTGGCATCGCACACACCATCGGTATTGCCTATGGCATGTTGCGTCCAACTACCATGGGCAACATCGATCAACAAGTCAACGACGGCAAGTGACCAATATGGGTATGTAATATCTATTAATATAATTTCGTTTGTAATATTAAATATATTCTTAATTGAAGAGTTGTATGTAATATTCACTATCAACATATATTGGAAGGGTACGAGATCAATAAGGACCGCTTTCAGGAGATGTTGGCAAGTTCGCGATCAGTTAACGAAGAAGGCGCAAACTACCTGTGCAATATTCCTTTTGAACAGTGGACACAAGCATACGAAGGAGCCTGCGATATGGTCATATGACCTCAAACCTGGCCGAATGCATAAACTCTGTTCTAAAAGGAACGTGTCATTTGCCAGTAACATCGGTTGTATGAGAGACATATTTTCGTTTAGCGGCACTATTTTCGAAGCGAGCAGCGAGTTATAAAGGCCAAATACAATGAGGCCATGTACAGTGCGCGAAGGTCTTGCGAGAAATTAACAGGGGGAAGGCACGGGCCAACACCATACATATAGTGTGTCACGATCACGACAACCTATGGTTTCGTGTGACGGAGTTTGACAGACCGAACCAAGGTATTGTTGGCGGGCAGTATCGTGTACACTTGATAAATAGGACCTACGACTATGGGATATTTGATGCACTTCGTTACCCATGCGCTCATGTACTTGCGGCTTGTCAAAATCTCCGTATTGATCCCATGAGCTATGTCGGCGAAGTGTATAAAATAGAAAACATGTACAACGTATGGAGACACGTATTCCCACCAGTCCCAGATGAACGTAAGTGGCCGTCGGTATCGCTTGCACCGTATAAGCTATTGCCGGATAGACAACTGAGGCGCAAACCAAAAGGTCGACCTTGCTCGACTAGAATACGCAACAATATGGATATCTGAGAAACGAGCAACCAACGTAGGTTGTGCGGATGGTGTAGGAACCTAGGCCATACATCTCGCTCGTGTCCAAATCGGAATAGTTGACACTCTTCTTAACTTTTTTTTTGTCTCTTGGTGTCTATGTAAATTCTATTTATTTGTTGATGAAAACGGTGAACTTTTGTAGAAGGACTAATTTGGGAAAAAAATTAAGTTACAATAAAAAACAAATATTGGACTTTTATTTTTAAAATAAAATTACAATAAAAAAATTAAACAAATTATATTTTATTAAAGATATTAAAATTAAATTTCAAAAAAAATAAACAACTATTATTTTATTAAATATATTAAAACTAAATTACAAAAAATAAAAAATAAAAATAACTTTTTATTTTATTAAATATATTAAAACTATATTATAGAAAATAAAAAATAAAAAAACAACTTTTTATTTTATTAAATATATTAAAACTAAATTACAAAAAAATAAAAATAAAAAAACTTTTTTATTTTATTAAATTTATTAAAACTAAATTACAAAAAATAAAAAATAAAAAACAACTTTTATTTTATTAAATATATTAAAACTAAATTACAAAAAAATAAAAATAAAAAACAACTTTTTTATTTTATTAAATATATTAAAACTAAATTACAAAAAATAAAAAATAAAAAACAACTTTTTATTTATTAAATATAAAACTAAATTACAATAAAAAATTAAACAATTTCTATTTTATTAAATATATTAAAATTAAATTACAAAAAAAATAAACAACTATTATTTTATTAAACATATTAAAACTAAATTACAAAAAATAAAAAATAAAAACAACTTTTTATTTTATTAAATATATTAAAATTAAATTACAATAAAAATTAAACAACTTCTATTTTATTGAAGATATTAAAATTAAATTACAAACACAAATAAAAAAACAACTTTTATTTTATTAAAAAAATAAAAAATTTATATTACAATTAAAAAATAAAAAAGTCGATCCGAATCAATGTTGATGCCGGTCGGAATCAGTGCCTCATAGGGGTGGTCGGTGGTTACGCGCTGGATTCCTCCTAGCTTCTGGCGGGGGTCGTGGAACCTCGGGCGGGGATTCTGGTTCCTCCGGTAGTGGGTCTGGTTGTGGGTGTTGGGAGGATGACCTACCTTGATAAAATAACGACTGCAGAGGTGTTTGCATAAACCACGGCGGAGGTGTCTGAATCCCGTAAGGCCAAGGAGACTGGTAAAAAGAATTGCTCCCCGACGGCGCCTCCTGTGATTCCTCACGCGACGACTGCCTCAAGATCGGCTGGCCAATCGGAGCAGTCAGGAACGGACTCGAACCGGGCCATGCACTCCAACCTGGGGTGGGACTGGGAAAAGGAAACATATATGGGTTAGGATACATGTAAGGGCTAGGGTACGCACCTAGCATAAAGGCCAAAGGCTGTGATGTCGGTGTCGTCGGCTGAAGTGTTGGGCCGGGTGACTGTGTGGGCGTTGTTGATGGGCCCGGTGACTGTGTCGGCGCTGTTGATGGTCCCGTCTCATCACCCCTTCTCCTTGGATTTAAAGGGCCCCGTCGTTCCCTTTGTTGACGTATTTCCGTCGCCTCTCCTCTTCCTACAACAAATACGGCTTACCATGGATCCTAAACCATGGCATGTATTCCGGCACGCACGTTAACTCAGGAACGACGATCGGTTCTCGAATAGGTAAATAGTCATACATGTTCTCCCACATCTCGATATATGCTGACCAAAATCTTGGCCAATCCGTGTGCAACTGCCGTAAGTCAACTTTGTGCTCATTATCGAGCACCTCAAGTGGCACGGGAATCGGTTGTCAGAATCCAAATTATCGCAGAACCCGATCTGACTGGTGCATCTCCACGGTGGCATAGTTGATCAATGGGACCTTCACATGCCAAATGTTCGGATTTAGCAAGAACTCCTCCGGAATTACTGTTCGAATTGTCGAATCCTCGTACGGTGTCCATTGAAACTATATTAACATGACCGCAATATTAGTTATATACATAATATTAAATACTAAATACGAAATATTAAATTATAAATACAAAATTCAAAACTACAATTTTATTACGAAAATATATTTTATTTAATACTTACTTATGATTCTGACCGTTGGTCTAATAGAAGCAGTATATCTTCAAGCGAGGTAGGTATTCCAACATAACTCGCCGAATGGTTCCACCTAATTAAATAAATTTTTAGCATACAATTATACTATAAATCTACGTAATAATTGTAAAATATAACATTAAATTTACCTCATTATTAGTGGGAATGTATATGGGTGGTCGAGTCGAGGACGTAAAAATGAAAATCGAAACTGTGTCCATGACTGCAGTAGTGATAGGCAACCTCTGATTTTCGCTTTGCTCGGCCGCGTCGCTCCGCACATCTCCCGATACAACTTTGATAGCATGGCAGACCCCCAACTCAATTCACCGGCTGCTCTAAAATCAACAAGTTTCAGCAGTCATCTCAAGTGTACGAGATTTCTAGACAGGTCCGGCATAAGGTAGCCTCCAATTATCTCAAGAATGTATGCCCGAGCATACCGGGAATATGTCTCGTAACCAGGCCATCTTGATCCGACCTCCATGAATGTTATCCGAAATGGCACCCAGAAGCTCGTAGCATACGACGGTCCAATCGGTAGAAGTTGCGGACCCGGTGACTACGGACCCATCCACCGGCAATCCCAATTGCAACTGCACATCTTCCAGAGTGATATTACACTCTTCGCATGGAAGATGGAAAGTGTGCGTCTCGGGTTTCCACCTCTCTATCAATGCACTGATTAAGTTCAGCTCCAACTTGAACCCCCGGCCTATCGTGGCCACGTGCCAAAAACCCGCTTCCCGCAAGTAATTCTCGATCAACGGCGATGGGAGACCATGCATATTGCGAATATAGCATTGTAACACCCGACCTACAGACTATTTAAAAAATTATAAAATAAAAATTAATTGACGGAGATTAAAATTATAACTTACCATAAAATAAAATTATAAAATAAAATAAAAATAGTATTGAAAAATTAAAATTAAAACTTACCATTTGCATTTGATCGACGGATATGTGCTTATCGTCCAGACGAATTAATTCCCCGGCCATTGGTAATAAGATCGAAAATTTTATAATTTACCAAAAAAATATATTAAAATTTTAAAAAGGGTTTTTTTGTAAATATTAAAGGACTATTTTAAAATTTGAGAGTAAATTTCAAGGACTTTAAGAGAAATTTGAGAGGAATTTGAGAGAAAGTTGAGAGAAAGATGATAGAGGACTAATGTGTGAAAAAAATAAAAGGGTTAGGGAGTTTTTATAGGGTCAAAAATTTTTTATCGTTGCAGGGCAAAAGCGCGCCCTTGGGGGAGCGCTTTCTGCCACATTAGCAAAGCGCGTCCACGTAAGCGCGCTTTGCTGATGTGGCAGAAAACGCTCCCCCAAGGGCGCGCTTTCCTGCTTTTTCCCCACAAAACGCGCTGACGTGGACGCTTTTTGTGGGGAAATGACCCTTTTTCTGTAAATATTTCAGAATTCGGATCTCTTTCGTAAATTTAGTATTTTTTTAGTATTTTTTGGTAAATCGCCCGCCTAATAAGAGATCGATGGCACCTATAAAAAAAATCCCTCCTTGAATACTCGTAAAGAAATGCGGCGTTTTAAAGTATATATTTAATTTAAGAGATTTTTCTTAAAATTGAATTAACTACCTGTTTATTTTTTGAAAGGTTATAATTACATTATTGCTAACAGTCTTGCAATTGCACTCCTTGAACCAAAAATGTCCGAGAAGAATTTTTTATTTTTCATTTTTATAATCTATAGTTATAATTTTTAAATTTATGATAGACATTTTAATAGTTGAACAAAATGATTTTTTCATGGGTGGTATGGAGAATGCGGGTGGTTAGGTCATTTGCGGGTGTTCACGAATGTCTTTCCAATAGCTTCTCAAGTTGTCACGTGCCCAAGTCAAGGTAGGGGTGTATAGTTACAAAAACAATAAAACACTTTGGCTTTGCTTAGTTTGGTGGAAAAAAAATTAAAAAGATAGATAATTAAAGGGATAGGAAAATAGAAAGATGAAAAATATATTTTTCCGTATATAGGTATGTTTGGTAGGGAAAATAAAAAAAAAAATTAAAAGTAATTTTCTTTCATTCCATTCCTTGGTAAAGTTGAAAATTGAAATGAAATGAAAAAAATTAAAGCATTTGAAAAATGCATAATTTTAAATTAACATACACATTTTTTTTCATATTTTCTCCTCTCATTATTTTAATTTGGTATAATTTATTTTTATACATTAAGATGAATAAATATTGTATTTTAAAAATACATTTATTAAAAATTATATTACTTTTTAATAATTTTCATTCTTTAAAATAAAAATAAACCTATACCATGGGTTATAAATTATAATCTCTTTCTATTTCGGCTTTAAGGGTTTGTTGTTCAATTGAAAGTGGTTATTTGGGAATCAAACTCCAAACCCAAACATTAATTAATATGTCTTAATAGGTTTGTCCATGGACCGGGCTACTCAGTTTAGTCCGAAGGTCTACTTGAAAAGTAGTAGGGTTTAGGTAAAAATATAGGTTCGAAAAGTGAGCTTGGGTAAAAAAATAAGGCTCGTTTAGAAAGTGAGCCGGGCCTCGAGTAATGTTTCTTTTTGCCCGAGGCCCGATCCAGCCCAAATATACAAAATAAAAAAACTTCAAATTTTTTTCTTGCTTTTTGGTTTTTTTTATTATTTTGTTGCTATTTTCTTCTTCTTTTTTTCACTATTTTGCTACAATTTCACAATTATGTTGCTACTATTTTGTTATTATTATTTGGATATTGTATAACTCTTGTTTTTATTGTTAATTTATTGGCATTTGCTTATTAAGTTGCACATATCTTAGTGTTATTTAAGTATACATATATATTTTCAATTTGTTAGGAAACATTTATCTTAATATTTTTAGTATTTTTGATGTATTATATTTTTTGTAAAAAAATTTATACGGGCGGATCGGGCCCGAATTTTAATATTTTTATTTAGGCCAGACTTGGACAAAATTTTAGGCTCATTTTTTGGGCCGGGATTAGACCTAGCAAATGAGCCTAAAATTTTGATTGGACTCGACCCATGCCTTAATTAGAAATTAAGAAAAAAGATTAATTCGTATAAATTTTAGTCATGCTTGTATTTTAAAATGACAAATATATTTATTCATATTTTAAAAAATAAATAATAATTAATTATAATTAGTTCGTGATTATGAATAAATCAATGTTTTTAGTATATGAAATCAGACAACATTATTTTATGAATAAATATTTATTAAAACAAAATTAGATAAATTATGACCAATTCTTAGGGAGCTTTGGCTCGTCGAATCTTAGATCATAATTTATAATAAGATTACAGAAATGTAAGGTTACAGATGAAATGTAAGATTATTTTGTTTGATTCATTTGATTGGAATGTAAGATTTAGGTGTTTGAATGACGGAATGTAAGGTTATCTAAGAGCAAATTTTCTATATTGTTCTTGTTATAAAATATAGACTTATTAATCAAATAATTAAGTCAGATACCAAGAAGATGCTAAAGAACTCAACAAATATGAAACCTAATTACTTTAATAAAATATTGTAAATGTTTATATTTAAATTATAAATTTAAAAGAATTAAATAGAAAGCACTAATTCTTATTTAAAAAATCATAATAAGAGTAACTTTTAAATTTTATTTATAGTTAAATTATTTTTTAATTTAGTTTTATAAAATTAAAAGTTTACATCTAAGTCAATGACTAAATCGAATGTCATTTAAATTTTGGAGGGTTAAAAAAGAATTTCAAACTTTGAATTAAGGGCTAAATTGAATTTTTATTTTAAATTTTGGGATCAAAATTGAATTCTTAAAATTTGTATGGGATTAAAGTAAATTATTTTATTTTGATTTAAATTAATTTTGATGAAAAGATATTATATTGTTTTGGGTCTAATTGAGATTTCCCTTTTAACTAATGGTCGTTTTTAGCCTGTCATATTTCCAAGTTCAGTTTCGGTTCAGGCCTAAAGCCAAATCCAGTCAGGAAAGAGTCAAAGGTCATGGTCCAGTGGGCCAAAATGCATGGCTCAAAGCCCAGTTCCGGTTTAAGCCGAATTTGAAAATTATTTCAGTATGGTCCAAGTTCAATTTTGAGCCCAACACTGGAGGCCCATCTTTGTTTACGATTTTTTAATCTCACTAATATAAATACCACACATTTCTAGGTGTAATACAAGTATAAACATATGTTGGACCAATTATAATATCAAATCAAATCGATAAAAAGTATAATGGATGAATAACCTGATAAAACTCACATATGAAACTCGATTATATATAGTAAAACTCGAACCTAGGTACCAGACCACAACCTATAATTTATATTTTGGAAAAATTACCAATTTTTTTCAAAAAAATGTTTAAGAATTTGGGTTCTGGTCACAAAACAAATTTAAACTAATAAAGGGTTTAAAAAATATTTTTTTTTGATACATGTTGAATGCTGGTAAAATACGTTACATTTTTAAGTAGAAAATAATAGTTCAAAATTTAAAAATGAAAAAGAAAATCTTTATTCCAGCTATCATACACGGGGTTTCATCGTCGAAGATCGAAAAACTTTGGGTTGTTTAGAGTCCTAAAATGTGGATTCAAAATCAGAAAGAGAGAAAAGGGAAAGAATTTTGAATTTTTTTTTTGGAAAAAATGGAGGAAAAATAGAATATTTTAGGCTTTTATAAACGGAGAAAATGGTGAATTTGCAAAAGGGTCTATCTGTGTTTTAGACTTTCTTTTCTAAGGGATTCCACTTTTTGAAATAATAATATCAGTCCCTCATAGTTTAAATTTTATTCATATTTCGAAATTTCAATTTTTAAATTTGCAAATTAGGACCTCTGTGTTTTTACCTTATCTTTAAAGGGTTTTCGCTTTTTTTTTTTAATTCTCCACTCAATCCCTCTGTTTCTGTATTCATTAAAAATTTTGAAATTTTACTTTTTAAATCATTTAATTAACACTTTATAGTTCTTTTTCCCTCTTAAGAGTGTTATTATTATTTCTTTGACTTTTGTGTAGTGTATGTATAGTGGTAATTGATTAATTTACATGAAATGGGTTAGATAGATGCAACATGCTTAAAGGTTTACTTTTGTGCATGAGTTGGTAATTAATGACTAGGTTAAATGAGTTTAACTTTTTTCTATGTTAATCCATGTTACTTTAATTAATTGGCATGTAAAGTGATTTCTTTTTCTGGTATGAAAGAAGGCAACAAACGACCTTTAGATCAAATACCCAAGTTTATCTTCTAACAACAATTTCCTAGCAAGAAAACTAGGAAACTAAAAAATAATAAGTTCAATATCATCAATCAAGCCTGAATTAGTAAACCAATTTGCTACCATATTACTCTCTCTCGGAACAAATTGGAATTTAACTTCTTATAACTGTATACTAACCTCATTAATCCTTCATACAAGGGCCATCGAAGGAGTATCCACAAAACTTTCCAGTATCATCTCAACAGTATCCATGCACTCACTTTTAACAGTAACCTTATTATAATTTCTTAATCGAGTCACTTTTAGTTCACTTAAAATAACCCATAACTCGGATGAAAATGATCTAATTGTAAATCGGCTTACCTTGTTAAAATTTAATGATTAACTTTAATATGTTAAGTTAATTTTAATGTGCGAATTAATTTAAGTAATCTATTTGAGATTGTAAATTTTGATTTCTCAAGCTTTTAATATTAAAGTAAATTTTATTATCAAATCATTTAGTATTTAAATATTTTTCATAAACTTACAAATTACTTAAAACATGTTTTAAATGAGTTCCGTACTCAATTAAATGTTTCTGAATTGTTTCTATAGTGTTTTTAAGTATTCTAAACGTTTTAAAAGTAATTTAAGAATCAATTAATGATGCCAGGGGTCTAAATATTGAGATATTGCAAGTCAGTAGTCTCATAACACATTTAGAAGTCAAAGTATCGAGACTTGACCTACAAGTATCAATACTTGACTGAAAAGTATTGAGACTTAGTCTTGTAATAGCTATATATAAATGGATACTTTTATGAGAGGCATCAATACACAATTGGTGAGTATCGAGACCTAAATACTAGAAACACTTACTCAGCTTGAAATTAGTACATGCAATGGCTATAATTCATCCAACAACCTTAAACAACTAGATTTCGTTCCCTTAATATAAATACAAGTTAAAGACACATCGAGACACAATAAAAACACATATGAGCATCAAAAGTCTAGTTTTTCATAATCTCCATTCTCTTGTAATTAGTCTTGAAGTTCTTATTTGTAAAATTTGTTATCATTATTATTTTCATTCTTTAGTGAGCCAAAATCTTGTAAACGCCCATCTTTCTAGAGGGTCCGGGTCGAGTAACAAAATGCTTTTCCCCCTTTCTCTTTTATTTTAGAAAAGTTTGTAAAAGTTTTCAAAATCCTAGTTCACCACCTTTTAGTAATTTCGGGCATAATAAATATTAATATTAATTAGTTAATTTATAAACAATGTAAATAAATTGATGAATTTAGTAAACGATGAAGTCATTAATTTAATATAATTAAGAGTTAAAAGACCTTAGTAAAATGTCCTAAGATTGTACGGTTTTAGAACAGATGTGCTAATCCTTCCCTTTACGTAATCATGCTCTTAAACCTAGACTTGGTCAAAATTTAGAGTTTATTCTTTTATGCTTTCCTTAAGTTTCGTCTAGGCTAATTGTAAAATGAGTAGATTCATAGGTGACTAATCACATATGGCCTAAAATTGATAAATTGTAATGATCAAATTTTTAGAAGTTCGATTTTAGACCATATTTCTTAAATTAAGTTGTTTAGAGAAATTAAAGCGAAAGATTTTTACGAATGAGTATGATGGTAAATCATAATTCGATTTAGATATTAATCGAACTAACTGTTTGAACACCCTAATATGTTTTTTATGAACTTATTATAACACCCCATCTATTTGTAATTAACTTTTTAAGTTAAGATAAATTAGTAAAGTTAACATTAATATATTTTTAAAAATTTGACCTACATAATATGTGAAAATTAATATAAATGTTAGAATATTTTTCATTTAACAGTCATGAATTAACGGGAAAGGATTGTATGAAACAGTGACGCCACGTCATCTGTATCCCTTTCCAATAGTTTTATGCCACATCAGTATTCTTATCTTGAATATCAGTATTTTAATTTGGATTTGATTTTTTTCAGGATAAAAATGTTGAAATTCAGGATGAAAATACTGATGTGACATAAAACTATTAGAAAGGGATACAGATGACGTGGCGTTACTGTTTCATACGATCCTTTTTCTCAATCAACACATTGAAATTAAAAATCAAATGTCAACCACATAAAAAGCAAAAAGCAAAAAAAAAAAAAAAAGAACCATCAAATGGCTATCATTGCTATGCTTGTCGTGGGTAATGCCATCAATGAAGGATAAAAAGAAAAAGTTCTCTCTTTTTTTTCTTTCATGCTTATGCAAGAAGCTTAATTATGAGTCATTTTTTTCTAAAGGTTTCAAAGAGCTGCCAAAGTAGCATTATGGGGCATATCTGTTTTCACCATTTTTACCATTCTTTAATTTTTGCTATAAAGTTGACAAAATATTTTGACCTTAGCCCGTAAATCATATATATACCTTCCTTAACCAAAAGTCCAAAACCTATGGTTTTTTTTTTTTATAACTTTTATCACCAATCAAATCCCATATTGAAACGGGGTTAAAGTGGTTTTAGAAACTAATAATTATGTTTAAGAATAAAATTTAAAATTTCAATGGAAAAGATTATCGGTTGCATTGTTATAAAAAAATAAGAAAAGAAAGTTATATCTATTGAGTCTTAGTTTGATTGGAATTAACATTATTATTAGTGTAGGAACATGTGAATTTGAATGTGCACTAAAACTTATTATTTTTTTATTTAATGTTGAAATCAATTTCAAATTTGATTTTCAAGCAACCCTTAACCTTATTCTTTATAAAAAAAAAGATGGCCACAAAACTCTTACTTTTCCTTTGATGAAACTAATCCAAATTCAGGATTAGGTAAAATTGATACAACATGTTTCTTAGTGATATTGTTCCTCTTGGAATTTTGTGCCTTGGAATCTTGTTGTAATTAAACCAGTTTACATAATTTAACTGTGTTTGGCAAATAAATAGTTACTATTATTGGTGGGATTTTTGTTGAAATTTAGTTGGTTCTTTTATTAGCTTTATTAAGCAAGAAAAAAAAAATCCAAGCATTTCTTGCTTTAGCTAGCTCTACCTACCATGAGTAAGGTCATATGTTGTCTGGATCGCAACTGGTCACGACAACCTATGAACAAATTTCCACCCATCAATCTTTATGTCTGTTGGGTCAATTATTAGGTTTTTTTTTTGGGGGTAGATTTTCATTATCCATCTTTACAGTGTTCTTTTTTGAATTTTCTTTTTGTTTGTTTTTCAAATTCTAGTGTTTAAGGCATCTCGTGGACCAACGTTATATTATATATATGAATTGAAGCAAAATGTTGCATAATAAAAAAAAGAAATTTGTTGCTTTGTTGTTCATGATCACTATTTCAATTCCCTAAAGTGAAAAAAAAAAATTGATTCAGTTGCACATGCAGGTAACAGTTATGGAAGAAGAAATAAAAAAACAAGTGGGGGATATAAAATTGGTGCATGAAATGAATGAATACAGTATGGTTTGATCATATGTAATAATATGTTTTGATGATAGAGTTGGTAGCTTGGCGATGGTGGTGGGTGAAAATAGTTGAGGCCATTGGTTCTCTGAGTTCCATGATGGAACCACAATGGTAGCACCACCCTCCTAATTACACCTCTTGTCTCCACCTACGCCTGCTGCTTTATATTTAACTACATTTTCATCCTTTTTCAACTTCGTTATTTATCTATACTCAATGCCTCGTTTTGGTTAGAATAATTAGAATAAATTTAAATTATAAATTAAAAAAATTGGTGATAACTCTTGTAAAAAAAATAAGATATATTTAAAATAAGCGAAAATATTTATAATAAGTTATGCGAATAGCTAAATATTATCTATTGAATTAATTTATTGTTATTTCATATACTAAAACATTTGTAAAAAAAATATTCCTACAATGTAAATACCCAATTTTGCCCGAGTCCATTTGAATAAACCAAAAAATAATAATAAAATAAAAGTCCAGTTTTATATAGTCCATTTACAAACCCGAAAATTAAAAGCCAAAACCCAATCATCCATTACCCAAATACTGACCCACTAACTCAGACCTAAAACCTAAACAGACCCAATACCCCATTACACCCAGGCCCAAACGGACGACCCAAACCAAAAGGCCCAGACACTAAGCCAGAGTTAGGAAACCTAGGGTTTCCTGACTACCTTCGCGCCGGAGCACCCCAATCGTCGCGCCTCCTCTCGCGCCGCAATCCGTGCACGCTACACCTTCATCAGCGCCGGATATCGCTTCCCACCTGCAAAAGGAGAAAGAAATAGTAGCAGAAGGAAAGAAATAAACATGACAGACAATGTTTCCTTTTTCTATTTATTATTTCGGGGTTATATAAAACCCTAAAAATCTGTAATGAAAGGGGGGAGAACACTGTAACACGGAGAGACAGAATACAAAAAAAATACAGAAATAAAAGAGCAAATTTTCACAACACAGAGGTGATTTTATTTCGCAAGCTTTTCATTTTTCTATATACATGCATTTTTTTTAAAGAAAAACAGAGGAAAAAGAGCTATTACACTTCGAAAACGTCGGAAATCAATGATTTGGTCCTCTGACCACCGTCCACATAGGCGCGTGGTGAGTGCAGTCATAGCCTATGATCCTCCAGACAGAGGCCAGAGAGAATTTTTTTGATTTCGGTGCTCAAATGTAATTTTCAAGCCGATTTTGACTTATATACCAATATGGAAACGACGCCGTTTTTGCTTAATCCAATAAGCATAAAACGACGTCGTTTTAAGCAATGGACTCGCGCACTAACCCACCCCAGGGAAAGATCCGCACGTTTTCATTGAATGGTGTAATTGCCATTTCAGTTCTTCCGCAATTTTTATTCTTTTTAATTTCGTTCAAATCAACTTTTCATTTATTTTAAATTAGCCCAAAAACTTACACTCTGTTTCAATTTAATCCTCGGGTTCCTTAAAGGTTAAAAAATCAAAACGACATTGTTTTAAAATTTGGCATAATTTCTATTTTAGCCCCTGTCATTTAGTGCGTGTTTTATTTTAATCCTTTCAGTTCTTTTTTAATTACTATTTGACCCTATTTTCTTTGTTTTATTATATTATATTATATTATATTATGATATATTATATTAAATTGTCCATATTATTTATTATTTATATTAATATATTAATGGTATAAATATATATGTATTTTTATAATTATATTTATTACTTTTATTTAGCTCAAAATTATTTTCATTAGATATTATTTTTTTATATATTATATGTTTTTTAAATTATATTTATATATTATATCATATATTTTTTAGCTAAAGTTTTATTTATGTTATATATATCTATTTATAATTTTTTTATATGTAATTTTATATATTTTTTAAAATCACTATATCTATTTTTGTTTTATACATTGTTTATATTGTCTCTATCATGTGTGTGTCTTTTTATCTTGCATTAAATATGTTCATATTTGCTTACTATTTATCATATTGTTTATGTTTCATCATGTATTTACAATTGCTTTTAGTGTAGGAATTATTATTTGTCATATTTTGTATTATTATTTCTTTATTGCCTATTTTAAATGTTAATGTATTATAATTGCTTTTAATATTTATGTTCGATAATGTATGAATGCTGTAATACCCCTTACCCGTATTCGACGTCGGAATAGGGTATGAGGCATTACCGGAATTACAAATTTATTTATCAGACATTTTATTTCATCTAGCATTTATATTTGAAACCAATCAAAATCAAACATATTATCCCTTAAACATATTTATTTTTCTCATTTCATGTCTCACTTGAATTTATTTCTCGTCTCACATATTTAATTACCTTTTATTTACATATTAAAGATAATCACATATTTACATGTCATGATAAATCATTCTCTTGCCGTTTATTCATAAATATAATTAGTTAATTCATCATATCAATATTTCACATACTATCAACTTATATTTCCTTATATCACATAATTAAAGTTACACGAACTTACCTGGCTAAATTTGCAGAAATACCAAGATTTAAGGGCATTTTGGTAATTTTCTATTTTCATCAATTTTTCAACCGATCTTAATCCAAATTAATAATTTCATACAATTTTGCAATTTTCAATAATAAAATAATCCATTCCATGTAAATTGGTCATTTCCAACATTTTTACAAAACTAATCATAAAGTTTTACTTTTATTCAATTTAGTCCCTGAGCCTAAAACATTACAAATTAGCTATGCTAGCTGAATATTCATACATATTTCCTCCTCCTCCTCTCCATTCCACATCCTTAATGTATATAACATGCTATAAGTAACATTATCAATAATTTCATTAATTACTCATAAGTATATTCAAAACTGTCCATTTGAGTTATAGTCACTAAATTATTTATTTCCAGAGCTAAAGAACTCCAAATGAAGAACCGTTAATTTTTCCTGAAACTAGACTCACATATCTTCTTGCCATAAAATTTTCAGAATTTTTGGTAGGGCCAATTAGTACAGTTTATTCTTTAAATTCACCCCTGTTCTGCTGTCTGGCAGTTCCAACCCTTCTTCACTAAAAATTAATTATCTTTTATATAGAATTCATATGATGTTATGGTTTATTTCTTCTAAAACTAGACTCATTAAGGAATCTAACCATATAAATTATGTTCCAAAATTATTTTTATACAATTTTTAGTGAATTTCTAAACTAAGAACAGGGGATCACGAAGTTATTCTAAACCAGTTTTACAAAAATCCAAATATCTCAAAATATAGACTTCCTTTGCTTTCTATGTTTCTTTTATATGAAAATAGACTCAATAAGCTTTAATTCCATATCTCACTCCACTTCTAATTTGATTTATACAATTTTTTGTGATTTTTCAAAGTTAGACAACTGCTGCTGTCCAAAACTGCTTTAGTGTAACATGTTGATTTCTATTCTGTCCCTAATTCCACAATTCATACAATTCAGTCCTTGCTGGATTAACCCCTCAATTGAGTTAATTTTCTCATTTAATACTTTTATCTATCATTTTAAACTACTTCATAACCTTAGAAATCAGAATTTTAACACTAGGCCTTAATTTCAGCTATTTCACAATTAGGTCCTAAAACCAATTTCCATCAATTTCACTTGATAAAATCATCATATAGCAAAATTAAAGCTTCAAATCAATATTTATTCATTATATTCTTTCAGCATTAATCCACATAAAATTTAGAAATTAACCATAGAATCATAAACTAATGAATTAGTAAGTTGGACTCAATTGTAGAAAGTCCAAAAAACATAGAAATTTCAAGGAGAAAGCAAGTATTAAACTTACATGAAGCTTGAGTATGAAAACCAACTTGAACTCTCTTCCATGACTGTTTTTCAGCTGAAGAAAATGAAGAGAAATGAAGAGAATTCTCCAGATATTTCAATTTGATCCCCTTTTTATTTAGCTAATTTTGGAAATTTTCCAATTTTTCTCCCTTTTTCTTCTTCTCTTCTCTTCTTCTTTCTTTCCTTCCCCTGCTCTCTGCTTCGTTTGGTTTCTGTTTCTCCATTCTCTTTTTGTTTGTTTTTTTTATATATAATAATATAATATAATATAATAATAATATAATAATAATAATATAATATTAAACATAAAAAAATCTCAGATTTTCTTCACAATAATCGCCTCAATTAAACAAAATGGTTTAATTGCCATTTTGGTCCTTTATACTTTCTTTAATCTATAATGAAACTTTTACACCTTTTCAATTTAGTCTTTTCATTTAATTACATATCCAAACGTTAAAATTTCTCAACTAAACTTTAATAATAACTTAATGACACTCCATAAATATTTTTAGAAATATTTATGGCTCACTTTATGAATTCAAGGTCTCAATACCTCGTTTTTGGCCCAATTTTTTTCTAATTAATTCTTTTAGTTCACAAAATTCACTAATTTTAAAATATTTCTAAAATCACACTTAACTTATAATTATCTTTATCGATTAACAAAGTTTTCTAGCTTTTTCGTCAGATTTAGAAATCTCGAATCACTGTTCCGACACTATTGACATTGGGCTGTTACAAATGCAATATTGTCACATGGATTATTGTTTAAAATAAAAATACATTTTTGCAAAATTAATATTTTATTTAAAGGTTTTTAAAATAAGGCAATGTTTTTGTATTTAGAAATTCGGGAAATAGTGCCCTAACGTGTTGGATTGCGATTTTCCGATTGGCTAAATAACTAAATACCCTTTTAACGAGTTTTGTAAATCATGAGATGACTTTAATTACGAGGGTTTAAAAAATGTCGTGTCCTAACGTGTTGGATGTGATGTTTATATTCTTTCGTAATAAAGAAATTTCAAATTTTAAAAAATAAAAAACCTTATTCTTGAGAATTTAAAACGTTGTATCCTAACTTATTGGGTGTGATGTTTTGTGTCTCAAGGTAGGAATTTTCTAAAATAAAGATGCACCTAGCTTCAAAGTTATGAGATGTTGTATCCTAACTTATTGGGTATGATATTTTTATTTCTTTGAAATAGGTAAGTCTTGGTTTTCCTTCTAATAAGAGATCTTATTTTAAACTTTTTAAATTTCAAACATTTGGACATGATTTTATCAATTATGTACCAATTTTTGGGCGTTATGAGGGTGCTAACCCTTCCTCATACATAACCGACTCCCGAACCCGTTTTCTCGTTTTTCGTAGACCAAAATCAAATGTTTTACAAGGTGATCCAATCACACCTAAGTAAAAAGGATTGCTGGCGACTCCCATTTTTGTTTTTAAAGTCGATTCACATTTTTCTAAACCCGATTTTAAAAATGGTTTCGACATACAAAATGTGGCATAAATATTTTATTGAGTTAGTATCATAGGTTAACTAGACACCAATTTAATTATAAAATTACTAAAATACCTTCTCGTTACAAATTAAATTATATTATTATGAGAGTGTTTTTATTTTATATATAATAATAATAAATTAATTATATCGAGATTTAAACTCAAACTTTATACATGATAAATAACTAACTTTGGCAATCAAATTATCAAATAATTTTTATGTGAATTTTTAATTAATATATTTATTAAATAATTTTTTTAGGTGTGACATAAACCTAACTCGAGTTAAATGTTTGAATATTTGAAATTTGATTTATTCGATAATTTGAATTTTAGCTTAGTATTGCTAGAATAGAATTTGAACTTTTTTTTCAAATCAAATTTAAATATATGTCGCGTTTGCACTCTAAAATAATTTTATAAAATTTGTTTTTTTTTTTACAGTTTTTCAAATCTTTCGGTTGGGTCGATGGAGTCTTAGCTCGATTGGAATCAACATTGTTACCAATACAAGAGGACGTGGGCTTGAGTGCGCTGAAGCGCATTATCCTACTAATTAAGGGTTAGGTAGAGACTATGAATAATTTTAAGCATTACATCAAAAAGAACAGATATAATAATAATCTATAACAAATTTAATGTTAAAAAAAATCCTTCGGTTGGATATTAACTTGTATAATTTTATATGGAAGATTTATTTATATTAATGTAAAATTAATACGGTTTTACATTATTTTATGTTTTTTATTATCGATATTTTAACAATTAAACCATTATATTTTGTGTTGCATTTATATAGATTATGCATATTAAGTTTAGACTAATTTTTTAAACTATTTTTTATGTAAAAAAATTTAACTGTTAAATATATATATTGATATAGACAATATTTTAAATTGATATGATAGAGATATCGAATTAATTCAAAATGTTATATACATAACAAATATAATTATATTGATAAATTCAATGATTACAACATTAAAATATTAATAATACATAATCATACAAAGTAGTGTAAAACTGATATGAGTTAATAGATACCTCCCATTTAATATTATAGAAAATTAATTAATATGAGTTATAATGCTACATTAAATGCTTTATTTTTTTTTAAAAAATATTTTACTCTTAAATTCTAAACTCTATCTAATTCACTTGTATTTAGTGTTTATATTCGTTCAAACTTATAATCTCTGTTAATCTTAAACAACATCAATGCAAATTGAGATAATATTAAAAGTATTCATGATCGAGTCAAACCAAGATAATATATAGTATTAAAAGTAAGGTAGTCAGAATTATATTGATGGACGTACTGTTTTTTCCTGAAACTGGTACATATCGATATTAATATTGGTCTATTTTAGTGTATTATTTGAGATTTATTGATATTTTTAAAAAATATTTAATATATATAAATATTTATAAATATCAAATAAATGATACTGAAGAAATTTCAAATATAAAATATTTATCGATTATAAAAAAATACTCATCAATAAACTCCAAAAATAGAAATACATCATTCAATTAAACCAAAGTTAATAAAGAACAAAAAATTGAAGGATGAGTGTGGTTTTCCTTATAAAAGATGCTAAAAGGTGAGTAGGGATTTTTCTTTAATAATTGGTTGTGTGGGTTTTTATTTATTTATTATATTATATTTTTTATATTTAAATGTGGAAGTATGTTTCAAGAAAAAATTAATAGTTTAAAAGTCATTTTTTATTGATCGGTACATTCTAATTAAATCTTTAGCATAATAAAAATAGTTAAAATTTTTATATTTTTAATATTATTCAAGCACTGCTTGGTGCACCATGTTTCCGATCAGTGTGATTGGAATTGGCCGGAACGAGCCAAAGGGATTAGTACGGATTGAAACTTTCACTAGTACAAGAAAATGTGTTGCTTGTTAATACTAGAACAGTGCACATCGATCAGTACGACCAGAATTGATGTGGAACCAACTTTCGTGATTAATAGCATACATAATTGTCCAATGTCGACCTAACCCAAAATATGTGCCTTAAAATTTTTCAAGCTTGTCCGTGTTTTGTAAATTATTAATTCGAACTTCTTTAGGACCACCTACTTTTTAATTTGTTTAGAAAATATATATTATTTTATTTGATATTCAATAATTTTTTATATATACTAGAAATTTTATCACGTACGTATGCATGTAGAAATAACGTATTTAGTACACAGAGGTGTGTTTAAAAATAGCCCACAATAAAAAATGAAACGTATGGTTCAAAACTAATTAATGATAAAATATGAAATATGAATGATATTATAATAAAAAAATTAAATTATAAGTAAAACAAAATTTAAACACACACAAAAAAATCAATTAAAAAATACTAAATGAATATGATGTTGTCATCAATCCTATGTTAGTTTCATACAATTAATGGGGTAATAAAATATATAAAAAAATTAACATAAATATTCTATCAAGACATCTATTAAAATGTTGTCATCGAGCCTAAACTACACCTAGGGCGGTGAACATCCTTAACTATCAGAACATCACATCACATTAGGTTCTAGCTTAGATAAATATTCTAATCTTTAAATAAATCTAACTAATATTTATTATTTTAGATAGAAATATTAAAGTTTTATTTAAAAAAAAAGTTGCATGTAGGTCAAATCAAATATATAAAAGTGAAATACAAAATTTTCCCCAACAAAATAATAAATGTTGAAAGAAAAATAAATGAATTTGTTGAAAAAAATAAAGGAAGAGAAAGAAAAAAAAAAAGAAAAGAAAAGAGGTAGGTTTGGTGAGTTTCACATGAGAAAGTTGACCATACAAAAGGGGAAGGAAGGCTTGAGCAATATCTTCTTCAAATTTTCAGATATATTTTAAATAAAATCTTATTAATTAAATAATGACTTCTCATTGAATAGATTCACTTAACTTATTTACTTAGATCACGGCATCTGCTCTGCCAGCCACCCCGTGACGTCCGCCTTCCGCCGCTCTTTTTTTCCACCGGCTATACCCGGTCAACAATTTTCTCTTTCTTTCCCTCTTTTGCTTCCTTCTCGTCTTTATTATACCACACTCCTCCTCACCCACGTGCTTATCACTCTCCTAGTTATTTCATTTTCAGTAGAAAATAAATAAAACTTGATGGTTAATTAATTTATTATTTGATAATCACCTTTCGATTTTCAAATAAATATTAGCAATTTATTTTAAAATTATGCTAACCAATAAAAATATTATAGTAATTAGAAAATATAATATGACAACTTATAAAGAAAAAAATTGTCTTTTTAAAGAAAAAATCGATTCTACTATTAAAATTTTAACATCACAAATGTGACAACTTATATGACAAGTACTTCATTTTTCACATGGGTAAAATTTTTAAAACTTTAATGATTTTTTTTAAAAATTTTTATGAAGTAAATGTGAATTGCAATTTTAGCTACCACATCAATACCTTAAAATTTTAATATTTTAGTCAATTTTTCTATAAAAAAAGACAATTTAAACAAAATTGAAAGGTTGAAAGACGTAAAATGACAAAATATTAGAGCTAGAGTGACCAAAAAAATCATTAACTTGTATGGAAGGTTCTACATTATTATTTTTAGATTTAGTCTATATATTATGTTTAATTATTTTTAGTCATTTAATTTTCGAAATGTATATTTTCAATCTCTAGATAATTCTTTTTTCCTGTTTTTAAAATACAAAAAAATTATCTAATAAATTATGTTAAATTATTTTAAAAAATAGTCTTAAGATTAAAAATAAAAAATTCGATAAAAAAATTAAAAATACAAAATTATAATAAAAAAATCTAGAAAAGAACCCATAATAACCAACTGTATATCGAATTTGACCAAAAGAATAAAGCTTCGGCACCTTATTAATTTTTCATTTTATCAGCATCTTCAACGTGAATACAATTATACAAGTTTCTGAAATGAAAAATATGATAAAAAAGTTTCTGTAAAAGTACAATAAATAATAACAATTTAATATCTACATGGTCTAAATAAAAATATATTGTAATAGTCGATTGAGTCTTAATTTAATTTACATCGATATTATTATCAATGTAAGAAAATATAAATTTGAGTACGTCGGAAACACATTATACTCTTATTTTGATAGTATATTTATATAAATTTATAAAAATAATTTAAATTAAACTAAATTTTTAAAAATATATATATAATGGGACTATAAGCAGTGGGGGTTACGCGCTGGAAACAAAAAGTGGGGGTAGGATCTAGGTTGAAGGTCCAAGTTAGACCGCACCCACAAAAACTGTCCAACCTCATCATCATTATTATTTTTATTATTAATAATATTTTCGAGACAAGCGAAAAGATTAAGAAACAGACAAATGTAGGTATTGACAATCAGGGAAAAAAAACATTTAAAAAAAAAAAAACAAGAATTCACATTTATTAATTTTTTGGGGTTTCAAAAGTCAGCCCTGATGTCTTCACATTTCAAATCACTCTCCCAAGTGTACCTTTGTGGCTTCTTTGTTTATGTTTGTCCAATAAAATACAGATTCTCTCTCTCTAAGCAAACAAATTAAAGAACTTTCCTTTTTCTTTTTTTTTTCTTTTTTCATGTTTTTTTGATTTGAAATGTCTTCTCTCTTAAGATTCTGTCCTATTCTTTTGCTTTGAAAATCAAAGGGGGGGTTTTTGAAATTAGAGTTTGTAAGTATGACCCCTTTTGTAGAAAAAATGAAGTTGGATTGGTCAGTGTTGAATTATTAATTTCTTCTGTTTTTGAGTGTTGGGTTCTTGGGAAACTATTGCTTCAACAACAAGTGAAGCTATACAAAAGAGTCATAGCATAGATATTAGATTCGTAGCAAGTTTTAGAGCCCTTTTTCTTTATTGCTGTTTTTTTTTTTTTTGGAGTGTTGGGATCTGATTTTTTCCTCTTCTTTTCAGTTTAAAAGATTCATTCTTGGGTACTATTTAAGTTACTGATTTACTTGGAAGTTGATTCTCAGAAGTGGGTTTTCACATCTCTCTCATTTATCCTCTTAAAAAGTGTTGCATTTGTTCAACAATTTAAGCTTCTGGTAAGTGTTTATTGCTTTGTTTACAAGTTATTTGTTTTCTGTAGTAAACAGTGTATTTCGAGATGTGAGTAAAGTTGCTTCATTTAGGAGTTTTCCTTTTCCTTTTTTTATTTCCCCCTTTCTGTAAGAAGGTAGTGTTTTAATGGATACTGTTTCATGTGTGAACTTAAATTCAGGATTTCTTGATCTATGGTCTTGGGATTTGATTTTTTTTGCAGGTGGGGATTGTTAATTGTAGATTCCAATATATATTTTTCACTGTTAGTTTCATTTCCCAGTTGCCAAGTTGAAACTTTTCTTTTGGAATGTGAACAAGTAAGTTACTCTATCTGGGTTATATGAAAAAAGCGATGAACATTGTAAATTATGCTTGAATGACACTGTTAATTTAGGATTTTTTTTCCCTTTTATTTTTTTTTACAGAAATGTTGGTGATGGGGTTTATTCCAATGGCTTTCCTTAATTGGGTATTCTTGGCTCTTTCTATTTGTTCTTCACTGAGCCTTAAAACCTTTGGCCAACCCTGTGATCCAAATGATTTGTTGGCATTGGAAGAATTTGCTGGGAACCTCACTGAAGGGTCCATTATTACTTCATGGTCTAATGTATCTAATTGCTGCCAATGGGATGGTGTTGTTTGTGGGAGTAAGAGCAATAATCTCTCAGTTTCTAATAAAGTTACCAGCTTGATTCTACCTAAAAGGGGCCTCAAAGGGAAATTTTCAATCTCTTTGACCAAATTAGATCAGCTGAAAAAGCTTGATCTTTCTTGTAATCACCTGATGGGTGTTTTGCCTTTAGAGCTTTCAAATTTGAAGCAGCTTGTGTTTCTTGATTTGAGCTACAACTTGCTGTCAGGACCTGTTTCTAAACCAGTTTCCGGTTTGACATCGATTCAATGGCTGAATATTTCAAGCAATTTGTTCAAGGGGGAGCTTTCCGAGTTTGGACGGTTTCCGGATGTTGCTGTGTTCAACTTGAGCAACAATTCGTTTACCGGTCAAGTCAGTTCTCAAATTTGTAGCTACTCGAAACGGATTCAGGTTCTTGATTTGTCAATGAATCACTTGGTAGGGAGTCTTGAAGGCCTAAGCAATTGCAGTGTATCTCTACACCAGTTGCATTTGGACTATAATTCGCTATCAGGCGATCTACCTGACTCTTTGTACTCGATGTCGTCGTTGGAGCGGTTCTCGATCTTGGGGAACAATTTCTCTGGACAATTGAGCAAGAAATTGAGTAAGCTCTCAAGCCTTAAATACTTGGTTATTTCTGGAAACCACTTTTCTGGTAGAATTCCTGATGTTTTTGGGAATCTTGCACAATTGGAGCTGTTTTGTGCACACTCAAATTTCTTTTCGGGTCCATTGCCATCGTCCTTGTCACTCTGCTCAAAGCTTCGTGTTCTTGATCTCCGGAACAATTCATTAAGTGGTCCTCTTGATCTCAATTTCACTGGAATGCCTAATCTTTCTGTACTCGATCTTGCTACTAACCATTTATCTGGTTCCCTTCCTGCTTCGATGTCCGACTGTAAAGAGATGCAAGTTTTGAGCCTGGCGAAGAATGAATTTGGTGGCCGAATCCCCGAGAGCTTTGCCAATCTCAGATCACTTGTGTTTCTCTCGCTGTCAAATAATAGTTTTGTTGATTTATCCGGGGCTCTATCTGTGCTTCAGCAATGCAAAAACCTTACAATTCTTATCCTCACGAAGAATTTGTATGGAGATGAAATTCCCAGAAATGTGAGTGGGTTCGAGAGCTTAACAGTCTTAGCACTTGGAAATTGTGCTCTGAAAGGCCAAATACCTGATTGGTTGTCCGGTTGCAAGAAGCTCGAAGTTTTAGATCTGTCATGGAATCACTTAAATGGCAGTATCCCAACTTGGATCGGTCAGATGGAGAGTTTGTTTTACTTGGACTTCTCAAATAACTCTCTCACCGGAGAAATCCCGAAGAGCTTGACACAGCTAAAGAGCCTCATTTCTTCAAATTCAAGCTTAGCCACATTCTCGTCTTCCGCCGGGATCCCCCTGTACGTAAAGCGAAATCAAAGTTCTAGTGGACTTCAATACAACCAGCTTTCAAGCTTTCCCCCTTCATTATACTTGAGCAATAATCGATTGAATGGGACAATTTTTCCTGAAATTGGGCTATTAAAGCAGCTCCATGTCTTGGATTTAAGCCGGAATAACATCACTGGTGTCATCCCTGCTTCCATTTCCGACATGAAGAACTTGGAAATTTTGGATTTGTCGTACAATGACTTGCATGGGTCAATTCCGCTGTCATTTGCCGAGCTCACATTTTTGTCAAAATTTAGTGTGGCATATAATCACTTGCAGGGTGTGATTCCAACTGGCGGACAATTTTATAGCTTTTCCAGCTCAAGCTTCGAGGGGAACCCTGGACTTTGTGGGAAAATCATATCTCCTTGTCATGTTATGGACGGTATGCTCAAACCAGATATTCCGTCCGGCTCAAACAACAAATTCGGTCGAAGCAGCATTCTAGGAATAACGATCAGTATAGGAGTTGGGATAGTTTTGCTTCTTGCTATTGTTCTTCTTCGCATGTCAAGGAGGGATGTGGGCAGTACAGTTGACAATTTGGATGAGGAACTCAGCAGGTCACACCGGTTATCTGAAGCTTTCAGTTCATCGAAATTGGTTCTCTTCCAAAGTTCAAACTGCAGGGAGCTCACGGTTACGGACTTGTTAAAATCTACCAACAATTTTAACCAAGCAAACATAATTGGTTGTGGTGGCTTCGGGCTGGTTTACAAAGCCTACCTTCCAGATGGTACAAACGCCGCGGTCAAGAGACTTTCCGGTGATTGCGGTCAGATGGAACGTGAATTCCGTGCTGAAGTTGAAGCTCTTTCGAGAGCTCAGCACAAGAACCTTGTTTCTCTTCAAGGTTATTGTAAGCACGGTAATGACAGATTATTGATTTACTCTTATATGGAGAATGGAAGCTTGGATTATTGGTTGCATGAGAGTGTTGATGGGTCGTCAGTTCTCAAATGGGACGTGAGACTCAAGATAGCTCAAGGAGCAGCTCGTGGGTTGGCGTATTTGCACAAGGTTTGCGAACCACACATAGTTCATAGAGACGTAAAATCTAGCAACATACTCTTGAATGAAAAATTCGAAGCACATTTAGCAGATTTTGGTCTCTCGAGGCTACTTCGCCCGTACGATACCCATGTCACAACAGACTTGGTCGGAACATTGGGTTATATTCCTCCAGAGTACAGCCAGACACTAACGGCAACCTGCAGAGGTGATGTTTACAGTTTCGGGGTCGTTCTTCTCGAGCTTCTTACTGGTAGAAGACCCGTGGAAGTATGCAAAGGAAAAAATTGCCGGGATTTGGTGTCGTGGGTGTTCCAAATGAAATTCGAGAAACGAGAGTCCGAGATTATAGATTCATCACTATGGGACAAGGAACTAGAAAAGCAGCTGTTAGACATGCTCGAAATCGCCTGCAGATGTTTAGACCAGGATCCAAGGCGAAGACCCTTAATCGATGAAGTTGTTTCATGGCTGAATAGTATTGGAAACGAGGTCGTTCGACAATGAAAATCCATCGATTTGAAAAATCTTAGCTGGGAGGGTATACCTGTAAAGCAGACACCGTCAAAGTTTCGATAAGTTCCGAAGGATTACTGACCGAATCACTTAGAACAAAGCATTGCCCATAGTGTACTAACGTTTGAGAGTTTGTATGCTTAGGCTCTTTAAGCCATTTTCTTCTGTCTGAAATAAGCAAATTATAGAATATCTAATTACCGGTGTTAGAAAAAAATTTTGCTGTCCAGTTTTGATTCTCCTCTCTGAAATTCAGGTTTAATAATAGAAATATTTATAATTAAGGACAAATAGGGTGAAACATTTTCAAACACATCTTTTAAGATGATGTTGATATTTCAAGACACCCTTAAAAACAGCTATGCAGACCTTTTATTTTTGGGGTTCAAAACAGGTAAGCTATAGAGACATGTTCAGTGGCGTTAAGTCAAAAGAGTGGTTGCCAAAAACATTTATTACATTCCAACATTTTGATTCAACATTTATTTCAAGTTATTTAATGACATGGTTTCCCTACAGCAATATCTAAGTGTTTTTTTTTAAATATTAATTTTATTATATATTATTATTATATTTGTTTTTTTATATAATACTTAAAATTATTTATAACTTTTCTTCAACCCTTAAATAAAAAGATAATATGTTTCAATATACTCGAATCCAAATCTTCATCGAGCTAAGATTTAAGACTTAATAGTCTGAAGTGCTTTTTAGACTATTGTATGATCACTTTTGTTGTGTCCTAAACCAATCTTCTACTCATTTCAACACTTGCTTTGGGGGGTTTTATAGTGGGAAATATTTTTCCATTTTTTAATTGAAAATTGACATTAGCTTTGGACCCCTCCTTTTTTTTTTTTTTTGTTTTTCTTTAGTGTTAATGATTGTTTAAGAGACAATGGAGATGTCTTATTCACAAAAAATGTAAATGTTCCAACCAATGATCCCTATGACATTAAACAATAAGAAATTGAATGTCTCTATGGTATAGATGGTGGTAGGTCAATTTGGTCCTATTTTTGGTCCTTTCTTTCTTGGCAAAGTCTAGTTTTTGGAAAATATTTCCATTTATCTTGCTTTTAGTCTACAAATTAGGTCATCTTCCATACAAATTTCAAATACCAAGAGTCATGTTTTTAATACGGGAATTTATTTTATTTTAAGTAATTAAAAAGTTCATAGCAAATGTGAATTAACTTTTTTTTATTTCAATTATGTATAAGTTGTTACTTTAGTACCTATCACGAGTGTAGCTAGAGTGGTAGGGGCTTCGGTCCTCCTTAAAATAGAAAATTTTTCATTTAGGCCCTTTAAAATTTTAGATTAGTAAAGGTAAAATTATATTTTGGCCTCCCCTAAAAATGATATAAAATTGATTTAAACCTTTAAAAATTATAAAAATATAGATTATTAAAATGATGAAATTGTATTTTTACTATTGTAAAAATCATAATTTAATTTCGGCCTCCTTAAACAAAATTTTGCCTTCACCCCTGGTACCTGCAGTTAATGATTATCGTTATAAGTTCTTATCATATCTGTTTTTTTCATAGAATGTTTAGAAGTATCCATAACCCCTCTCAACCATTAAATAAGGAGGGTAATGCACTTCAACGTACTCAAACTCACGTCTTTTTGTATTAGCAACAATATTAATACTAATCAAATTAAAATTCAATCGGATCACCTATTTATAAGTACATAATTAATCAATTTAAAATATTAGTACAAAACAGATATAGAATTGAATGTAGTTTCAATGCTTATCCATACAGATACATCCCAGTTCTTTGTAGGATTGGTGTAAAGAGAATAAGCGAAATATACATATATATATATATATATATATAAAGCTTTATTTTATTGTAAAAGAGAGAGACCGGCGAATTTTTTATTTTTTATTTTTGTGAATTATGTAAATTTAAATGTTTTATAGTCAAATTTCAACGAGGAAACTATGATTATGCTCGTGAAAGAAAAGAAAAAAGGGGAAACACTTTGTTTCTTTCACGTTTTTCCTTTCTCTTTGCCTTTTCCATTTTTAATGTTATTACATCTTTCCATATCCCTTGTTTATATGCTGAACAAAATTTTAAGCCTGATTGATAGATTTGAGCCCGGCCCGGTCTGAAAATAGATTTAAATTTTTGTCTAAAATTGGTCCAGATAAAATGCTAAAATCTAAGTTCAGTTCAGCCCGCCCGTATTAATTTTTTAAATTTTTATTTTTTATATAAAAAATTTAAAATAATATAAGACATCAAATACACTAAAAATATTAAAATAAATATTTCCCAACAAATTAAAAATAAATTAAAAAAGTTTTTATACTTAAATAATACTAAGATAAGTGCAACTTAACAAGCAAATACTTCTAAAATAGTAATAAAATTAACAATAAAACAAGTGTCATACAATATTCAAACATTAACAACAAAATAGTAGTAACATAATAATGAAATGGAAAAAAAACAATGACAAAAAGTGAGAAAACAACAGCAAAACAACAGAGTTTTTTTTTATTACAAATTCGGGGTGGGCCGGGGCAAAAAAAACCTTATCCGAGGCCCAATCCATTTTCTAAACGGGCCTTGTTTTTGCTTAAGCCCATTTTTTGAACCTATATTTTTACCCAAACCTTCTTATTTTTCGAGTGGGCCTTTGAGCCAGATCGAGTAACCTGGCTCATGGACAACACTAATTCCGATAATTATATTAGGTTTGATTAATTTCAAAATCGAATAAGGTGAAACCTTGAAACGGAGGATAAATCTTTCTCAATGCTATTTTCTTGATCTACAAATTTGAAGTCAAATTTTTTCTTAGAAAATATTAAACTTCTTACTACTCGATCTACTTTATTAAACAAAATTATATAATTTAACTAAATTTGAAGTGAAGTTACATTGGACTCAATTTTAAAGCATTGCTTAATACACGTTAAACTCTTTTTACCATTAAATGCAATGTATGTTAAGTGGGATTCAACTTTATTTTCTTCTAAATTAGATATTAGTTTATCTATATGCTATTGTACAAAATAAAATAGACAAATTAGGGAACTGTGTTAAAGTTAAATTGTTAGATGTATTATATGTAAAGCAATTGAACAAATTATACCAATAAATTAGTGAAGACCAATTGTTGAACAATTGAAGGAATTCTGATAAATTCTAAAAGTTGGAAGTAGAGGAATTAAAGTTATAATTAAACCTAAAAGAAGGCAAAGATTAGGGTTGCATTGAGAGTGTAGAAAATGTTATGGCATGGGCCTCAATACATCCATAACGAAGCTATCAAACCCTAAAGCCTCAATCATGGACCTATAGTTGATGATCTACACTGTCCCCTTAAATAAATATAAGTCACCACCCTAATGGATCAGCACCACCGCTGCTACTAAAACCTTAAAAAAGACCAGTCCCCCCCAAAAAATGAGTCATCCCCAGCTTGGCTTCAAAACGACCAAAACGTGTCCTACTCTTCCCACGTGTCACTCTTTTAACACGACTAATTTCCCATTCTTCTTTTTTGACACTTGAGTATAATTAGGAACCCAAAGAGGAGGGTGAAGTGTGTGAAAAATATTAACAATGGAAGCAACGTTTTTGGCCAAGCGAGCTTTGTTCAACATCCCAAAGTTCTTGTCTCAGGGTCCTCCTCCTATCCAATCTGCTAGAAGACTCACCAGGGCTTGCTTATCCTCTGCTTATGAACGTGCTGAAGTATGAATTATGTTTTTTTTTTTAAACAATAATTTTTCATTTTTTTGATGAATTTAAGGAAATGTTTTTTTTTTTTTCATAGGGAAGTAATGCGGTAGCTGAAGCGGAAGGGTCATCGGCAGATGATGCACCGAGAGACAGTATGTACGAGACAAAACACCCTTCGTTTGTCACCGGAGAAGGGCGGCCTCCAGGTAGCGCGACGAGCTTCGCGGCGGATACGGCGAAAGATGGGATAAAGAAGGCAGTGGGGATGGCGGAGAATGTGGGGGATACGGCTAAAAATACCCTGGATGGAGCTTGGAGAGCAGCTAGAGATGGTGCACAAGGCATTAAAGAACGTGTAGTGAACCAAACCGATGAGGACGAGGAGGATGATGATGAGATTGAAGAAGATGTAGCAGTGGATGAAATAAGGAAAGTGGATCAGCTTGTTGATACACAAGAATATAGGAGCATTGAGGAGTCGAAGAAGATGCAAGCTTGAAATTATATGTGGGATGTTTTCGTAGATCATCTTTCACTTTTTAATTCGCTTTCAATGTTTTCGAACGATCATGCAATGCAAAATTAAGTAAAATAAAAAAAAATGTTTTTATTTTTCTTTGGTATTTGGGTTAGGCCAATTTTGATTTCTGGTTAACTTAAATTAATAATAATTTAATAATTAAATTTGATTTGATAACTATTCAAATTTTCATCAATTCATTAAATTTACAAAATAAAATGCGAGAATTAATTATTAGATTTATTTTGATTAAAAAGCTAGAATTAGTAATTATGAACAAAATTAATAAAATTGTCAATTCAATTATTTATAACAACAAATTAATAAGAACCAAAGGTTGAAGTGCATGTCTTCATGTAAGTAGACTAACTTTTTCAGTTTTTACCAATTATGATAATTAGCTCTTCAATTATAGATTTTAATTTCATTATTAGAATATATCACTAGCCCCTTGTTGAAGGCCCATAAGTTCTTGGAGTTGGATAAATATGACACAATACAATGGTTTAAGGTTTTCTTTTTTATCATCAATGAGATAAAAAAAAAAAAATAGTTGTTAGAAATTGTATCATACAACATAAGTTAAATCCATATAGAATTCTTCTTCTTCTGTTTGACTTTGATTAGAACAAAGTTTTTCAACTCTTAAATAGATGTTGTCGAATCTCCTCTTGTATCATTTGTTTTTCCAACATTACAGAATTTCTCCTCTTCTGTCTATGATTTTTTCTTATTTGCTCTGAAATAATCCTCCTTTTGCTGAATTATTGCTAATGTAATCATAAAAAGTTAATTTTTATTTTCAGGAATTTTAGACCAAGTTTTTGATAAACTTTGATTTTCGGCTAACTCAGCACTAACCCTTCGATATATTTCTTGCTGGAAGTATCCTTGATCCCATTTATAAAGAGTAGGACCAAATAATTCGATGGGGTAGTTGTTGAATCATACCACATAGTTCCGGCAACAACAAAAGCTACAAAAAGACAACATCTATACTACTGGAAAGGACGGTTTCACTATTTCTCATACGTAATATTTTGTATAAACATTGGGGTGGGTGCACACTTAGATAGAATAAAAAATGATTATTAAGAACATTAAATTAGAAATGATATATAATAAAATTTGTAAATTATTTTATTTTTAAAAATTATTAAAATATGTGAAACTATAATTTTATTTAATAAATAATAAATATCATAATATTTTTATAAATATTTTAATTAATTATTTTATAAACATTTTTTGAAAAAAATTTTAATTGATTCATTTCTTTATTAATAATGTAATTTCATATTCTTCAAATTAATTATTTATTATAATAAATAATAACACCTTCAACGCGTTTTGTCTCTTTTTCACTGCACAAAGGAAGCAATTCCTTTGCATTGCTGGTGTGCGTTAGAGGAAAAATGGTGTCAACGTGGTCACCGAAGGCAAACCCTAAATCTAAGCCACAAGACAGATTGGATCTCAAATCAGATCATGCATACTGAAACTGGAAATATATTGGGTGGACGACGAATCAATCACTACATTTATTTACAAGTTAAAACTTGTGGTCCGAAGCTTAGCCATCCTTTTCAGGACAAAACAAAACAACATGAAGGACATTTATCTATTTACTTTTGTTATCATTACATAGAAATGGTACTATAACCCATCCTTCTGACAAATTAAAGAAAAATCCTGCAATGTTTGTGGATTTGCATGCATGGATTGACGAAGCAAACCTGGGAATCTTATACACATATCTAGTTTAAAATAATTTAATTCAATGCGTTAATATTCACGTGATAAAAAATTGTTAAAGAGAGAATGGAGTTCGAACTTTGAAAACACATTGTTAAAAGAAACAATCACGAATCTCGAACAAGCATATAGAATGTTGAGGAGACAGCCAACGAATTGATTTTTATTTTTATGCCTTCTATGAAATGGACTCCTTGGCAGGGTATTTTTCTAACTAACATGAAATTTAAAATTTAGGGTTTATTATTAAATTATAGATTTCTTTTCGATAAAATTATAAGTATAATTATAATTAATCATTATAAAGTACGGTCAGACTAATAATCAGAATATCCGGACAATATTTAAACTAGAGTAAAATCTAGATTAAATAGAGTTTTAATATTCCAATTAAACCAAAACCTCATTATCAACAAAGTCAAATATTTGTTATTTCAATCGCAATTTTTTTATTTTTGAAGTTTCAACCATACAAAATGTTGGGGGATTTTGTTATCTTACTTTTGTTTATATTTTCCAAAAGAAAAGAAAAGTTGTGGAGAAAGAATTACATAATGTAGCAACCAATTTTGGTCCGGGTTCATTAACCCACTAAAAACCCAAGTTTACAGCAGCTCAATGGCCCGAAAAAAACAAAAATTTGCTGAAAAGAAACCCTAGAGTTGGCGCCGCTCCACTAGTCTTCTGGCCTCCACTACCGACCCCCCCACTTAGCCACTTGCTCCCCCAATATCTGTAAAAAAAGAAAGAGCAACACCAGCAGAAAAGAGAAACAGTAGCATAAAAAATTAATAAAGCATTTGTAAAATTGGCTATATAAGCCAAGCGAAAATAACAATAGAGGGGGGGACTTTTATTTTTTTCGACAATCAGAGCAAGAAATAAAAAGATCAGATTCTAGGTGACTTTCAGTCTTTTGGCTTTTATTTTTACTGTTGTTCTTTTATTTATTCTATTTTTACGAACAAGAATAAATAAATAAAAGAAAGGGGAAGGGCCTTACAGAAACTCCCGGAGTCGTGAAGTCAGAGTCCCCACTCTGTCGTCGGAATCAAACCCAAAACGGAGGGGAACCTTTCCCCTCTCTTCTTAAACGCCGAGATCGGGGTTTCAAAAGGGGGCTTCCTCTCTTCCAAAATTTTCAAGAATCATCAGCAATCAAAAATTCTAAGGTTGATTTAGTTTTTATATTTTTACTTGTTTTTATGTTTATTCTCTTTTACGATTTTATTTTTTTAAAAAAAAATTACAAACAAAATCAAAAGAGGAAAAGTAACAAGATCTTACCCAAATCTGGCCTTTGCGCGACTGACCACCACCCACGATGGAGCCATAGCGGCTCGGCGCCATGCGATGATGGGTTGTTCAAAAATCCTAACAGAAGAAAAGAAAAAAGGATGGGGGGTTCTGTTATCGTTTTTAAAGAAAAAAAGGGAACTTATAAGCTTTAAAATTATATATAAGTAATAAAGGTTTTTTAGTTTTTAAAGTGGAGGCCAGTGCATTGACGATTTGAAAGTGTGCCTTTTCACCTTAAATGGTAAATTTACGCGATGAGTCCCTCCCTCTTGCGGCGCCGCTCAATTGAGTCCCCTATGCCTTTCTCGCCTTTTTTTAAATTTAGCCCCATTATTTTATTCCATTTTCAATTTAGTCCATACCTGGTTATTTGAAATGTCACACAATCAGGGGTTGGGTTATTTACTCACTTAGCCCCCACATGTTTGCGCGCGTTGCAGCTTGGTCCTCGTCCTCCCTTTTATTGTAAATTTGCCCCACGATTCTGTTGTCGATCCAATTTAGTCCCTTTTTGTTTATTTGGCTATTTTACCATTAAATTAATTATTTTTAATGCTTTTATTACTTTTTATATATTATTATTATTATTATTATTATTATTATTATTATTATTATTATTACCATTAGTATTGTTATTATTATTTTCATTATTATTATTATTACTATATTTATATATTTCTATTGTACATATTTTATGTCAGTATTATTGTTATTTTATTATTACTATTATTATCATATCTATTATTATATTATCGTTATTATTATTATTATTATCTTAGTATTATTACTATGTTATTATCATTATTACTAATTATTATTATTATTATTACTATTATTATTATATTATTATGTTGTACATACTACTATTATTATTATTTTACTATATTTATCATCATCATCATTATTATTATTATTATTATATTCATGCTATCATATTGTATATGCTTTTTTTATTATCTCGATCTTTACTAACACTTTCTAGCTTTTTTTACTATCATTTCAATACCCTTTTTTTTACCTTTTTATAGTTTCTATATTTTATTACCAGTATTGTTGATTTCGTTTATGTCATTTTATGTGGATCAACGGTTTTAAATCGCAATTCGACATTTTCTAATTCATACAAAAAAGGTAATATTTGTGTGTTTAGAAGGCCGAAAAATTACATCCTAACGTGTTGGGTGTCGATCTTTTCGTTCGGCTAAATACTCAAATATCCTTTTCCTTTACATGCTTTGAAGATCAAAGATGATCTCGGTGTCGAAATATAAGGGTGTTATATCCTAACGTGTTGGGTATGATACTTTTATTCCTTTGAAGCGAGTTAATCTTGAGATTCAATCCTAATCCAATTATCCGTTTTTTTTTCAAAAGTTTTACCCTAGATGTTTTCAAGTTTTCGACATTAGGACGACATTAATCAATTTGGTACCAACTTTGGGCTTTGCAAGGGTGCTAACCCTTCCTTGCACGTAACCGACTTCCGAACTCGTTTTCTCGAATTTCACAAACCAAAATATTTTTATAGGTGATCCGATCACACCTAACAAAGATCGGTGGCGACTCCCTATTTTTAAAGTCGATTCCCGTTTTGACAAAAAATGGTTACGACAGCTTGGCGACTCCACTGGGGACCGAAGAGAAGAGTCAGGCCATAAATTGATTGATTTTTGTCCTTGTGATTGAAAACTTGGAAAATTGTTTTTTTACAAAACAAAAAAAAAATTATGTTTCATTTGATGTATCTGTTTATGTGTTAATTACAATAATGTTGAGTCTCATAATTCTTACACTTGCATTGCATGACCGTTGTGGTCGCACCTTTTAAGTGGAGTAAGAAACTAAGCCTTCGTGAGGTTTTCACCTCCGCATGGGCTAGTGGATTGCTTCCGGGATACATCCGTACATATGTGCTTCGTGAGGTCTTCACCTCCGCATGGCCATAGGGAAATGTATTCCCCTGAACCGAACTCGGTCCGTATGAGCCTATAATGGGTGAGGATTGAGGAATCTGCTGGTTCAGGTACCCCTCTCTAGAACCAAACCCCATGTAGAAGCCCTAGAGCCTACCCTAGGTAGAATGCCGAAATAGTTATCCAGATAAGTGTTTAATGATATTTTGCTTGTTTTGATCATGTCATACTGACTTGTGTTGATTTGTTTGATGTGCATGACATTCCATATAGTAGAGGTGTCAATTTCTGTTCGGTTGCTGAGATAGGAAGTTTGCCATGGAAAACGACTTTCTTGATAAAGTAGAGGAAAATGCGGCTGTGCGCGCGTGGTCAGAAAAGTTGCAGTTGGAAAAAGGAGATAGCTTAGTTAAAGGTCATACGTCGGAACTGAGGGACTTCACCCGTGTCAGTGTGACACAACATGAGCTTCAAGAGTTGTGAGATATCTGGACCCATTGGGAGGATGAAGCTAAACAGATGTTCCGCCACCGTTACGGTGACATCTCTCACTTATTGGATGTTAAGATAGATAAACACCTGTTTCGGGCAATGGTCCAGTTTTGGAATTCTGTATACAGTTGCTTCACTTTTGGGAAAATGGATTTGGTGCCAACAATAGAAGAATATACCACTTTACTTTGTATTCCCGGAATGCAAGTTGACAAGGTTTATATTAGGCCTGCCTATGTCCCCTATTTGGCAAAGAAGTTGATGAAAATTACGAGAATAAGTGAACAGTGGATCTCGACCAAGATTCAACAGAAAGGTGAAGGGAGATGTATTCCTTGGGTAAATTTAAGGGATCTGATTTTGACGCATCCTGATGTGAGAAGGAAAGTTGATATCTTCGCCTTAAGCCTCTACGGATTAGTCGTCTTCCCAAAAGTCCTGAGACACATAGATGAAGCAGTAGTGGACCTATTCGACCGATTGGATAAACAAGTCACACCTATCCCGGCAATTCTTGCGGAGACTTTCAGATCATTAAATGCATGCAGAAGAGCGGGAGAAGGAAGGTTTATCGGATGCGCACAGCTATTGATAGTATGGTTTCATGGGCATCTTTGGAAGATGGATAAAGTCTCTTGTCGACCCTTTTATAAGGATTATTCACCGATAAGAGAGGAAGTAGCCGTGTCAAGACGAGAAGATATAACGGAAGAAGGATGGAGGACAATTCTTCAGAATCTTCAGGAAGGAGACATTGAGTGGAGAGCTCCATGGATGGTGCCTGGAGAGATCCTTTACAGATGCGGAAACTTTAGTTAGGTCCCTCTACCCAGAATTTGGGGAGTCATCGGGTATGCCCATTTGCTAGTAGCAAGACAATACCAGTCTAGACAGTTCGTGCCAGCAACACATAGGTTGGATCGAAGCAAATTCTCTTATATACAGGAGAAGGTTATAAGAAGAAGATTAAGGAAATTGCAAATGCTCAGAAGCAAACCTACCGGATGAAGAGGTTGACTGTGGGCGAAATGGCAACTTCTGAGTATACAGTGTGGCTATACAAAAGAATCAACGACAATATCTCGAGACCGAGTTCAGATAATACTCAATCTACGGAGGAATAGTTGCAAATGATACCAACGGAGCTAGAAATTATAAAGCAAGATTTTGTACGGCGGAGTTCAGAGCTCGAGAAGAAAATTGAACAGTTAGAGGAGGAGAGGATGCTCTTGAAATTGGACGTAGAGATACAGAAATCAGAAGCAGAAAAGATAAGGAAAGGGAAGAACAAAACTGAAGAAGAGTTGGATAGCCTAAAGAGGGACTACAAAAAGATGCGTCTCTCAATGAAAACTGCGGGACTAGGAAAGACTTCGAGTCAATAGCGACAAGAGTTACAAGAGGAAAGAGCTAGGACTGAGCAATGGGAAAGGAAATTCCAAGGAATGAAGGCCCAGAAAAAGATCTTAGAAAAGCAAGTGTCGGAAGGCTAAAACAGAAGAAATGAGTTGAAGACTAGAGTGGCGGAGGTGGAAAGGTCTTTATCGGAATCGCAACTCGATGATAGAATTAAAGGCAAGCTTGAGCAGAATCAAAGAAATGGAAAAAAAGACCGAAGAGTTAAAAGTGGCACTGCAAGATTGTCAGGATTATATTAGGTACTTGAAAGAGAGTAGGGAGCAACGGGAGGAGGAGTTACATAAGGCTCAGAAGCAAATCGAAAATAGAGACTATCTCATGAGAGAAGCCATAAATCAGATTTGAGAGGTGGCCGAACACTTACAAATTTTGGCAGTAGAAGTAGAAATATTAAGCGTGCGGCATGAGTCACTGACAAGCCAAGGACAGGAGTTGGTTTCGTTACTCCAAAAGATTAGGAATCTAGGCGCTAAGACCAAACCATATCTGTAATCTATTTTATGTAAAGAGCTTTGTTTTCTAAGGAAGTTTCCTATAAGGAATTGAATCGGAATTGACACCTTTTTGCATTCATACCATGCATTTGCATTGCATTCCATACAACAGCATTATATCACCCCAATCATCCACTAAGACTAGGAATCGTATAACTTACAGCTCGACATTACGGATCTAGAATCGCGTCACCCTTATAGGACCCGATTAAGAACTAGAGCCATGGATGCTGAACTTAACGAAAGAATCGAAAGAATGGAAAGAATCCAAGGACAGTTGCAAGAGCAGTTAGCCCAGTCGCAGCAAGAAACAAGGGACCTGATGGTGAAATCCAGGGAAGAATCACTTGAGAAAAAGGACCAAATGGCCAAGCTAATGGAGATGATAACGATCCTGGTCAAAGGAAAAGGACCTGTGCAGAGTCCTGATATTACAGAACCCCATTAGAGAGTCAATCAGAGTTCACTCCATCCCCCAGGATTTACTCCACCTCACACCCATACAGTACCAGGAGATTGGCCTCAAAGGGAATCTACAGGCTTGGAACAACCATCTGTACCACCACCTGCTCATCTAGGACCAGGAATATTCGTATCAAACCCCGGAGCTAACCCTGCTGACCCTATTGTCCCAGATTTGGATGATCCTATGGAAATAGCCAAGCTAAGAATGAGGGATCATGATGCTCAGGACAAGTATAAGAGTCTGGAAGAAAGACTCAGGGCGATAGAGGGAACTAGAGTCTCCTCTGCAATGAGCGCCAAAGAGCTTAGTTTGGTTCCAGATCTGGTATTGCCTCCGAAATTTAAAGCGCCAGACTTCGAAAAATATGATGGAACAAGGTGTCCGAAGGCGTATCTTATCATGTTTTGTCGAAAAATGGCTGGTTATGTGAATAAAGACAGATTGTTAATACACTGCTTTCAAGATAGCTTGATCGGGTCAGCCCTCCGGTGGTATAATCAGCTCGGCAGAGAGAGGATCCAATCATGGAATGACTTAGCTTCAGCGTTCTGTGAGCAATACAAGCATGTCTTCGATATGGCGCCCGATCGACTAACACAACAGATGATGGAAAAGAAGCCATCAGAGACTTTTAGACAGTACGCTCGAAGGTGGAGGGACGTCTCGGTTCAAGTAGAAACCCCACTGACTAAAACTGAGATAACGGTCCTTTTTATTAACACTTTAAAGGCATCGTTTTATGACAAGTTAGTGGGAAATGCCACAAAGGACTTTGCCGATGTCGTAATGTCCGGGGAACTCATTGAAAATGGCATCAAGAGTGGAAAAATAGATGCAATAGAAAGTGTCAAAAGGTCAAGCTCGAGAAAGATGAAAAATGAAGTGAACAACTTGAGCAAGCGTTCCAAGTCAGTCTCTGCAGGTCAACCGAGGGCTGTGACCACTGGTCATCAGGGATTATCAGGTCAAGAATCCAATGCAAAGCGTCCCCAATTTACACCGATTCCAATGACATATGGGGAGTTGTATCAAAGCCTGTTTGATGCACATAGGGTGGCTCCTCACTACATGAAACCAGTGCAACCCCCATACCCCAAATGGTATGATTCGAAGGCTCAATGCGAGTATCACACGGGAATAACGGGTCACTCAACTGATAACTGCATTGCATTTAAGAAATTGGTGGAGAGGCTTATTAAAATAGGGGTTTTGAAGTTCGATGAGTCGACCGGAGCAATAATTTGCGATAATTGAAGGAGGGGGTGGGAGAGTCTCAATTCCTTAAAGAAGTTATCAGAAGCCTAAAAATCGAGAAGTCAGAACGCCAATGACACATTCGAAAGAAAAACGGGGGCATAAAGCTTTCCGAAGCCTTACACACTTGGGAGTGTTTTGAACAATAGGACTGTGGAAGAAACCTGCATTTTTAGTTAATCTGGAGTAATATTCAAAACATGCTTGTTGCTTTAAGCCTAGAGGCAACAAGAGTCCTTTCGTGAAATGGGCTTGTTTCCAGAATTGTTATTTCAATAAAATGCATCTTTATTCTCACTCTCCGCATTTCATACTCTACATCGTTTCATTTTCATATCATACTTTTAATTTTCTACCTTCATGCCCACAATGGGGTCCCTAGATATCAATGACATAGCGACACTGTTACTGACTCCCTTTTAGAGAGATATGTGTCTAGAGGGATCTAAGAACTTGGAAGATGACAGAGAGTGCAACTTATTTCCTAACTGGTTGAGAATGACAGATCCTACCCTATGAAGTGTCAGTGGACAATACGAGCTAACGAATGAGATGAAGATGGAAGCTTAGCTTGCCGCAGGACAAGGCAAGGAATCATTGAGTTATCTCCAAGAGTTCAAAGATATTTTCGTATGATCATGCCGGGACTACTAAGGCACGAGTATGCTGTCAAAGCTAAGGAAGTCACAGAAGAAGTCTGTAAGGATATTTGAAGATCACATGCTGATGGTTCTACCCTGACTAAGCCAATCAAGAGGTTCGAGCTACGGGTCTACCCAGAAAGGAAAATTGCATCAAACGCCAAACCGAGGACAGAACTTATGTGCTTCTTCCTCCTTGTCTACACGTGGGGCAGGGACGTTATCAAGCCAATCTCCTCAAAAGTTTCTGGTCAACTTTGATTCATTTTTGTGGATGTCGATCTCTTCACTAAGAGGGTGAGGGTCGCTTCATATGCCAATATGGTAACAAAAAAAGGAAAAAGGATCAAGTGCCATGTCATGGCAAAAAAAAAGGGCAACGAAACAAAGATTGTTAGGAAGATGACCTAAACTTGTGAATGTTGCCATATAGAAGTCATGTTTACTCTTTGTTGATCATTAAACGTCGGCCGGGACCTCTGCTGGGGGCAACGCCTCCCTCATTAGGTTTTGCCTAGTGGAGTCAAAATCCTCTTTTCCAGGGCACAGGCCGAGCCAAAATTGGATGAGGCGAAATGGATCCAATCCTAATGTGATCAAGAGAAGATGTTAAGAACTATCTGTCACGATCAGATAATGCGAGTTTACAACAAAAAGAATCGCCTTAGGAAATTTCATGATAGGGCTTTGAAGAAGATCCTTTCCCATGCAACAGAGACTTCAGAAGAAAGAAGATGCCAAACCAGGAAGGACCTTAGGTAGCAAAGAAGGCCCGTTCTAGGGAAACAAGGATATTGTCTGAGATGGATGACAAGGACCTGCCCGATCCGGTGAATTCGAAAAAAAAACACAAAAAACACAAAAAATGAAAAGAAAGAAAAAGAAGAAAAAGGATAGGCCAAAGTGAAAACCCGCAAAGGGCGCTTTGAGACCAAAGGTGGGTTTGAGTTGAAAACCCGAAAAGGGTAGCTCAAATTTTGATAAAAATGGGGCATACAGTAGTCTTGCTACGCTTAAAGTAACAATGAAGGGGAATGTTGCGCCTTCGGGCATCGACAAAGTACTCTGGATCCCCTAAACACATATTGAGTTTAAAATGGTCCTCAAGAAGTTAGAACAGAGAAGCTCAAGCTGCGATATCTGGGGCACCTAGTTTCCATTTTACCCATTTTGAGTCTGCTATCTTTGTCTTTTCAAAATACACTATAAATAAATTTGCTGCTTCATTGCATATGCTAGCTTTGATTAACTTATTTGATTCGAGCTATACTCCCAATAAATTCCCATTCCGTCCATCATTATGGTCCTTTTTGAGCATTTTGCATTAAAATACCGATTATTGGACTAATAATACTTTCATTAAAGGAGTTTCGCATATTACTCTGGAAACCTCTAAACAATACAGGAGTACTCCGAAGCAGAACTATTGCTTAAGATTCACCAAGATTAAGGGTTGGAAATATCTGAGTCCAGATTAAGGTGATTGAACAAAATGACAAGGTACCGCGTCAGTGACACAGTCCTGACGGAAAATGGGCATTGTTAACCCAAGTGCAAAACCAGAATCATTCTCGAAAGAAAATGACATTCTGCATTCATGCGAGCATCACGCATATACATCTGGTTGGGTCACCTAAAGAGTGATCGTTAGAAGGAAGCTGATACAGATCCTGTACAATATAATATTATTCTAATAAAATTATATAATATTAACAGATATTAGAATCAATAGTTTATTCATTATATAGCTTTAATATAAAAAGATAATAATATTTTAGTTAAAATATTAAATATTTTATATAATTTACAAAAGGAAAACTAAATCTAATATTCTAACTAAAACTCGATACAATTTTTTTTTTCTAACTAAAACTCGATGCCCTTCAAGGCTTACAAGAATGCCTATTTATAACTAAAATTCTAAACTAGAATCTAATTACAATTCAAGTCCGAAATAATTGTTCGGATAATAATATACTTCTAATTTAATTACAATTGAAATTCGCACAGTATGTTGATAAGAATGGCTTTATGATACGTAGCCATCTTGATTTGATGGTTGCTTCCACCGTCTTCTGTCAAAATTGTTGTGGTTGCTTCCACGTTTTAATTGCATTAAATGGTTGCTTCCATCATGCATGACATCATCTTTGTCTTTTGGTGGTTTCCTTCTTTTTAAGTCACCGCCAAAATTATTGCTTGTATTATGACATTGATTGTTGCTTACATCACTGTCTGCGTCATTTGGATGCTGACTGGTTGCCTTCATCCTTCTTGAATATTTTTCAGATTCATTTCCTCGATCTCGTCAAGGTGCAATGATTCTAGTGAGGGTGCTGGTGTGTTCCAGTGTTCCCATACTTCTCTGATCTCCGCTGCTAACGGATAATCTTAGATTTCCATTTTAGCTATCTTTTTTAATAACTGAATGGCTTCTTCATTTCTTTCTATCTGGGTTCTTCCAGTATCATAGGCTAAAATTCTTCGTCCATCGGTCCAGAACATATAAGTTGTTTGATGGAGAAGATGCTTCGCCATACTCATTAAATCAATTCCGGCTTGGATTTGATAATAGTTAAATTTATTATAACACTCATCAATGGTTTTTGACAAATGTTGTTGATCTTCTTCAACGGCTGAAAGGGCTTTTCCCGAAAACATAGTATTTATATTCCAAATTTGATATGGCTGATAAAAATTTTCTTTTTCAGCTATACCAATAAAGCTGCTTATTTCAATATGAAAATAATAGACAAAATCGTCTATATCTATAAAATTTGATAGCCGGGATTTGACTATCGCTGGAAAGTCTTTTAATAAATCAAAAGAGAGATTTTGGACTGTTATTTCTTTAACAAATCCCCACTCAATACTGGTTATATCAAATGGCTCATGATTTAATCGAAATTTGATAGCAGGAGTTTTTTCTCCTATATCATTTGTATAAACAAATGCTTGCGAAAAATATTTAGAAAAAGTTTCTAAAAATAGAGCTTGCTGTTTGCAAATGGCTCGATTTATTTTTGAAAAAATATCTGCAGGTAGAATTTGTCTACTCTTGTTATATAGACATATTCTAAATATCTTATTAATAACAGGAGTGTTTTTCCCTTTATTAATAAAATATTGAAATGTATCAAGAAGATTGTTTATCTCCTTAATATCCATGTATTCGACTAGGATTTCTTCCCAATCTCTATATAAAATAGTATTTAATAATAATTCTTCGGATCTATTTTCTTCAGTTGTTTTTTCAACCAAGAATTCCGAGAATTGTGTAAGAGCTTTTCGGAAACTAGCTCTTTGTTCCAAAATATGGTTTTTCCATATTTTGTTTATGAAATGGTAATATTCTGGGGGTAAGCCTGGATTATAAAAATCCTTTAGATTCGAGAACTCAGAGGTTTGTTGTTTTTTCAACAAATCTTCTGCATATTTGAGAATTTCAGAATCGATATAAGGCTTTTGAGAAAATTGAGAATAATTCACCGGTGTTGGTGATTGTGATCCAATCGGTTGGTTTACCAATGGATATGGTAAATAATATCCTTGGTTAGGATAAAATTGTACCTGTGTAGGTGCAGCCATAAATCCTTGTTTAGGAATTACTTTTGCAGGTGCAGTCATAAATCCTTGTTTAGGACTTATTGGTGATTTTCCCTTGTTGGGTTTTTTATGGACAGTTCTCCATCCATCATTTTCTTTTAGATGTCGTTTACCTCTATCCATGAGGCCTGCTAAGAAAATCAGCAATAATATTATTAGTTCCTTTAATATAAATGACCTCAAAATTGAACTGGCATAATTCGTTATACCATCTGATTCTTCGAGGAACAGTTTCTAAACTTTTATTAGTTAGAAATTGTTTAACCACTTGGTTATCAGTTTTAATAATAAACTGTTCAGGTGCTAAATATATTTGGAATTTTTTTATTCCTTTTTTTATTGCTAATAATTCTTTTTCATATATAGCATAATTTATTTCATTAGGCTTAAATTTTCCTGAACTATATCCACAAATTAATTCATTATTAGCTATTGTTTTAGCTTTTAATACACATCCCCAATTTTTATCGGAGGCATCTGTTTCAAGAATTAATTTATCACCTTGTTTAGGTAAATAAACTTTTGGAATATAGTTTATGTCAGATTTTATTTTTTTAATAATGTCTGAATCTTTTTTAGTCCATTCAAAAGGTTTGTCCTTTTTGAGTTTTTCATATAACTCATCTAATTTTTTAGATAAGTTCGGAAAAAAATTTCTGCTATAATTAACAATTCCTAGAAATTGTTGAAGTTGTTTTTTATCAACAATTTTTTCAGGGAATTCTTTTATTTTAACAATAATATGATCTTGGAGTTTAAGACCATCAGATGATAATATTAATCCTAAAAATTCTATTTCAGTTTTTTCTAATTCTATTTTCTTAGGACTTAATATTATACCATGTTTTATAAACTCTCTAGCTATGATATTTAGATGTTTTCTATGATTTTCTAGTGTTTCTGAAAAAACTAGAATATCATCTATATATACTACACAAAATTTTTTATATTTTTTAAATATAGAGTCTATCCATCTTTGGAAGACTTGAGGTGCATTACAAAGTCCGAATGGCATTACTTTCCATTGGTAATGACCATTAGGTGCACTAAAAGCTGTTAATGGTCTGGATTCTTCTGTTAACATGATTTGCCAGAAGCCAGATTTACAGTCAAACTTACTAAAATATTTTGCTTGTTTAGCTTGGTTTATTAAGACTTCCTTTCTTGGAATAAAATAACCATCAAAAATAGTATTTTGATTTAGTCTTTTATAATTAATAACCATCCTAGCTTTTCCTCTTTTTATTTCTGCATGGTTTCTTACCATGAAAGCAGGACTAGAATGTGGACTAGTAGTTTCTTCTATTAATCCTTTATCTAATAATTCTTTTATTTGTATATCGAATTCATCTATATCTTGTTTAGTATAGATCATAGGTTTTACTGTAATAATTTTATTGGGGTTTTCCAATTTTATGGTACAATATCTAGGACTATTTTCCCATAATTTTAGTGGTTCTTCACTAAAATTATTTTCTAATATCTTAAACAACCAATGATTTGTTTCAAGTTGTTTAATCTGTTCTTTCTTAGGAGGATTAAAATCTTGATCACAAATATATTTATGATTCTCTACTAAAGGTATTTCTACTGAAGTATTTTCAGTAGTTAAAGTAACAAAGTTTTTATCAATAGAAAACGGTAGATGTTGATATATAAAATTATTACCTAACAATATATCTCCATGCATTTCATGAAAACATAATAATTTAGGAATTACAAATCTTACATTGTTTATATAGATTGGTATATTTTTAGCTTTAAAAAGGATTAATGTTTCAATACCATTGACTCCAACAGCTCTAATAGGATTTTTCATAAGTTCCTATTTTATCTAAAGTTTTTAATATTATTAATATATTAGTTTTATCTGAAGAAGATGAGTCTTCGGATGAATCTTCTAATATTATAAAATAATATTATAAACCATTATTACTATCTTTTATCTACGCACAGTATGTTGATAAGAATGGCTTTATGATACGTAGCCATCTTGATTTGATGGTTGCTTCCACCGTCTTCTGTCAAAATTGTTGTGGTTGCTTCCACGTTTTAATTGCATTAAATGGTTGCTTCCATCATGCATGACATCATCTTTGTCTTTTGGTGGTTTCCTTCTTTTTAAGTCACCGCCAAAATTATTGCTTGTATTATGACATTGATTGTTGCTTACATCACTGTCTGCGTCATTTGGATGCTGACTGGTTGCCTTCATCCTTCTTGAATATTTTTCAGATTCATTTCCTCGATCTCGTCAAGGTGCAATGATTCTGGTGAGGGTGCTGGTGTGTTCCAGTGTTCCCATACTTCTCTGATCTCCGCTGCTAACGGATAATCTTCGATTTCCATTTCAGCTATCTTTTTTAATAACTGAATGGCTTCTTCATTTCTTTCTATCTGGGTTCTTCCAGTATCATAGGCTAAAATTCTTCGTCCATCGGTCCAGAACATATAAGTTGTTTGATGGAGAAGATGCTTCGCCATACTCATTAAATCAATTCCGGCTTGGATTTGATAATAGTTAAATTTATTATAACACTCATCAATGGTTTTTGACAAATGTTGTTGATCTTCTTCAACGGCTGAAAGGGCTTTTCCCGAAAACATAGTATTTATATTCCAAATTTGATATGGCTGATAAAAATTTTCTTTTTCAGCTATACCAATAAAGCTGCTTATTTCAATATGAAAATAATAGACAAAATCGTCTATATCTATAAAATTTGATAGCCGGGATTTGACTATCGCTGGAAAGTCTTTTAATAAATCAAAAGAGAGATTTTGGACTGTTATTTCTTTAACAAATCCCCACTCAATACTTGTTATATCAAATGGCTCATGATTTAATCGAAATTTGATAGCAGGAGTTTTTTCTCCTATATCATTTGTATAAACAAATGCTTGCGAAAAATATTTAGAAAAAGTTTCTAAACATAGAGCTTGCTGTTTGCAAATGGCTCGATTTATTTTTGAAAAAATATCTGCAGGTAGAATTTGTCTACCCTTGTTATATAGACATATTCTAAATATCTTATTAATAACAGGAGTGTTTTTCCCTTTATTAATAAAATATTGAAATGTATCAAGAAGATTGTTTATCTCCTTAATATCCATGTATTCGACTAGGATTTCTTCCCAATCTCTATATAAAATAGTATTTAATAATAATTCTTCGGATCTATTTTCTTCAGTTGTTTTTTCAACCAAGAATTCCGAGAATTGTGTAAGAGCTTTTCGGAAACTAGCTCTTTGTTCCAAAATATGGTTTTTCCATATCTTGTTTATGAAATGGTAATATTCTGGGGGTAAGCCTGGATTATAAAAATCCTTTAGATTCGAGAACTCAGAGGTTTGTTGTTTTTTCAACAAATCTTCTGCATATTTGAGAATTTCAGAATCGGTATAAGGCTTTTGAGAAAATTGAGAATAATTCACCGGTGTTGGTGATTGTGATCCAATCGGTTGGTTTACCAATGGATATGGTAAATAATATCCCTGGTTAGGATAAAATTATACCTGTGTAGGTGCAGCCATAAATCCTTGTTTAGGAATTACTTTTGCAGGTGCAGTCATAAATCCTTGTTTAGGAATTACTTTTGCAGGTGCAGTCATAAATCCTTGTTTAGGACTTATTGGTGATTTTTCCTTGTTGGGTTTTTTATGGACAGTTCTCCATCCATCATTTTCTTTTAGAGGTTGTTTACCTCTATCCATGAGTCCTGCTAAGAAAATCAGCAAACATTAGTAAAAATAAATTTATTATTTTCTACTAATGGTATTTCTATAGAAGTGTTTTCTATAGATAATATAACCGATTTTTTATTAACAGTAAAGGGTAGATATTGATTTAGAAAATTATTACCTAATAATATGTCTCCATACATATCAGGTAAACATAATAATTTTGGAATTATAAATCTAATATTGTTTATGTAGATTGGTATATTTTTAGCTTTAAAATAGATAGTAGTTTTGCTACCATTTATTCCATTAATATTTATTATCTTTTTTACAGATTTCCAATATTCTTCAGGAAGAATATCCTTCTTACAACTACTGGTTGTAGCTCCTGTATCTAATAAAGCATGTAAAGAATATTTTTTATAGTCCTTACCACATAATGTAATTTCAATGTATTTATTGAAATTTATATTATCAACTGAATAATGTATATCTTCCATTCTAGTGTTACTAGAATTTCTACTTGGTGTAGTAGGAAAAATAGGAATATGAACTGTTTTCATACCTATTGGTGTAGATGTACTTTCATTATCCTCTTCTTCCTCTGGTTGAGAACTAGAGGGTAATACTAAATTATCATCTGTATTAGTAATCAGATTATTTCTGAAATATAATTTGTCACCAGATGACATGTATTCAATAGTACTTACTGGTTTAGAAGTACTAGCATTATTGGTTTTATCGATTATCCAGTCTTTTGGAATCGATAAATCTTTTAAATGTAATAGCTTTGGTTGAATTTCTGTAGTAAATTTATTGGGCTCAAAAAGCTCAATAATTTTATTATTTATTTCTTTTATTTCAACTTCTGCTGTATTAGTATATTCATTAATAGAAGTCCAGCTGATTGCTAAATCTTCTGCTAAATCACTAATATCAGAATTTTTTGTTTGAATTCTAAGGCATAGACACTCTTCTATTAGAGGGTCTGTTATAGAGATAAAGTAATTTGGTTTAACTTTGAATCCTATAACACCTGTATGTAAATTAGATTGAATTCCTCCAATAAGTGCTTTTATTGGATTTTCAAATCTTTTATCTAATAATACTGCTAGGATAGGAACATCATGACCTCTTCTAAATAAAGCTCTAATTGTTATCATAATGACTCCTAGATGTATATATCTAACCTGAGGATAATTTTTTCTAATCCTTTTTATTTTTTCTTTGGTAAATAAAGGGATTTCTGTTAATCCTCCTTTGGTATCTTTAGCGACTGTATTACCGCTAATTTTTTCTATGTGTCTTTTTGACCATATTTTAAACTTAGAAATTTTGTAAATTTCTTCTTTAGAAATATGATTTTTATTAATTTTTTCAATTATATCATCAGAGAAATCAATTTCTTCTCCGATTATATTTCCTAACTTAATATCTTGTTGTTCAGAATTAGGAATTTCTTCTAATTGTTTATTAGAACTATTTCCCAACATAAAGATGTATTCATCAGAATCTGTATCAGACTCTGTTTCTGATAATAACTCATATAATATTTCAGTAGGATTTGTTTCCTCACTAAAACATATTTCTAGATCTTGTTCTTCAAGGTTTTTAATAATCTTTCTAGCATTTTTGCCTTTGTTAGGACAATTTGTTGCTATATGACCTTCTTCATCACAAATAAAACACTTACAAATTTGTTTTTTAGTCTTATTAGAAGTTTTTCTTCTAACAAACTTTCTCCTATTATTATTAATATTATTACTAATATTTTTATTACTAGGTTTCCATCTAGCTAACTTATATTTTTTATTTCTTTTATGTTTTTTATAAGGTTTTGAACGTATAGAGTTACAACCAAACTCCCATTCACCTTCTAACATTTTTGTACAGTATCTATGACTCAATTTATTTTTGACTTGTTTAGCCGCTTTACTCTGTAAACAGTGTAATATAATTCTTTCTTTCGCAAAATTAATTCTATTACCTATAGTATCAATATTATTAATATCTGTTTTATTATCATTACTACATTTGATAATGAAAGAAGCATATTTGTTTATGCAAATTTCATCCCAAGGTGGTGGTAATTTATGAAAATATTGGTTTTTCCAATGATCTATGCTATCATTTTTTAACTTTTGATATTCATGAAGAAATTTTTTAGAAAATTCTTCTAAATATTTAATATCACATAATTTTAATTTAGACAAGATGTAACTGGCTTGGCTATCTTGATCTTTTTTATTAGAATAACCACAAAATTCTGTTTTTAGAATTGAGGTTAATCCTTTTAACAGATCTTTAGGGGTGCTTATTTGATTAATAAGCTGACTTTTTTGTTCTCTTCCTTTCTCAGATTCTTCCCATCTTCTGAGAAATTGAAGAACATCTCCCTGAAAGGTTCCAACAAAGTAGTTTAAAAACTTTTCTTTTGTCCAAACTGTACTGTTGTTGTTTACAACAATAGTCATAGACTGTGCCCAATCATCGATTGTTTTTTCATAATCAGATAAAGGAATATTAGTTAAATCTAAGTATACTCCTCCTTGAGCAACATTTCTTTTATTTAAATCATCTATTTTATAAGGTATAGGTATAGGCTGACTAGTTTCTCCTGGTGTTTCCAGTTTTATATCATTAGTAGCTATGTCTTCTATTTTATCACCTAATATTCTTGTTGTGTTTTCAACAATTTCGTGATTTTTATTAATAGATCTTAGACCATCATCTGTTTGAGGATCTGAATTGTAACACCCCAAACCCGGCCCACAAGCCTTGACCGGATCTGGTATGTCACGGAGTAAAAACTTTTTGAAACGTTTTGAAAATTTCGTGTTCACAGTGGAAATCTAAAAATATTGCTGAATTTGTAAAACAATGTTTGCTAAAACTAAAATAGTTTGGTTTGATAAACACGAAGGGGTCGAAAACTTTTTCTTTTCTTTTGAAACCATTTGATCATTTAGATTTTTTTATAAGTATCAGGGTTATTGATAACTTGGTAAAATTTTGCTACCCGATGGTAACATCTTTGAAAACGCGTACGAGTATTAATTTTTAAAACGTTGCTTTTACCGATTTGCTTAACAACTCATAAGTTCGTTAGACATGAGGTAAAACTACTACTTAATCATACGAATAATAATAAAAGAATAATAAACGGCCATATTACAACCCAATCGAATTTAGCAAATAGTAAGCTTTAATGGTGCGAAATAAAACTTCAAACGAGGAACAAGCATGGCCACCTCGAGTCCTCTCCGGCTCCGTCTCCGCGATCGACTCACCTGAAAAGATAGGGAAAGGGGTGAGTCACCAAGACTCAGTGCATAGCTATAACACATGTCCCCACATATGGGCTTGGCCCATATTCACACAGTCCATACACATGAATATGTAATTATGAAGTGAGTATGCAATTATGAAACCCAACCTAGCCATCCATACTCCATTTTCTACCCCGTGTGGTACCAAACCACTGGTGGTGCCAAACCACTGGTGACTCGAAGTCACAATATCCGTCAATACGTGTGGTGCCAAACCACTGGTGACCGAGGTCACAAATGTGATACCAAATCACTGGAGGTGCCAAACCTCTGGTGTCCGAAGACACAAATCGAATGATGGGGCCAACCCATCGTGTGATACCAAATCACTGGCGTCGATCCCGTATCTCATAGTGGGGCCAACCCACGGTGGTACTAAGCCACAGGGACGAGACGCTATGAGGTGCCAAACCTCTGGAGGTACCAAACCTCTGGTGACCGTAGTCACAATGTGTTACCAAAACACTGGTGTCCGTCGACACGAATATCACTGCCCCCTCCACTCATTTATCCCATATCATCATGCTCACATATATCATGCATTTGTATATAGCATAACATTTTACAGCATATGATGGCATACACAACATATATCATAGGTCGAGTATTAGGGGACTTACCCGAAAACCAAGCTTATGCCCACAAGGCAAAGATACTACGTGATAAGTAATAAAATATCATTATAACAACAATTTATACTAATAAAGTGTGTAAGAACTTACACACCTGATCGACCGATCACCCACCTTGGGTATCCAACATCTTAGCCCTTATTTCGGCTAACATGCACAACATGTATATTTACAATAACATACATAAACTAGCAAGAGAACAGTGCGATAACTACGCACCTGGTCACGAACAACGTTATGCCCTCAAATCCGAAGCTATCTTTAAGCGATACTACGGCTACTTGCCTACGTTGTTGCTCGGAGGCTGGCCCACACCCCGGTGGCCAATCTCGTACAGCCGAGACAGCTCTCCTTTTAAACATGGGGATGGGGGCTATCCCATGAACTCCTTGACTGATATTTGCCTCCATCAACACTTAATAAGCATAACACATTAGTTACTAAGCTATAACCAAAAATCAACCCAATCTAAACTTATCAAAAGCCCATGCCAAAACGATCTCGAATCCCGAGAGCTTACTTACCGAAGTAGACTTGAATCCCGGTTGCTCCTACAACCTGTCGAAATCCTGAAATAATACCGCATTAATCTCGGCCCTTGACCAACAAGTATTAGAAAGTGTCTTTAGCCGAATACTACTCTTACCTTCTGTAACCGAATCTCAAAAGATCCTTAGTGCTTCTTCCCTTGGCTACACATGAAATAAATACCATATTAAGATCCCAAGCACATTCGGCCAAACAAAAAGATTAGCACCAAAACCATTCGGCCAACCCAACAACTCGAGAGTTAATACTCGAACCCCGAGACCTTACCTAGCTTTTCCAAGTCCCCAAAAGATCTGCTTGCTTTTGTAGTTACCAAAAACCCTGCTTAACATCTTATTAGAAACGGCCATCGCAAGAATACCAAGAACATGGCCCTTGGCCGAAATGTACATAACACTTACCTTGACGATTGTTTCCTCTAAATGCACACCAAGGTTCGGCACCCTGAAATGATGGTAAGGATTCAACTCCCAGAGTTTCGACTATGCTTACACGAAGAAGAGTAAATTCGGCACTTGCAAAAAGGAGCTAGATTTCGTAAAAAGAAATAAGAAAAGGAGAGATAGAAAGAAAACAAAGCAAAGAATAACAGAATGATAATCAAGTGATAATCAAGTGAAAGAAATAACAAAGAGGTTTTGGCTATGGTTTATGAATCCAAAGGAGAAGAACTAAAGGAAGAAAGAAATGCAGGAAAAAGGAGAATGATATTGCCGAAAGAAAGAGGAGGAGAGGGTTCGTTCCATCAACAAAGAAAGGGTGGGAGCTAGCCGAAATGGTCCCTAAAATTTCCTTCCAAACCGTTACCTAACCTTGCTCTCTCTCTCCCTCTCTCTCATTTTCGGCCAAAACCAAGAAGACAAACAAAAAAAAATAAAATATTAAGGAAACAAAATACAAAAGGTTCGGCCAAGCTTGAAATTTCCAAAGCTACATGCTCTCTTTTCTTTGTAATATTGTTTACTCTTTGCCCACCTCCCAATCTCTTTTTCCAACAAATAATATAAGCTATCAAAATTTCAAAATAATAATCCCTATGCCGCATGCTTCCTTTCTCTTTTGCCAATTTCATCTTTTTTTATTATTATTCTATCACCTTACCACTTACCTATTTTGCACCACTTTCCAAATGATATAAAATAATAAACCTTCCTTCTCTTTTTTTTTTTTTCTTTCGGCCACTAACAAAGAATGGGAAACAATTTCCAAGCATGGAATTTGGCCATGCTTGCTATGACATGGCCGGCCAAGTCTTTCTCTTTTTGCTAAATTTCAATTATCACTTATTAAAAAAATTGCTTATTTCTTCCTCCATCACCTTGCCCATTTTCTCATATATAAAAAAAATAATAACTATATAATATTTAAACTATGGAATATTTATGCAGCTTTTGAGAACAATTACATAAAACTAATGCTCCATGTTCTTTTAAAAAAAAAATAAATAAAACCATAAGCAGCAACTTTAAGTTGCATGCGTGCATGCTTGCTGCAGGCATTTAATGCCCATGCAGCCCATTCACGTGGCCAAAGCAAAACAAAAGGCCAAACTGCAACCCCAGGTCTCGAACCTGAGACCTGGAGAAAGCATCTCCAAGCTCCAGCCATTTTGCTACTGAGTCTTTCTTGCCAAAATACGTCGCGCATCTCTTTTAAACTATCTTTGGCGGGGCTCCTTAAGCTATAGTGCTGAAAGCAAAAACAAATGTCTCGTGCGCGACTCCCAGGACTCGAACGCGAGTCCTCCCAGTCGCAGCTCTTCATCCAAGTCCTTAACCACTCGGCCAGTGTTCACTTTATGACAGTAAAGCATCGCGATTTCCTGTTAACCCTTATCTTACCAGTTTCCCAAGTTTGAACGCTAAAAAGAAAATAAAGCGCATCGCGCGCGATCCCTGGGATTCGAACACATGACCTCGAGAGCCCCCAATCCTGCAAGCGCCTTAACCACTGGGCTAGTGCTCATTTCATGCCAACTAATACACCAAAAATTCTTTTAAACCCTTATACCTTAGCACCCTAACCAAACGCCAAACCAAAAAATGAAACGTGCTAACGCGCTACCTCTGGGTTTCGAACCCCAGACTTGCTGGAGGCTTCTCACGCCTCCAGCCACTTGGCCTCTGATCCTTCCGTGGCAAAAACCAACCAAATCTTTATTTAAGCCCTTTTTCCGCTAGCTCCCCTTTTATTCTAGGGCTAAGAAACCAAAAAAAAAAAATAAAGACCATTGCCCTTCGCAGTACTCGAACTCCCGACCTGCTAAAACCCCCACACGCCCCTAGCCACTACACCAACCTCCTTTCGTACCAAGAAATTCCTAAAATTTATCTTAAGGGCTTCTTCCGAAATTTTCCTCTTTAGCCCTCAATTTTCAAAATTTTACAAAACACTCCCCTTTTATCCCCGAGTATTAATGACTCCTAAAACTCATCAAAACAGACCCTAAGGCCTATCGACTCGCAACTTTTTACTCCAACGCACAGCCCCAAATTTAGGATATTACATGAATCTAATTTTCTCTTACCATAAAAGTCTTTTTTATCTATTTCCCAAGGTTTAGGAACTATATAATTATCAGGATCTATGGGATCGGTATCCATAGGTTCAGGAATTTCTATATTTTCTTCTGTTGAAGTTTCTTCTTCATCAGAATTATGACTCGTAACATTAAAATCTATTTCCATATTATTAGAATTATTACTACTTTCTGTTTCTAATATATAATTATCACTTTCATTATTATTATTAATAGTATCATTATTACTATCTTTATTATCATCATCATATTCTAACATATAATGATAATTATACTTATTAAAAAGTTCTTTATGTTCTTCATAAAGACCTTCTATTAACTTTAGATATTCAACTCTTTCAAGATTATCATCCGTTTTAGAAAATTGGCTTTTCCAATGTTCTATCAAAGTTTTATAAGAGTCAAAGTCATATTTTTGTTGTTTTTTATCTTTTTCTCTTTTTTCTTTTGTTTTTTCTTTTTTAATATTATTAATATTAGAAGATTCATCCGAAGACTCATCTTCTTCAGATAAAACTAATATATCATTACTATTACCGTAATATAAAGGTCCTAAATTTAAGTCTGATTCTATATTACTATTAATAATAACCTGATCTAATTTATTATTAACATCGGATAATAACTCTTTAGACTTGCTATTCAAATCTAAATTCGTTACTTCTCCCATATTATCTATTTTTTCTTCTACTTTACTAACCTTAGTATATAATCTATTAAAATATACAGACGTCATATCTATTAAACTATTGATACCTTTACTAAGAGCCGAAATATTATTTTCATTCTTAGAGTCTATATGCATAGAATGATTACAAGTTTTATCTTGATATAAACAATCTATTTTTTCCATTATTATTATCCCTGGTACCTAAAACCTTCTGTGTCTTAACGTCCTCTCAATGCCAACAACGTCCCACTCGTACTCAACGGCTACGAAGACTAACGACAGATATATGGGTTTTGAGATAATAACAGCGAAATAAACAGAATTGCAGATACAAAGATAGAAACTTACAATGATAACTACGATATAAGAACTCCAGAAATCGTTACTCCGGGGCTCCTCTGATAGGATATCTAATACCAGTTTCTCGGGGAGGGAGGGATATGTGCACAAGCGGAAGGATATATATCGTAGAATAATATTTCACTAGAAGAAAATAGATAATTTACAAAAGGAAAACTAAATCTAATATTCTAACTAAAACTCGATACAATTTTTTTTTTCTAACTAAAACTCGATGCCCTTCAAGGCTTACAAGAATGCCTATTTATAACTAAAATTCTAAACTAGAATCTAATTACAATTCAAGTCTGAAATAATTGTTCTGTAACACCCCGAACCCGGCCCACAAGCCATGACCGGATCCGGTATGTCACGGAGTAAAAAGGAGTTGGAAAGGTTTGTACTAATAGTAGAAAATTTAAAAAATTTATTAAGGGTATAAAACGGTGTTTGCTAAAACTCAAGTGGGTTGATTTGGTAAATCCGATTGAGTTGAAAATCCTTTTTTTAAAACCATTTGATCATTTAGATTTTAGATCATTAAAGTGATCAATAGCTTAGAAAATTTCATTACCCGATGGTATCATTTTTTTTTTGAAAACGCGTACGAGTACTTATTTTTGAAAACGTTACTTTTAACCGATTTGCATAACCGTTCGTAAGTTCATCAGTTATATAATAAAGTAAAAACAACTACCTAAGCATCCAAAATAATAATAAGCGGCCATATTACAACCCAATCGAATTGTAGTGAATAATAGACTTAAAGCGGGGCAGAATAAAATTTCGAGTCAACAAAATCAACATGGCCGCCTCGAGCTCTCCTCGGCTCCGCATCCGCGCTCTACTCACCTGCAAGATGATATGGGAAGGGGTGAGTCACCATGACTCAGTGTGTAAATCCCCAACCCGAAAATAACACTCATACACAAGATATTAGTATGACATGCAATTATGCAACCCAACCTAGCCATCCATGCTCCTTTTCTACCCCGTGTGGTACCAAACCACTGGTGGTGCCAAACCACTGGTGACTTATAGTCACGATATCCGTCAATACGTGTGGTGCCAAACCACTGGTGGTGCCAACCCACTGGTGACCCGAAGTCACGATCAAATGATGGGGCCAACCCATCGTGTGATACCAAATCACTGGCGTCGATCCCGTATCTCAAATGTGGGGCCAACCCACGGTGGTACTAAGCCACAGGGACGAGACGCTATGAGGTGCCAAACCTCTGGAGGTACCAAACCTCTGGTGACCGTAGTCACAATGTGTTACCAAAACACTGGTGTCCGTCGACACGAATATTACTCCCTCTCATCAATCCCACCATCATCATGCTCATATCACAAGTATCATGATCCCATATATCATGCAATCGTACATAGCATAGCATTTCACAGCATATGATGGCATATACAACATATATCGTAAATCGAGTAATAGGGGACTTACCCGAATACCAAGCTTATGCCCACTAGGCAAAGTAACCACATGAGAGGTTATAATATTATCAAATAACAGTTTATACTAATAAAGTGTGTAAGAGCTTACACACCTATTTAATCGGAGGTCTAAAAGAAATTTCGGATCTACGCGGTATTATAAAAGTCCCGAATTTGTCCTTATAATGCCCCTATATTCGGCCATCATAGATATATATTAAGGGGGGTCCCATTTGATTAACCAACAAATCAAAGGATTGGTCATAACGTAATAAAACAGGGCCTTAGGCCGAACCTTTATTAATACGAACTAATGTGACTTGAATCTCGAAAACTTCTGGTTTCATAGCCGATTTACCCCCTAAAATCAAAGTGCATAAATCGGTCAGACATAGATACCAAAATGGCCCTTGGCCGAATGTTAATAACCTCATACCTTGTCTACCGAAGTTCTAAAATTCCCCTTATGCTTTGAATAGTCAAGACCCTTGAAGAAACGAGACCCGAAGGACTCCTTCAAAATCCTTTAGCTTCGGCTACCTTCAAAAGAGACACTAAGTATTATTTATAGGCATTCGGCCAACCCTTAGAAGTGCTTGAACTCATGCTTTCGGCCCATCAAAAGAGAGGTAGGGAACCGAAGTAAAAAGGGAAATACTTACCGACCTTTGAGTATGGGTTGTTGAAATCCCTTGCCGATTGCTTCACCTTAATGCACACCAAATTTCGGCACCCTTCCCTCCTAGAAGCCTCAAAGCCGAACATGCACATAGACAAGAGTCTCACAATCAGCCACCATTTTCCTACTTAGCAACACTTCATTAACACTTCTATTTTCTTCCTAGTTTGCCTATTCAAGACCCAAATAAAATGTCAGCCTTAGTCCCTTAATTGACGAAATTTACCCCTCCAAAAGACCCTTGGCCGGCCACAAATTCTTCATCAAGATAACTTCCATCATCATTTACTAAAACTTTGTTTATTCCCTCCCATCACCATAGAAATAATAAAAAGGGTTTATTAATTATGCCCATCAACATAGGAACTAACAAATTTCTCCCATGCTCAATTAAAAATAATGGTAAGAATCTTACCCATACACCATATTGAAATAAATAAATAATAATAATAATAAAAATAATAAAAACTATGGTTAAACCCATAATTTCAGCACACCCCACGGCAGCATGCCTCGAGCATGCGTGCATGCATGCCCCATGCGCAGGCCACTTGCGTTCTGCTGGCCGAAAATAATAAAAATTCAAATTTCCTTTATGTTGCTGTCGGGTCTCGAACCTGAGACCTGGGAGAGACTGCCCACGCCTTTGACCATTCCGCTACTGCGCCGTATCTGTTATAATAGCGTCGGAAATTCTCTTTAAGCTTCCAAGACTTGGCTCCCCCACGCACTTAATGCCAGAAGCCAAAAACAAAACGCCCCACTGCAGCCCAGGGGTTTCGAACCCGAGACCTGGAGCAATATTGCGCCCCAGCCACTCGGCCAATTGACTTTCATGTCAAAAACACGTCGCGAATTTCTTTTAATCCTTTCCCAAAGGCTTCTTTCAGCTTAAGCGCTTAAAAGCAAAAGTTTAAACGCCCTGAGTGACTCTCGTGACTCGAACGCAAGACCTAGAGAGCTCCCCTGCTGCTAGCGCCCTAGCCACCTTTCCCACCTGGACTTTCATGTCCAAGCATGCATACAAAAACCTTTTAAAACCTTTTTGCCCTGCCCCCATAAAACGCCAAAAATTAAATCCTCCAAAAGCAGTTCCTCCTGCTCGAACCTCCTTCCTCCAAGCTTCTAAGTAGCACACGCTAGCCACTTAGCCAACCCACTCTCATGTCCATACTTAGCCCCCAAAATTCTTTAAAGCTTCCCCTGCTAACTACACCGCCCAAAAATAAAATGGCACTTGCAGCCACCATGCCTCGAACCCAAGCCGTAGCAACACCCTTAGGCACACCCAACCCATTGCACCAGGCCTATTCCTTGTGCCATAATCCGCCTAAATTTGTACTTAACCCCTATCTTCTGAGCCCCCCTACCTTTAAAGCTTCCAAATTAAAATTTTCTACTAAACCAAGCCCACTCAAGACCTCTAATTAAGCCGTATTATTCCACGATTAATACTATAGCAATTTAAACACAAGAAAAATCATTCAATCACAACTAGCCCCGGTTCTAGGATGTTACATGTTCGGATAATAATATACTTCTAATTTAATTACAATTGAAATCCGCACAGTATGTTGATAAGAATGGCTTTATGATACGTAGCCATCTTGATTTGATGGTTGCTTCCACCGTCTTCTGTCAAAATTGTTGTGGTTGCTTCCACGTTTTAATTGCATTAAATGGTTGCTTCCATCATGCATGACATCATCTTTGTCTTTTGGTGGTTTCCTTCTTTTTAAGTCACCGCCAAAATTATTGCTTGTATTATGACATTGATTGTTGCTTACATCACTGTCTGCGTCATTTGGATGCTGACTGGTTGCCTTCATCCTTCTTGAATATTTTTCAGATTCATTTCCTCGATCTCGTCAAGGTGCAATGATTCTGGTGAGGGTGCTGGTGTGTTCCAGTGTTCCCATACTTCTCTGATCTCCGCTGCTAACGGATAATCTTCGATTTCCATTTCAGCTATCTTTTTTAATAACTGAATGGCTTCTTCATTTCTTTCTATCTGGGTTCTTCCAGTATCATAGGCTAAAATTCTTCGTCCATCGGTCCAGAACATATAAGTTGTTTGATGGAGAAGATGCTTCGCCATACTCATTAAATCAATTCCGGCTTGGATTTGATAATAGTTAAATTTATTATAACACTCATCAATGGTTTTTGACAAATGTTGTTGATCTTCTTCAACGGCTGAAAGGGCTTTTCCCGAAAACATAGTATTTATATTCCAAATTTGATATGGCTGATAAAAATTTTCTTTTCAGCTATACCAATAAAGCTGCTTATTTCAATATGAAAATAATAGACAAAATCGTCTATATCTATAAAATTTGATAGCCGGGATTTGACTATCGCTGGAAAGTCTTTTAATAAATCAAAAGAGAGATTTTGGACTGTTATTTCTTTAACAAATCCCCACTCAATACTGGTTATATCAAATGGCTCATGATTTAATCGAAATTTGATAGCAGGAGTTTTTTCTCCTATATCATTTGTATAAACAAATGCTTGCGAAAAATATTTAGAAAAAGTTTCTAAAAATAGAGCTTGCTGTTTGCAAATGGCTCGATTTATTTTTGAAAAAATATCTGCAGGTAGAATTTGTCTACTCTTGTTATATAGACATATTCTAAATATCTTATTAATAACAGGAGTGTTTTTCCCTTTATTAATAAAATATTGAAATGTATCAAGAAGATTGTTTATCTCCTTAATATCCATGTATTCGACTAGGATTTCTTCCCAATCTCTATATAAAATAGTATTTAATAATAATTCTTCGGATCTATTTTCTTCAGTTGTTTTTTCAACCAAGAATTCCGAGAATTGTGTAAGAGCTTTTCGGAAACTCGCTCTTTGTTCCAAAATATGGTTTTTCCATATCTTGTTTATGAAATGGTAATATTCTGGGGGTAAGCCTGGATTATAAAAATCCTTTAGATTCGAGAACTCAGAGGTTTGTTGTTTTTTCAACAAATCTTCTGCATATTTGAGAATTTCAGAATCGGTATAAGGCTTTTGAGAAAATTGAGAATAATTCACCGGTGTTGGTGATTGTGATCCAATCGGTTGGTTTACCAATGGATATGGTAAATAATATCCCTGGTTAAGATAAAATTGTACCTGTGTAGGTGCAGCCATAAATCCTTGTTTAGGAATTACTTTTGCAGGTGCAGTCATAAATCCTTGTTTAGGACTTATTGGTGATTTTCCCTTGTTGGGTTTTTTATGGACAGTTCTCCATCCATCATTTTCTTTTAGAGGTTGTTTACCTCTATCCATGAGTCCTGCTAAGAAAATCAGCAAACATTAGTAAAAATAAATTTATTATTTTCTACTAATGGTATTTCTATAGAAGTGTTTTCTATAGATAATATAACCGATTTTTTATTAACAGTAAAGGGTAAATATTGATTTAGAAAATTATTACCTAATAATATGTCTCCATACATATCAGCTTAATTAAAACATTATATAAATTAATATAATTTTATCATTATATTATAATATAATATTCAATAATATTATTTGTAATCTATTCTAATATACCTATGGATAAACTATTTGATAAAAGATAGTTTTTAATATCTTTATATAATATTATATTTAACCATCTATATGACTTGTAAGCCTATGTTTTAGAGTCGCAGTGGGATGAATGGAGGATATTCAAATCCTATACCCCCATGTCACAATGAGATGAACCTTGAAGCTACAATGGGGCAAAAGGGTGATATACGAGCAACGCAGACTACTCCTGAGGTTTGAGACCGGGTACAAAACCTGAAAGAAAAGTCAAGAGTCGAAGCAATGAACGCAGGCCACCATGAAAGTCGTAAGGAAAAGAGATACATGACAAACAAGCCCAGGGCGCATGGTATAATCATGTAGGCATAAAAGCATTTAAGACAAACACGTGCATATAATGATAATATCACGCATGACACATACAGGTGCACCAGTGAAGCAAGAAGTTTTGACGATAACTGTACCGAACCAAGGATAAAGAAGGCATCTAAGTTCCACCAGATGATACGTTTTCAAGTACTGTTTTTCAAAAAATACCAACTCATAATACGAGAGATCTTGCCTTCCTAAGCGAAGCAGATCGAAGAGCAGATCTTGCCTTCCTAAGCGAAGCAGATCGACGATAGCAGATCTTGCCTTCCTAAGCGAAGCAGATCGAGAATAGCAGATCTTGCCTTCCTAAGTGAAGCAGATCAAGAATAGCGGATCTTGCCTTCCTAAGCGAAGCAGATCGAAGAGCAGATTTGCCTTCCTAAGCGAAGCTGATAGAAGATAACAGATCTTGCCTTCCTAAGCGAAGCTGATCGAAGATAACAGATCTTGCATTCCTAAGCGAAGCTGATCGAAGATAACAGATCTTGCCTTCCTAAGCGAAGCAGATCAAGCATAACAAATTTTGCCTTCCTAAGCGAAGCAAATCGAAAAGCAGATTTTTCCTTCCCAAGCGAAGCAGACCGAGGTATTTAATTTCTGTCCTTCAAATTCTGTTCAAAAATTAACTCATAATACGAGAGGTGAGTTGAGCCTCGGGGCACGCCGAGGTATTTAATTACTGTTTTTCAATTTCTGTTTTTCAATCAACTCCTCAGGTCGCACGCTGAGGTATTTTCAATTTCTATTTGCAAAAAAAAAAAAATCAACTCCTCAGGACGCACGCTAAGGTATTTTCAATTTCTGTAAAAAAAAATCAACTCAGGTGAGTTGAGCCTCAGGTTGCACGCCGAGGTATTTTCAATTTCTACTTTTCAATTTCTGTTGGTTCAAAAAAAAATAAAATCAACTCATATTATGAGAGTGGGTTTGAGCCTCGGGTCACACGCGGAGGTACTTACAGACAGAAGACTGAAGTCGCCTTGAGCAAATTAGATGAAGAAGTTCCAGTGGACAAAGAAGATTGAGCAAGAGCAAAATGAAGCTACAGGCCATATCTATCGGAAGTAGCATTGGAGTAGACTGAAGATCGAAGCCTCCCTGAAGATAACAGGGAAGCAGTTTGAAAAGTTTAGACTTATTTCCTTGAAGTCCCGGTAGAGTAGATCAAAGAGGAGAATCTCTTCTCCCTGAAATCACATCAAAACCGATCGAGGCGCTAGTTACTGTGCCCTTGAAGAAGCAATGGAATAGGAAAATTTATCTCCCTGAAGATACGACGAAACAGTGAAGCGGATCAAAGCAACAAGTTACAGTGAAGTTTGAAGCTGTTTGAAGAATACGAAGACCGATAAGTCAATGCTTGGCCAAGACCGGGAAATTTTGGTTCTTCTATTATCTTTGCTCTATTCTCGTTTCACGACAACGAGCAAAGAGGGGCAGCTGTAGCAACCAATTTTGGCCCGGGTTCATTAACCCACTAAAAACCCAAGTTTACAGCAGCCCAATGGCCCGAAAAAAACAAAAATTTGCTGAAAATAAACCCTAGAGTTGGCGCCGCTCCACTAGTCTTCTGGCCTCCACTACCGACCCCCCACTTAGCCACTTGCTCCCCCAATATCTGTAAAAAAAGAAAGAGCAACACCAGCAGAAAAGAGAAACAGTAGCATAAAAAATTAATAAAGCATTTGTAAAATTGGCTATATAAGCCAAACAAAAATAACAATAGAGGGGGGGACTTTTATTTTTTTCGACAATCAGAGCAAGAAATAAAAAGATCAGATTCTAGGTGACTTTCAGTCTTTTGGCTTTTATTTTTACTGTTGTTCTTTTATTTATTCTACTTTTACGAACAAGAGTAAAAAAAAAGAAAGGGGAAGGGCCTTACCGAAACTCCCGGAGTCGTGAAGTCGGAGTCCCCACTCTGTCGTCGGAATCAAACCCAAAACGAAGGGGAACCTTTCCCCTCTCTTTTTAAACGCCGAGATCGGGGTTTCAAAAGGGGGCTTCCTCTCTTCCAAAATTTTCAAGAATCATCAGCAATCAAAAATTCTAAGGTTGATTTAGTTTTTATATTTTTACTTGTTTTTATGTTTATTCTCTTTTACGATTTTATTTTTTTTAAAAAAAAATTACAAACAAAATCAAAAGAGGAAAAGTAACGAGATCTTACCCAAATCTGGCCTTTGCGCGACTGACCACCACCCACGGTGGAGCCACAGCGGCTCGGCGCCATGCGATGATGGGTTGTTCAAAAATCCTAACAGAAGAAAAGAAAAAAGGATGGGGGGTTCTGTTATCGTTTTTAAAGAAAAAAAGGGAACTTATAAGCTTTAAAATTATATATAAGTAATAAAGGTTTTTTAGTTTTTAAAGTGGAGGCCAGTGCATTGACGATTTGAAAGTGTGCCTTTTCACCTTAAATGGTAAATTTACGCGATGAGTCCCTCCCTCTTGCGGCACCGCTCAATTGAGTCCCCTATGCCTTTCTCGCCTTTTTTTAAATTTAGCCCCATTATTTTATTCCATTTTCAATTTAGTCCATACCTGGTTATTTGAAATGTCACACAATCAGGGGTTGGGTTATTTACTCACTTAGCCCCCGCATGTTTGCGCGCGTTGCAGCTTGGTCCTCGCCCTCCCTTTTATTGTAAATTTGCCCCACGATTCTGTTGTCGATCCAATTTAGTCCCTTTTTGTTTATTTTGGCTATTTTACCATTAAATTAATTATTTTTAATGCTTTTATTACTTTTTATATATTATTATTATTATTATTATTATTATTATTATTATTATTATTATTATTATTATTATTATTATTATTACCATTAGTATTGTTATTATTATTTTCATTATTATTATTATTACTATATTTATATATTTCTATTGTACATATTTTATGTCAGTATTATTGTTATTTTATTATTACTATTATTATCATATTTATTATCATATCTATTATATATTATCGTTATATACTATTTATTATTACTATTATTATTATATTATTATGCTGTACATATTATTATTATTATCTTAGTATTATTACTATGTTATTGTCATTATTACTAATTATTATTATTATTATTATATTATTATGTTGTACATACTACTATTATTATTATTTTACTATAATTATCATTATTATTATTATTATTATTATTATTATTATTATATTCATGCTATCATATTGTATATGCTTTTTTTATTATCTCGATCTTTACTAACACTTTCTAGCTTTTTTTACTATCATTTCAATACCCTTTTTTTTACCTTTTTATAGTTTCTATATTTTATTACCAGTATTGTTGATTTCGTTTATGTCATTTTATGTGGATCAACGGTTTTAAATCGCAATTCGACATTTTCTAATTCATACAAAAAAGGTAATATTTGTGTGTTTAGAAGGCCGAAAAATTACATCCTAACGTGTTGGGTGTCGATCTTTTCGTTCGGCTAAATACTCAAATATCCTTTTCCTTTACATGCTTTGAAGATCAAAGATGATCTCGGTGTCGAAATATAAGGGTGTTATATCCTAATGTGTTGGGTATGATACTTTTATTCCTTTGAAGCGAGTTAATGTTGAGATTCAATCCTAATCCAATTATCCGTTTTTTTTTTCAAAAGTTCTACCCTAGATGTTTTCAAGTTTTCGACATTAGGACGACATTAATCAATTTGGTACCAACTTTAGGCGTTGCAAGGGTGCTAACCCTTCCTTGCACGTAACCGACTTCCGAACCCGTTTTCTCGAATTTCGCAAATCAAAATATTTTTATAGGTGATCCGATCACACCTAACAAAGATCGGTGGCGACTCCCTATTTTTAAAGTCGATTCCCGTTTTGACAAAAAATGGTTACGACACATAAATTAAGCAAATTATAAAAAAAAAATCTTGAAATTTCAAAGTAATTGCAAAGCATATGGTTGAGAAAGACCTATAGAGAATATATGTAGGTGTCTCATCAAACAGCTGTATATCCTTTCTTTACATAATGCTTCTCACATCATAAGTTCCAAACTTTCCTTAAATCCTTATGCATATCTAACTATATTCCTCCATTTGTAGCTTCACTTAAATTTTTTTTTATATAATCGTTATAAGTAATTATGATTATATATATATATATATATATATATATATATTTACATAACGTACAGGGAAACAGAGAAGGCCGAGGAAAATGTGAAATTAGGTGGTAGGAAATGGGAAATGAAAACTGAAATTTGATGAGAATGACTTAAATTTCGGTATTTCTTTTTTCTATCCTGAAATTGTGTTTGTGAGTCTAATTAAAGAAACAACACAATAAGGGGGGGGGGGGGATGAAAAGAATCTAAGAAGATGGAAATGGACCAAAGCCTAACTCAAAACTGAGAATGATGGGGCATTTGATGATGTGTGTGTGTATATATATACAGTGTTGAAAATTTTGGGGAAAAATTGATGTTGAAATGATAGGGATAGCATTTGAGTTTCATGGAATAAAAGCAATGAAGAAGTGTGTGGGGGAGGTGAAAGGTAGACGATATAGCTTGGACCACGACCGGAACCAATGATTTAAAAATCGTTTCAAATGTTAAGTCGATTTATCTTGTGATTAAATAATTTCAACTTCTTATTTATTAGATTGTATAAATATTGAACATGAATATTTTTTTTTAGATTAAGTATAATATTGCACGTGCGTACATGCATACGTAAACATAAAAAGTGTGCTTGGTAGAAAAAAAAAAGAAAAGAAAATAAATAGGAGGAGAAATTATTTTTCCAGTACATAAAAGTCGAGAGGAAAAAATATTTTTCCATATTTCTTGCCAAGCAAACTTATTGACAGAAAAATTACCAAAGAAACCTAAAGTGTGGAGTTTGATAATAATATGCACCAATTCTGCAAGTTTTTGGTTGAACAATTTTATCCAGTACTATATACAGTACAATTGCCATGTGAAAACTTGTGTTATGTCAATGTCACCTATTCAATATCTTTTTTTTTTCAGTTTTAGACGTCCATTCCTCCCTCAGTTAAAAAAAAACATACATTTAAAGGTGAGTCTTCTTTTTTTTTTTTTTTTTTTACATTCATCCATGTAATGAAATTCAATGATATACATATTGAAAATAAAAAAGGAACATTGCTTCTTTTTTAAACATCTGGTAAAAGATGACAGAAGTATATATAAAGTTAAGGGATATGGGATAAAGCTTAGGGTACTACTCTGATACACACACCTTGTCCAATTCCAACACCCACAATTGGTTTTTGCTTTACAGTCCATTACAGGATTCATTTCAATGACCCCTTTTGATATGTCTCTCTCAAAGTGTCTGTCATCAACATGGGTTTAAATTTTACTTACATGCTCTACATGTTGTTCTCTTTAACTATATAGATTAAAGCCTTAAACAATTAGAGTGTAACTTTCATCAGATTTCATTTAAATATTGACACAATAATGTACCAACACTGAATGACTGAAACCAGTATGGTCTATAATTGAAAACTACCTTGGGAGAAGCAATAATTGAGTTTTTGTGAGAGATTCATTAATGGCAAAAAATTAGACCTGAAAAAAAAGTTCTAGTATTAATTGCATATCTAAAGAATCCAAATTCCCAGCTGCTTCTTTTTTGAACTTCCAATCATTCACCAGAAAACAACTACACTGACAGAAGCATACAAAGGAGAAAATGTTGCTTGTGGTCCTCAACCCCCCCCCCCTTTTCTTTTCCTTCTTTCCTCAATATTTTGCTCTCAGTATTTCATCAGCACCCCATTTTATATATATCTCTTTCTTCTGCTGCGGCAACGGAAGCTATAGGTTTCAGAAGAACGAGTGGTTTTGAAAGCAAATATGAATAAGGATTTCATGGCTGAAGATGTTGACAATGACATGGAGGAGGAAGGAGGAGGAGAAGAAGAAGAAGAGGGTGCTGTTTATCATGGTGTTCAAGATGATGAAAAGAAGAAGAAAGCATCTGGAAGGAGAGGGTCTAGTGGTGGTGTTGGTGGGGTGTTGCCGCCACCTTGCCAAGTGGAAAAATGTGGGGTCGATTTATCAGTGGCCAAGAGTTACCACCGGCGCCATAAGGTGTGTGAGATTCATGCTAAGGCGCCGGTTGTGGTTGTTGCTGGGATCAAGCAACGATTCTGTCAGCAATGCAGCAGGTTTTTGTTCTATCATTTGATTATATTGCTTTAGTTCTAATTACTTGACCTACAAGTCAACCAGTTTGAACAGTTGTTCAGCATGGTATCAGCTTTGATGGTATGGTTTCACAGGTTCCATGAGCTATCAGAGTTTGATGAAGCAAAAAGGAGCTGCCGTAGTCGTTTGGCCGGACACAACGAACGGCGTAGGAAGAGCTCAGCTGAATCATCCGCAGAAGGTTCAAGTCGCAAGGGAACAAGTCCACAGTTAAAAGAGGGCCATTGCAGGCAGGTTGATGATCAAAGAGCCAGAGTTCCAATAACAATCCCTGGAAATTCCTCTTTTAAACGTTCCCATATCAGATAGGGAGCTTAAGCACCAACGCTCCCTCTCTTCTGTCATCCAATGACTCAAGCCTTGCACTATGTAGTAGTTACTTACAATACTATAACGGAGGATTTAATAACAATGGCTTGTACTGGACTCTATGCTTTCTGTACTGATAACCCTTTTATCTATGGAGTTCTCTATTGTATCAATGGTGAACACAACTATCTGTAGGATACATCTGAATCTTCATTTAGTTCATTTAAACAGCTTCAGTACATTTTTGGTTATGTATGAGAAAGCTTCTAATATGACAAAATATGCATAACAAAGGGTGCTTGCACATTCTTTGAAAAGCCAATGCCACACTAAAATGTTACAACAATGCAGGAAATGTCATCCGTGCTGTTCCTCTTAACAGCTTCATCGGTTAGGCGCTTTGCTGCGGACCAAGCATCCTTAACGTTTCTGATAGCATCGACCGCTTCTTGGTTCGTCATGACCTGCAATCAGTTTGAAGGAAATAATGCAAACAGTTCTGCAATATGCAGTTTCAACAAAAGATAAATAACATTTAGACAAGGCAATTGTCAACCTTCCATAAACCATCACTTGCCAATATTAGTATTTCTGTGTCATCGTCGATTATTTCTACGGTGACATCCGGCTCGGAACTAAGATGTTCCTTTAAGCTCTTGTCACCGAATGCCCTCGCCACCGCCAACTGCCCATCAACGCGTGCAACATCCCCTGCAATGATTAGCAAAACTTGCAGCTTGTTATATTGTGATCGAACTGTTAATGCGGTTTTTTATTAAATGATCGTTGGAACTCATTACCTGGAAAGTTCGACACAAAACCACCTCGATTTTCAATGCTTTCCTTTTCTGTAGTGGGCTCATGATCAACTGAGAGCTGTTTAGCCTCACCATTCTTGCAGATAACAGCCCGAGAATCACCAACATTCGCTATTACTAGCTTCTGGCCGTTGATTAATATTGCTGTGACTGCAGTTGAACCCCCTTGGCCTAAATCAACTGCTTTCTCCAATATGTCCTGATCTGTTATTCGATATCCTTTCCTTATTGCATTCTCCGGTTCGATCCAAAAGTCAGGCTGCTTGTAACACAAGGAACAAAATCTAAGACTATGATACACCAATTTACACATTGATGCTTTCAAAAGATTTGATATTAATTACCTCGTTTAAGATATTATAAAACAAATGTGACTTCAAATAATCAGGAATTACTTGGCTTAGATGACCATCAAATATAGCAAACAAACCAAGCTCGCTATCACCAACATGCTTAAACTCTGCAACAACATAGTCTTCCATGGGATGAAGGGATTTCCCTTCCACTAGATGATAACCATGTTTTATGTTCTTTGACGCCGTACTTTTCCCTTTCCCAGATTCAGCTGTGGAACCTAAGCCAACTTTTTCTTGTACTTTTTCCTGCAGTAAATCGGTATATGCAGCTGAGTAAATAGTAAAGATAAAGAACAGAGATGTTAGTGATACTAAGATATACCATGGCATAGCAAAGAAAATAGAGCTGCATACCTTCATCTTATGGAGTATTTCTCTGCCTGAAGCCATAGCTTTCTAAAAGGAAAAGAGCTTGTACGTATATATATAGTGCCAAAGGGAAGGGGGGAAAGTAGAACAAAACCTGGGATAAAGACAGGAAAGAAGCTGATGAGGAAGCAAAGGAGATAGTTGTGTAATTAAAAGATGGAGACAGGTGTTGGTTGAAGTAGATCAACTGTTGACACGCTGCGTGCCATGAATGTTCTACGAGACGTATGTATATATATGTTCATGCAATCTTCTTTTATGTAATTGAAATGGACTTGTTTTTCTACCTAAATGGAAAAAGAATCCAATAGACTATTTGGCAAAGCCTCAATATGAGTTCAAAACATTAAACTCGGACCAAAATAAGCCCATGGCATGCTTCTGCCTAGTCAAAAAGTTTAGCTCAAGAGTCAGCTAAACCCACTCCTCTAAATCTATGGACCAACAACCATCTACATAGTCTTTAAAGATCTAAGAGTATCAACAAAGGGAACACAAAAGAATCCAGGAAATGGGGTTGCTTGGTTGTGGGGGCAATAAAGTAGAGACCAAACTTAGGCTGAATGCTGGTGGTCCCAAAGGCATGATGACCTCAAATGGACCCCAAAAGTTCCCCTAAAGAAACCCAAATGGGAGACAAAGGAAATTCTTTAAGGAGCTCTTTGTTTTGTCCTCATTTCTAGGAGTGATCCAAAGTGTTTGATGAAATTAAAAAAATTAAAAAATACTGGGTTTCTTTTTAAAAAAATCTAAGGAGTCCCTACTTAGCCTTTGCTTTCACAAACACAAAGAAAGTTTTGCTTTGTTGATCCCATCATAACCATGGTCTTGAGAGAGCCTAAACAATCAAATTAGTACTTATTAGATGAACTTAAAACAATTTTTTAGCAATTTGTGTGGGGGGAATTGAGTAGCCAATAACTCAATGTTCCTCCTCTCTCTAGTCTAAAAAGCTCTATTTTTTGCTTTATATGGAAGAGTATTTTTGGGAGGCTGTGTCAACTCTTAAAAAACAAAAGCAAGTTGATGAATAAAGGCTAAAGAGAATGCCACCCAATTTGCTCATACTTTGATATCATATAAGCAAAATGGCTATAAATTTTAATATGTTTGACCCAATATCCACCTAAATATTGCCATCAGTTTCTTGCATTTGCTTGTAAGGTATATCGAAGCAATGAATTTGGTTACTATACATATACATATATATATTAAAATACATTGCTTTAACCCAAATATAGTCTCAGCTCAACTGATAAGGATAGGATGAGATTTGGGTTTCAATCCTTGATATATTATTTTGGGAGACAAGTTTATAGGATTCATTAGATCAAGGTCGTTGAGATCATTTTACGAGATCTTAAGCTTTGGTCAGAGATGACAGAAAAAAAAGGCTTAGTTTGAATCATTTAAGACCCACATTTAGGAAAATCCAACATTGAACAATATTATTACAACACTAAGCTCTCCCCATGTGATAGGGTTAAGCTTGAGTTGGCAAGAATGACTTCATGATTTACACCAACAAAAAAGAAACTCATAAGAATCACCCAACAAGGGGCCCCAGAGCTGCCCCCATCTTGACATAACACATGATTCTCTCACCTTGTTCCTAGCTATCATAGTATGATCAATACCATCAACTTAGTTTAAATATAAGTACACCCTCAAAGTTTCAACACTAAAAGAGAAATTACTATAATTGAAGTTCTCCCATGGAAACAGATCGTAGGAAAAGGTCTAGTTCTGGTGAGATATTCTCCTTCCCTAGCACCCCGAACCAAAATCTCGATTCGGAGTTCGAATTCGGGTGTTTTACCCCGGATTCACCTTCTCAAGATCCATGTAGAACCTCACCAGCTGATCATCTTTTCTTCAATGGTCGACTCTTGCCACATGCCTTTCCTTTACAACCTGGAACAGCGATTGCAGGCAGTTGTTCTCGTGGGACAAGCAGAACAAGCAGCATCAACAGCAAGGATTCATTGATGTCTTCGAGAAGTAACAGCACCAACAGCAGAAGCAGTTGCAGCAGTGCAAGGACAAGCTCGAGTGACAATTCGGAGAGGAGGTTGTTGTACCATAGCAAAATCCATGCATGTAATAAAGCAAGCAAAATGGTAACAGCTCAGCTGTATGGGGATTCTCAGAGATGGCAGTACATTACACAAGTGCCTGTTCTGAAACGTGAGGTATCGAGGAGGAAAAATAGTGGGGTTGAAGGGAAAGAAGCCTTGAGAGCCAAAAAACAAGGTGAGCATCATCAAAAAAGTAGTAGCAGTAGGGGAAGATCGGGGCCTTGCCTGAAGTTTTTCAGGCTATTTTTGTTTGCCTGCAGAGTGTGTCATGCCATGGAACCTTCCAGGAAACAAGATGTGATGCATGGCAATTTGAGAAATGCTGTATAATTTTTTATGAATGCATATTATCCTCTTTATATATATAAACTTTGTCTTGTCGACTTGTGCTGGTTTTCTGCTATGAACACCATCTTGTTTGTAATTTTGACACTATATTCTTGCAAACTTGAAACAAAAAGAAATTCTTTCAAGATATTGATCTTTCTGGTTTCTCCAAGATTTTGGTAATCGATAAAATTTTGTTAAAATTCATTACAAGATCCTAGGAACAAGCCTGCAGCAACTGATATTTTGATTTTGTTGTTAAAAACAAGATTGGGGAACACCAAAAGTGACCTGTTTCTTGATGAAAGCATTCATTATACACAAATATATATATATATATATATGCCACCAATCGGTTCCAGCATAAGTATACTCTTATAAGCCTAATTAGCAGAAAGAGAATAGAAGGATGTAGATAGGCCTTAATCTTTTAGTTCCAGTCCAACACTGCCCAAACACGGACCAGGAAAATGTAGATAGGCCTTAATCTTTTAGTTCCAGTCCAACTATGCAGGGCAGATTGAGCCAGTTGGACTTGGATTTCGACTACATGAAAAAACATGTTTGTTTCTTTTTGTTGCTTGTAAAACAAATTTGTGTTTTATGTTTTATTTTCCTTTTGTAAGAAATAAAACACTTATTTGCATAGTGATACATGTCAACAATTTATATTAATTTCCTTTCTTTTCTTCCTCTATTATAGTTTATTATTCTGATAAAGAAGGTGAATGGATATGGATTCAAGTTTCATGCAGGGTGCAAGTCAACAATCAGAACTTCCATTGTTTAGACAAAATCATGAAGATCTTCAATGTTTTGTTGGGAAGAATCTCAAGCTTGGAATTGAAGTAACCATTGACTAGGATAACATTGTTTGAAATTGACTTTGCCTTGGATCCATGAAAAATATCTATCTCCCTAGAGTGAACTTTAAACTTGAATATAACTAAATTATTTGATTAATGGCTCTTTCTAAAATTTTATAAAAGCTTGTAAACTTACATTTATAATGGTTATTCTAGAAAATAAACTCTTTTATCAATTTGTAGGCATTCATTACATAACATACACATATTAAATTATTTTTTAGTATTGAGAAATGGATTTGATTTAGGGTTTTAATCTTTTTTGGGAACTTAAAATTAGAGTTAAACATTAGGGTTAGGGTTTTCTGCTTTCATTTTCTGTTTGTTTAAAATAAGAATAAAAAAATTTAATTTGATATTCATGAACGTGTTAGATTATTCAAAAAAAAAAACACTTTCTTTACCGTTGAATTTCAAAAAGTTTAGGCTTGAAGGTATAAATTATAAATTTGTTCTCTCATTTATATCAATTATAAAAGATAAATCTAATTTATATATTTAAATTAAGTTTTAAAAATATTTTTTTGTTAATTATTTAAAAGTATTAAAATTTACATTTTATATATCACAAACATTAATCATGGATTATCATAAATTATTTTATTATGTTTATACTATAATCTAATAATAATAATAATTTGGCATATCTGTAATGATAATAACACATGAAAATAAGAATACTTCACATTTGAGTCAACTATAATTTTTATTATAATTTAAGCTTATATATTACATGTATTTCATATAACATAATATTAATTACTTGATAAATTATATATATTATTTTTTCAAAAAACACATTAAAAATTATTAACCTATCCACAGATCTTTTCAAAAGCAGTTTAGTTAGCCATTTAATAAATTTTCTTATATCGATTTAGTTTCGTCCATCCATTAATATTTTAAATATTTTTAATCTTCGTGTCTATTTTACTGTCCATATTCGAGGTTCGTGATTATTTCTAAATAATGTCAATCTTCAAAATTCAAACTTGTATTTTCCGCATTGGAGTGCATTATTTAAAAATAAGAATAAAAGCTTGGGGATAATAAACTACAAAAGATTAGAGAGTTTGATTTTTAATGGATCAAAGAGACGAATTCAAAAAGAACATAAAAGCAAAACACAGCAATTCAGCAACTAAACGAACACAAATCTTTTTTTTTTTGCGTAAATACAAAATGTCACCCCCTACTCTCCCCACCCAAACTTCATTTCAAGAAGGTATCCATTGCATCCGCATACATCCCCGCGTCCGCCTGTTGCTGCTGCTGCTGATCTAACAACGCCGAAGATGAAGATGTCGCCATTCTTGCAGGCAATGTAATGCTCCTCTTGAACTTGTTTTCCATCTTCCTTATATTCTCTGGATGACTATCCAAGCTCAAGAACTCGGTAGGGTTAGCATCGGTGTCCGAGTTTCGATTAGAATCTTTTCCTTCGACCATGAGGGGATGGTGGTTCGGGTCCTGTTTGTTTCCTAAGCTCTCCGGGTTAACTAAAAGCTTGGCGTCTTCGTTCCGTCCGGTGAGAGCGTTGAAAAAAGTCAAGCCGTTAGGCCATTTGATGTCGTTTTCGTGTTCGCTCATCATATCTTCCATTCTGGTTTCGGATGAATGAGGCATGAGAAACATGTTGGTCTCGTCTTTGGCCTGTGGGAATCCGAGTCTAGCTGGGTTCTGATAATTAGGTGAAGCAACCATCGGAGTTGCCGGTGGAAGCGGTCTCTGGTTCCAACCAAAGACCGCAGGCGGAGGAGGCCAGGTTGGAATGGCAGACTGCTTCGAAGGAACCGTGGTCGACGAAGAACCGTTTCTGTTCGACGAAAACATCTGAGAGAGATAGAAACTGGATTGATAGCCAAGAGATTCAAAGGTATGCCTCATTCTTAGCACAAAATGGAGATCTTCAGGTATCTGAGGATACATACATACAGCATATACATATACATGAGATCAACACGTTATGCATTTCAGCCATAATCACTAACGGAAGACCTGATTTCGATCTCGAAAATCACCCGAAAAAATAAACAAGTTTATTTACTAAAATTTGATGACTCACAATCTTGCAGGAACCCAACTGGAGAAGTCCATGGCCAGCTTGAATCACAGCTATTGTCTGTTGAATAGAAAATTAAGAAAAACCACCAAAGTCTCAATCACTATACAAATTAGACAAGAACATATGTCGCTAGGACTCTTCATTTTTCCATGGAAATCTTGGACCGAGTTCGAGTCAGATAGACAAAAACAAATCAGCAAAAGACTAACAACAGTGAAGAAAAAGGTGTTACTGTGCTGACCTGAATCCCTGAGTCAAATTGATCAGTCCATTCAGGAGGAAGCTGCAAATTAAATAACAACAAAAGGGGGAAGGTTACCAAATTACCATCAAATCATAAAATACAGAGCATTTAACCATATAGTATAATTGCCATACACCAACTTTCCCATTGACAGATACTTCAAGAAAAAAAAACGATTTAAACCCCAAAAAATCAATGGGGGAAAACATAAAGGTGGGGTATATAACATACTGCGTCAAAAGAACTCTGCCAATAATTGGATACATTGGGTTCACATTCTGTTGGTTCTTTGAATACCCATTTATGGCACTTATCTGATGCAACTTTTCCCATTAACCTGTTCATAAAATCAGATTTTCAACCAATCAAAAAGCACACACCAAAAGAAGCGGAATTTTTCTTTCCAGTTTGTTTTTCTTTTTATTTATTTATTTTCAAGTCTAAATCTGTTTAAAAATTAATAGCACCTACCCAGTACCCACCCTTCTCCATAATTATATAATTGAATGGATAATTTGCTGAAAGCTTTTTTCACTGGATCTTCTCCATCAATCTCTTCCAAATAATCTGTAACTCTACCACGGCAGAATCCATCTTCCCACATCAACATCCTTCACCAGGAAAAAAACAAAAACAAGGGGGTAAAAATCAAATTTTACCACAAAACCAGACATGAATTTGTTGAATTTAGAAGTGGAAGTACCTCAAAATCATAAATTAACAAAAACCCATTTCATAAAATCAATTACTGACTTCAATTTTCACCCCATTTCTCATTAATCAAAATTCCCCTGTTTTCTCCCCTGTTTCTACGAGGAAACATGTAATGCCTAACTTTTATACTGATAAAATGCAAAGAAGTTTGAAAGGAAAATGAAGAAATGAAAAAAAAAAAAAAAAGCGAAAGTATTCTTAATATTCAGAAGTTTGTAGCACTTTAAACTATTAGTTCATTTTTTTCCTCTGTTTTCACAGGAACCAACCAAACACAAAAAAAAAAATCCAAAAAGAAAAGAAAAACCCCAGCCATACTTACAAGCTGCCGCTATCGTCTCCAACTTTACAACCATTACCACCCCTCACTCTCCTGCGCCAAAACAAAGAAACCCAATTTAATAAAACAGCTGGAAAAAGAACTTGAAGAAAAAAAGATAAAATCTTTAGCAAGTGAAATAAGCAGCTGAAAGCACATAAATACAAAGAAAGTATTTGATAGACAAGAAAGGAAGAAGAAGAAGATACAGGCGAGGACGGATAGTCCAGAAAACAGAGTAAGTCCAGTCTGAGTTGAGACAGACGCTTCTAAGTGCCTCATGAAGGGCCATCATCCCAACAGCTTCTTTGCTCCTATCTGCTGAACCTGAGCCCACCATCTCTCTCCCTCCCCCTCTCTCTCTCTCTTCCCTCTATCGCTCTCTATATATACATACAAGTGTTTATATATTTATATGTAAGAAAAGATGGGTTCTTTTCTTTTTAATTTTGGCTCCCAAAGCAAGCAACTTTCTTTGATACACTGCTGTCTGCTGCTGCCTTTGACACTTCTCTTTGATTATAAAACATTGGGTAAGCTCAAAGCTGGCCTTTACCCTTATTTTATTTTGAGTGTACCTTCTTTTTCATTTTATCTCTCTGTTTTTGTCCTTCTCTCCTTCTCTCTCTCCATCTTTTATCTTTACCACTAAACTAAATAAGCTTGGGGTGCTTCTTATGGTGAGGTAGCCTACTTTTTTTACATTTTGTGTGTTGGGTTTTTTAAAGTCATTATCTTTATTTTTTTTCAATCATGTAAATATAAATTTTAGCTTATAGAAATATTGAGATTTTAAATTAGATATAATAATAAATGAATTCTTAATTCATATTTATTTTAATTTTTATTTTCACTATAAAATTTAGAACGTTTAATTAGTTAAATTTTAGATTATGTTCCATAATAACATAATAATATTATGAGAATATAAAATTACAGGTGAAATGTGATATTATCTAACTTGATTCATTTGATTAGAATATAAAATTTAATTGTTTGGTTAATAGAATGTAAGATTTTGTAGAATTACATTTTACTTAATAGGCTTTATTATAAAATTTACTTTTTAAAAGAGGTATAATTTCTTTAATATTTTTTAGTCTCCATAAAATTATATTTTCGTACTTTTTTTATTACAACTTATATATTAATAAGTAAACATGTTGGGTTGAAATAAATTTATAAATCATAATTATAATAATTCATTAAAAATGATTACAACTTTAGTCATAATTGTAGTTATAACCATCATTAATATATTGATAAATAAATTATTAAATAAAATATAATGATTATAATTGTAAAATATAATATCCATTTGTTCACTAATAATTTTTTTAATTAATCTTAAACTTGATTTAAGAAAAAAGCCTAAATTGATTAGAATAATAAAAACGAAGGACAAGTTCACCAAAAATTTAAGATTGCGCTCACAATTTAAAATTACTTAAAGAATAAACTGTAATGAGATTACACCTTATATTACGGGACGTCCATAATTTGAGATTATAGAATGACCGAAATGTTGAAATCCAAATACCATAATCTAATTCTGCAATGTTACATTCGGCGAACCAAACACATCCTAAGTGAGACTTGTTTGGATAAGTTGAGATTTAGTCTTTTTACTCTAATTTGGCAGTTAAATTAGTCACTATGCTTTTCGAATTTCGAAATCTCAATATTGATACAGACAATAGCAATTAAATTTGTTAAAAATTCTATTATTAGTCTCGTATTATGTGTAAATTGTGGACTTAGTATGTGCTCTCGAATTTAATTATTTTTATCTTTGATACTTTTTGAATTTTAAAATTTCAATCCTAATTAAAATAATGACTATTAAATCCATTAACTAAAATGACATAAACTTGTGTGAGTATTATGTGAAAATAGTGACTTAACATAGTATTTCACATGTAATAATATCTTTGTTAGGTAAGATTTTAAGAATAGCAAAATCTAACTTAATGACAACCATTTAGTCAAAATTAAAATTTTAAAATTCGAAAAATTAATTTACTAAACACGGTCAAATTAAAGTATAAAGGTCAATTCCGTAACTTAGAAATTAATAGCAAATTGTAACATTAATTCTAATTATAATTATTCAAAGGCATATTAAATGTAATTTTCTTTTTATACCATTGTGATTTGAGGAAATCAAATATAAATACATAGTTTATTTATTAATTATGTTGTATTTATATATTTTTTATAATACATTTACAATCATGATGGGTAAAATTGTAAATCCCTAAATTATATTTTATAAAGATCAACATAAAGGAATGTCTGTAATTTTTGTTAAATAATTTTTTTTTGGGGGGGGGGGGGTCAATATGATTGAAAGTTGATGCAAGCTAAGAAAGTTTTGATTAGAAATTTTTTTGATATGATTTTTGGAGATAATGTTTTTATCATTGCATAATTAGGCTAATAAAAAGGTGAAGGCAATGATGGAATAAATGGTGAAAAAGTAATTCACATCATGATTTGAATTTTTAGGATTCTAATATAAGAAAAATAGTTAATTATCTAAAAAAATATTGATTTTTAATTATTATTTAAAGTTTTATTTTTATTGCATTTAATAAAAAATAATTTATTATTATTTCAAGTCTTTTGACATCTTATATTTGTTCTAGTCTCCGATTAAATCTGAAATCAAGTAGAATTAGACTCTTAAACGAGAAGTTGATATTATTGAAAGAAACAACTACGGACTTAAACTATAAAATAAACATAAAAAAATATCTAAAAATAATTTATTTGATCATGATAAAATTTTAAAATACATTAAATTATAACATCCATTTTTGTAATTAATTATATTTAAAATGTTAAAAAATTTAATTTAGTGTAAGTAGAACCATGATTTAAAAATAAAATTGAATCTTGACTGAATTTAACTTAAATTATAAAATGAAGATTACAAATTGAATTATAAACTTAAAGAAATTATATTTATTTATTATTATTTAAACCCAACTGGATTTCTTTATAAGCTAAGAGATCAAAGTGAAGGCTATTATTAAATTAAACAGGATTTTATTCAGAGCTTTAAGTAAATATATAAATAAAATAAAAGTGTGAATCAGAGAGTGGGTGGGTGATTAAGGGGTCACGTGTGCACGTGCCATGGGCAGTGAGTCGGTGCCTCGTTTCTCATAAACAAAACCGAAGCGCACGAATTGCGGAGGTGCTGCGTCCTCCCCCTTCCCACCACCACGCGATATCTTCACTCACGCGCCACTAGGAATGATAAATTCAACGTAAAAAATACATTTCAGCCCCTCTCAAGATAAATATTCGGCAAATTGGTCCCCTCAAAAGAATCAAAAAATTTAATCCTTTCAATTTTAAAAAATGGGCAAGTAAAGAGAATTTAATCATAATTTTAATGTTTTCCATCAATTGTATATAATTTAAATTTGTATAAGCCATTAAAGTTTACATATTCTATCAATTTGGTCCTAATTTTATGAATTTAGCCCACAACATTTGTAAATGTTGAGGCCAAATTTATTAAATTTTTTAGAAGTAAAATTAAATTGACAAAATATATCAACATTGAAGGCTAAGTAAGTTGATACATTATTTATTGCAAAAAATTAACAAAAAAGAACTCATTGTTTTTAATTAACCCATTGAGGATAATGGAAATTGTAATTTCTCCATAAATGAAACTTGATAAATTATTAATAGTCGGCTATGTTTAGAAACAGCATTTATGAACTTATATGAATAAAAGTTGGTTGATTTTAAGAGGTTGATAACTTTTATTAAAAGAGTAAATAATTCTTAAAAAAAAGTGAATAATCATTTTTGTAAAAAAAAGTGAATTTATTTAAATACCTTTATAAAAATTAAAGTCTTAAATACCTTTCTATTTTTATCAATAATCTTTTTATTATCTTAAATTATACTTAAAATAAAAAATAGAATAATTTGTCGATTGAGTGTTACTGATTGGTACGAGCATTGTTACCATTTGCCAAGGCAGAAGGATGTGAATTTGAGTACAATAAAGCTCATTTTTTTCCTATTTATAGGTTGGAGAAACGCTATGGGTAGTTCTAGACACCGTGTCAAAAAGAGTAGATATGATCAGAACCTATAATAAAATTATTTAAAAACAAAAGAATAATTTATACCAATCGAACCTTAATTTAATTGACACATTTATTATTATATTAATTAGGAAAACATAAGTTTACACACATTTAAGTGTAACGTTTTTCTCTAATTTAACGATAAACTATTTCATAAATCATAAGATATGATTTAATTTTTAAACTTAAATTTGATCTAACCTAGTCCGGAATTTCATTTTATTGTTTATATGTCAATAAAATATTAAAAATACATCCCTTAATCCATATTTATAATTTGTTTATAATTAAGATTTTTTTTATTTTAATTCAACTCAATACATGTTGAATTTATATGAAATGAAAAGGTTTTGCGCAAATCTAATTTGGATACAATAAACTATGCAACTTGTGAGTAAGTCTATTGAAATTAACAGTTGGTTTAGCCTATTTTTTAGCTACTTAAAGAGCGATACGAAACCAACAAGTGTTGAGTACAATAATAATGTACGTTGCACCCTCTAAGGAAAGAACACGAGTTCGACTTTGAAAACAATATTATTAAAAATAATAAATATAAATCATCGAAAAGATTAATCTTGACTATAAATACACATGTATTGAAACACATGCCATTTCCTTTAAGCATTTTGGAGAAGTTGATAAAGTTTAGTTGAATTTACTGATAAATTTGATGCCATCCATGCCCAACCTTAAAACTAGGCATTGATGTGTGTCGAAAATAGTATTCAAATTGTTGACCCCAAATTAATTCTTATAGAATCACGAGTTTATACAGATATCTTCTTTTTCATGTTATTGTACTAATAGTCAACGATAGAAAACAAAGGGAAAAAGTTATATTATTGAAAAATTAAAATTACATGTGCCAATTTCTAAAACTTCCCTAAATTCAAAGTATATATAAATTCAAAGTTTATAAGGTCAATATTCCCATTAATTTTCTTCTCTCACATTGCCGACCCGTTTTACTGAATTAGGCACATTTGAACTCTCAAATGTCTTAACTTGTACTTTCTATATATATATATTTAAGGAATTCAATGTCCCAATATATATAGTAAGAAAATCAAACTTAATTGCCGACATAGGCTCCTTGGCGATTGAGTGAGGTGCGGTATGTTTAGCTTACTTTTTGTATCACGTTACAGTATCGCTACAGTATCTAATCTCACCGCCACCGCTATTTTTACACTAACCGCAGATAAACGCATCACCCATCCAAACCCACCCTTAGTGTGAGATACTTACAGTTAACATTAGACTCCTTGAACAGTGATGTTGTTCATTTTATTCTTTTTTAATAGTAATAATAGATATTGTCGAATTTTTTAAAAGCACTTTAAATGTTTAAGTTTCGTATTTCTAATGAACGGGTTTTATAAAAAAGAAAATTGATTCACCCTTAAGCTTTAATAAAATTACTATTTATAAAATATATAGTATGTAATTTGTTTTAAATGATGAAGTTTGTTGTATTCACTTAATCCATGAACCTTAGCTGTATGATGGTAGACCATAATCTTGAGCTTTCGGCTCTTATAATTATTAGGCAAAACAATTGGGAGATAAATTAATGTCAACTTTCATGTGAAATTATTGCACTAATATATACCATAACAATCATCAAATTCCCAAAGTGAAGAACAAAACATTATAATTACAACATTGTCTTTTTATCTAATTAATGGATAATAATGTAAATTTTGAACTAACCCCTCAAAAAACAGTCATGATTAGAATTATATTATTATTTAATTTTCATTTGCTCTTTCCATGATACATCAATCAACAATGTCTAGACTTAAAAAATTTTGAAAATATTGATGAAAGTAAAGAGATTCCTTTGGGGGTTTGTTGGACCACTTTTTTATTTTCCTTTAATTTAGCCTTTGATTTGTTTATATTTATTGGTACATGATTTGTTTATTAAGTATAGTAATTCCTCTGAACAAATCACCCTTTTCCAACTTTCACCTATGATAAAGATTCATTATCACGTGAGTTAATGCATAACAAGAGGCCATATTTAAATCAAGAATCTGAGTTTAAATATTGTGAATGGAAAAATAGATTAAGTAAAATTATTTCTATTTACAGATTTAATTCGGTTGAATTTCAATATAATTATTTAAAATATTTGTATATTTTATGTAATTTTTATTTATTTATAAGATTATCCCACATAGGCAGAAATTTCATTTAATAACTTGTTAATGGTAGACCGAAGAATGATTTGGAGTCAATGCAATGCTTTGTTAGTGAATAAGATTACTTAGAAATCTAAAGAAATGTTAATAATAATTTACGGATGATTATGTAATTTTCTATAAAAGAATTTATCAAGTAATCAACTTATCTATTTTACAACCTAATCGTAAATTAAGACAACATGGTACTTAGAAAAATTGTGTTATTGAGAAATGGGACATCCTCTTTCTCTGTGGGTAAAAATAAAATTTTTAAAAATTAATTATGATTTCTTTTAAATTGCATGATAGATAAATATATTTCCTTCATTGGAATTTTTTATGTTTTAATTAGTTCTTTAAAGAATATTTGTTAGTTTTAAGGATAAATATGTAGGTTTTTTTTTAAAGAAAAATACTAGGTAAGAAGTGAATGTGATTGTTGAAAATAATTGATAACAAGTCAAGGTTTTTTTAAAAAAATAATATTAAAAAAATAAAATACGAAAATGGTATGAAAAATAGATTAAATATGAAAAATGAGGTGTTTTTATAATAACTTTGAGTATCACTTGAGATATTGGCAATACCGATGAATTTTTTTTTTCCCAAAGAAATAGGCTTGACAAGAACAAAAAAAAAAAACAAAAAAAGTGAAAATAATATTTTTTTATGTTACCGCATGACAAATTGGCGACACAAGTAAATTTTTTAAAAAAGTTTAATAGGAAAAAAAAGGGTTGAAAGTTGTGATTTCAACACTAGACAATTAATGCTTCATTTTCTCAATAGTCAATTGCAACTCGACAATACATTCTTAAAATCTCACTCACCTCACTTTTCCTAAAACCATTTCTACTTCCAAATTTTTAATGTTTATTTCCAGTTTTTTTTTTTTATTTAATTAAGGGGTGCCACTATATATATTAGCGGTACTAATTAAAAAATAATTTTTTCAACCATTTTTTCTTCTCAGATTTTTTTTTTTAAAGTTCGTCTGTACCACCAAAGTATTAGGTGATATCCAAAGTTATTGTAGAAAATACCTAATTTTCGTATTTAATCTGTTTCCATACTATTCTTGTATTTAATTATTTTTTAAAAATACCCCAAATTTATTTAATTTTGTTATTAAGAAAAAAGTAAAATACTTAAATAATCCTATTAATTTATCACTTTTTGTTTTTTAAGAATAAAAAACTAGTATTTAAAATATTAATTAATACTGATTTCACAATTGATATCGGGACAAATCTCTACCCATCCCCATAAAAATGAATTATGGCAGAACCAAGTTAAGTCATTGGGCATTGTTGAGCCACGTCATTGATATAAGTGGGCCGTCCTGTCTCGGCCCAGTTCAATGTAAAAGACATATTAAGAACAAATAAAAGCAGACAAAAAGATACGGGCTCATTTCATAGTATACAAACAAAACAAAACAAAACGCAGCGTTTTAATTCATCCTCGATTTTTACCCGTAATACCAAGGAAAAAATACGAAACAGAGAATTTCCATTAACAAACAATTTTTTATTTATATTATTTTCATTTTTCGATTTATGTCATAGCTTTGAAAAATTCTTCTGTGTCTCTTGACGATTACAGAGAGTGACAAACATCGAAAGAACGAAAGAGAAAGATCTGCCAAAACCCAACAGGTAAAAATCAAAACGAAACAATAATTTTTTTAAAAGATCTTTTTTGTAAGACACGTAGGGGTGTTGTGATTTCACTATCGAGAGTGTTTGTGAAATTTGTAGTTAAATTTGTTTGTAAGAATTCTTCTCGTTTTTGTTCGGCTGTCACTTCAACATATCCATTCTATCACCTAACAGGAAAGGAAATTTTATTGTTATGTGTTTTTCGGGGGGTTTTTATGTTTTGCTTTCATTGTAAGAGCTAATGGGCATTCTCTGATTTCAAAAGTTTTTTTTGGGGTAAACTAGGGGTTATTTTAGTTGGGTTTTTAGATCTTAAAATGTGGGATTTACTTTGGGTTGTGTTTTGTTTTTTTTTTCTTTTTTTTTTTTTGGTTATTTATAGTTGTGTTTTTTATTTGAGGATATTAATAGGATTGCTTCTAAATTTCATGTTCCAGGGATTGGGTTTTTGAGGCTGGTTTTGGGAATTAGGAAGTGGGCATCAAGTTCTCACTGAAGCATGCGTGGAATGTGAATGTTTGAGAGGGTTGAATTTGGGGTACATTTGCTCTTTGGTGTCCAAAGGGTTTGTATGAAGAAATGGCTGATATAGCAGGTCTACCAGAAGCAGCAGGGTCTAGGTTTAGTCATTCGGAGTTGATTGGCAGAGGATCCTTTGGCGATGTCTACAAAGCGTAAGTCTATTGTTTTTCCATTTCATTCTTCATTACACCGCTTGAGTGCATTGAATTGTTTATTTACATTTTTGTCACAAGGAAAGAACTTAAAGTGAATGTGACAGTGTGACTTGTGATTGTATGTATTATGCTGCACGTTGTAGGATTTTGTTAGTTACTGGTGTTTGATACTGATGCTATTGTCGAATTGAAATATTTTAGAGTCCAAGTTAAAATACTTCATGCCCTTGAGAGCTGAATTTCTTTTTAATATTTAAATATAGAAAAAGAAATTCTTCCTGTGGGTGAAGGAAAAAGGAGCTTCAAAGGTTGCCGGGTATTGATCGACTAAGCCATATTAACTTTAGATTGTGCACTTTAATTTGGAGTTAATGGAGACATCTGAGAACTGTGTGAGCATTATAATAACTTTTTTTATCTTTTTGTTTCATTAATAGCGATTTGATTCTGCAAAGTTTGACCTGTTAGGTAATCCTGAGATAGTTACATCTATGGTAGGTCTTACTGAATTTTAGTTATGTTTTGATTTAAATCAGTGCAAAATGTCTGCATTTACTTCTCCCTCCAAAACATGTGATGGAATCATGGAAGTTAATAATTAAGGATTAAGTGGTTGTGGTCCCTCTGATACTGTTTCTTAAAAAGGCAGAAAAGAATAAATTTAACTGATAATCTATAACTGAAATGAAACCCACCCTTTACTAACCTATATATATGATCTCAAGATTGAAAAATACATTTTAACTTATCATAGATGCTATGTTTTGATTTAGAATTCTTGTTTATCATGTAAAGAAATTGACTGAAATTGTAATAGCAAAAATTGGAATTTTTTTTATTGTTGTCTATGTTTTACTTGTGAATTGTGATTGCAATGGTTTACCTTCCTTTGGTGTAAAATCTACTTGGCCAATTGGAATGCTCAATGATTTATTTAGCCCTTGTACGCAGCAATATTACTTCCTACTAATGCACAATAAAGAGAAGTTTGAAGACTTGGAATTTTATAGGAATTTATTATATAAGTTTTATTTAATTTCTAGGTTATCTTAGGGTTACATGTGTTTTCTGTTTATCTCACGTTTTATGATGTAGCTTATAAGTACTTCTATTCTTTCTGATTTTTGGTAGCTTTGGATCAAGAAATTATTGAAATTTGGAGTTTTGAACTTGAAATTTCCTAACCCTTGGTTCTCTCTGGTTTCTCCTTTTTCTCTTCAAATTTCATTTGTTCTGTTATCCTTTTCTACCAAATTTCTCTTTGACCTTTTTATTCTCTCTCTATTTTGCTTAGCCTGGATTCAGCACTTTTAAGTGGTAAATAAATACTTACATTTTGAGTTATTAAGGTGTGCATGCATAGTTTGACAATCTTTTTGTGCAATTCAGCAAAAATATATATTAGCCTAATTTTTCTTGGTCTATTTTGTATATTATTGTCTTTTTATAGGTAGTGACATCTTTTTATTCCTTTAGTAGTTGTTTGACTTCTTGTATCCTTTTAGAGGCGGAATAGATGTGCATACGAGTGAAAAAGGCAAACTTGTTCTTTTTGAGTTTACTAGATTAGACTGATATTTTCGAAAATGGGTACTGCTGGACGGTTAATCTCTTTAATTGGACCCCCACTTTTTAACTTACCCTCTTATTTATTTTTTTATCTTTTTAATTGTTAACATGTAAAAGGAGTCTAAATTACCTGGGAACACTTTATGAAAATGGCTGTATATTAGTTATTTTAATCATGTAATATTTCAATACTTGTTTATTGATAATTGGTATAGACCAAAATTGATTCTTTTAGAATGATTTCATCTTATTTGACTGTATGACTGCTAAATGTACTGCAACACATCTATATGCCCATTTCTTACCTGTAATCATGTTGCATATGCTGTGGCTTTTTAAATCGTGAATCATGATTGATTAATGAAAATGAGATGGATAGCTGATGCCTTTCCTGATTTGCAGGTTTGACAAGGAACTGAACAAGGAAGTTGCTATTAAAGTTATTGATTTAGAAGAATCGTAAGTGGATACCTTTGTTATATTTTCCTTGATTTATTCCTCATTAAAGTGTCTCGTAGCAGGTGCTTGCTATGAGCAACAAAGTCTTGTATATGATATTCACTTGTTAAGGATTAACTTGTTCATTTGTTCCTCATCTTCCTCTCGTTTTCTCTGTATGTGCGTGGGGTTTTATGGTGACAAAACCACCCTTGCTTTATAATTAAATTAATTGCACCATTAGTCTGTGCATTATCAGCAAAGCAAATTTTATTCCCTTTATCAACTTCGTCCCTCAATGTGCTTAGTCAGCAACTTGCATGTGCCTTTATGCAGGATCAAGTTGATGGGGCAAGTAACAATTTCTTCCATAGTGTTTTTCCTTTTTCTATTTATCTGTTTCTTATGCTTGCCTTTGTTTTGTACTCTGCAGTGAGGATGAAATCGAGGATATTCAAAAGGTATCACCTCACTTTCTTGTATGCTAGTATCCTAAGTCTTCAATGAGTTGATTTCCAGGTTTTTCATATGTTTCCTTTTTGTTCCAGGAAATTTCTGTTTTGTCACAATGCCGTTGTCCATACATCACAGAGTACTATGGTTCCTATCTTCACCAAACTAAACTATGGATAATAATGGAATACATGGCTGGTGGTTCAGTTGCTGACCTAGTAGGTTACTTCCGTTACTTTCTTCTAGCTCCAGATTGCTAAATGTGAACTAAAGTATGTTTGCAAAATATTGAAGGCATTTCTGCCATCTTTTCTGTACTAGTGCTTTTAGCTCCAATTTCAAGCCATTTTCATGTAGACCTTTGTGGTCACCCCCCCCCCCCCCCCCCCCCCCGGTTCTAGTGTCAGTACACAATCTCTGGTTTGAAAACCTTGGGTGCCAACTGCCCATTTTGTTGTATCACGCCAGTTGCATATGAAATAGTCTTTATCTGCTTATATTTGTCTCAGCAAACTAGTTTATTATCTGATCTGATGCACTATTGCTCCTGGACAACATTTAGTTTTTCTGGAAAGCTAACAGTGATTCTTTATTTACAGCTCCAATCTGGCCCTCCATTAGATGAAATGTCAATCGCATGTATTTCACGAGATTTGCTGCATGCGATTGAATATTTACATAATGAAGGAAAGATTCATAGGGATATCAAAGGTTGTTTTCTTCCCTCTCTTGATCCACTTATAATTTATAAATACAGTTGTCATTTAAATAGAAGAAAAATTCTACATTTTGTTTTGGACTTGAAGAGGTTTCTTCAGATTATGTTTCATTTGTTTTTAGCCTTCATTTAATTTCTTTATATGTTTGGTTTTATTGAGTTATTCTCTGTTCCTCAACATTTTGCTATCACTTTTGCAGCGGCAAACATTTTATTGACTGAGAATGGTGATGTTAAGGTACTTTCCTTCCTCTCAAATTGGCTTACGTCAATGAGTATATGCATAAAATGTGTGGAGGTCTATGTGTTTTGCTGTTGGAAGTTAAATTTATGCCCCTGTAACAGGTTGCAGATTTTGGTGTTTCAGCACAACTAACAAGGACGATATCACGGAGGAAGGTACTTTATTTTTTTGGTTAAGATACGCCATTTTCCCAATAAGCATGAATTTCCTTCCAGGCTTTGACTGTTGCATTCTTTTTACTGTTTAATTTTTTGTCCATATTTGTTTCTTTTATAGAAAAGCAAAGTTGACAAGTCTTTGATAAGTTATAATTCTTTTCTATTCTCCTAGTATATACTCTTTATTGGCTAAATTAGTCAGCATTCCGTTTAACCCACAGTTCATTATCTTTCTGATGATTGAATGGTGTCATTGTCATATGATCGTCAATGAACTAATATGGTTGACAATGTTAGACTTTCGTAGGAACACCATTCTGGATGGCACCGGAAGTGATTCAGAATTCAGAAGGATACAACGAGAAGGTACTTCTAAAAGCTGTGTTTTGGAGTTTTTTCCCAAGTTTTCTGGCATGTTTTACTGCTTTTACCTGCCATCCATCTGCACATTCTCTTGCTTACTTGCACACAGCCTGCCATATCTGTCTGCTAGCCCTTGTTGAGTAATGAGCATTCCGTCACTGGGACTCTTTGCTGATACAGGCTGATATATGGTCTTTGGGCATAACGGTAATTGAAATGGCCAAAGGAGAACCTCCACTGTCAGATCTGCACCCTATGAGAGTTCTTTTTATAATACCTCGAGAAAATCCACCTCAGGTAATGCCAATAGTTTTTTATTATATTTATGAAGTTTATAATGATTTATTCCATGTTTCTCATTCTTGATGGAATTCTTGTGCTTCTCTGTTTAAATATATTCAAAAATTTCTATCCTGCAGTTGGATGAGCATTTTTCGCGCCCTATGAAAGAATTTGTTTCCTTATGTTTAAAGAAAGTGCCTGCTGAGGTATGGAGTTATGCTTTTGAATGTTTATTTGTTTATCTTTTCTAGTTTACCCTGAACTCTGTAAGCTTCCAATTAAAGTGCAATGTTATCGACGATGTATTAGTTTTCAAAACTATTCTGAAGGGTATAAAATGAGTGATCTTGGCTTGATTGTCTTTACTTTTTCTGATGCTGTAAAGTGCCTTGTGCTTTTCTTTACTCTGTTTAATTCAGAGGCCCAGTGCCAGAGAACTTCTCAAGCATCGCTTTATCAGGAATGCTAGGAAGAGCCAGAAGCTTCTTGAGAGAATTAGGTGCCCACCTCGTACTCAGTGTTTAATAATCTACATGTTGGAACTTGTATCTGACAGTTTTGAGGTGTCAATGCACCCTTGAAACTAAATTATGCATATGGTTTTAGTTATGTTTCTGAAATACCATGACAAGGGGATGTTAAGTTCAAGTACATTCTTCCATTGGCTATTGTAGCTAAGATGCTTTTTGTGTTTTTAGAGAGCGCCCAAAGTACCAATTAAAGGAAGATGCAGAAACCCCCAGAATTGGCCCCAAAGCTGTAGGAGAGTCAACTGACACCGTGAAGGTGAAAAGAGATATAAGAGGTGAAGAAACTGTTCGAGCTAGGTGGGTTAATCTTGTTAATCAGAAGTACTTTCTTGATTTTGATGGGATTTTTGCTGACTTGTTCTTATCAGCAGTAATCAGGGAGAAACATTTAAAAATGCTGGATGGGACTTCAGCATTGGTGGACCAAACAGTACGGGTACTGTCCGAAGTGCTGTACGACCGCCACAGGTTAGAGAAAGGAAAGTAGAAGTTGCTAATAATCAAGCTATACCAAGAACTCCAGATAGTGGTAATGCGCCTGATGAATTCCCAGAAAATTCCTCTGGAAAAGCCACTAGAGATTCATACTACAATAAAAATCAAGATAATAACTACGATGTAAGATTCTCTCTCTCTCTCTCTCTCTCTCATACAAATAGGGTGGAAACAGAACTTGAAGCAATGGCAAAATTATTCTGCAGCATGGCTTTTGGCATCAAAACCTAATCCAATGGGATGATCTATATGCGCTTCAAAGACTTGTTTTTCTGAAATTAACAGAGTGAAATTAAGCGTATGACTAAATTCACTTGCAATTTAATAACGTGTATACTTTTCTGAGAACTCTTTTTCTGTATGCTGGTGATGGGGTCTAGAAATTAAATTTTCTTGGCTGGATTCACCAATCATTTCTGTTAAGCTAGAGCCAGTTTCATATAATCTGTTTTTTGTATGCCTCTTCCTTTTACTCTCAGATCTTGTCACATTGTTTTTGTTGCTTTATTCTCAGGATGAAATGCCTGTCAGTGGGTCAGGAACAGTTGTCGTAAGGTCTCCTAGAGGATCTCAATCATCTGCATTGTTAAATGACCCAAGCTCTCTTGTAAGCTTCCTTCACTTCTTTCACAATATCTACGCAAAACTTTTAAGTAAATAAAGTCTCTGTTCCCATGCCAGCCATTGATTTTATTAGATTTCAATGTGCTGTGTAGTCTAGCAGCATATATGCTTCTTCTGAAGATGCTTCTACCTTTGGAACCGTTGTTATGCGTGGCCAACACGATGAATCTGATTCTCCTCGAACACCAAGATCCAGGCTAGGATTTCAAGAGAGAACTTCAAGTGCATCAGTTGAAGATAGTGCATCAAATCTGGCAGAGGTTGTTTTTGTTTTTCATCTTTCTTGATCAGTTTTTACATGTTGTAAACCATTTTAGGTACTTCTTATTTGGTTGTGAATCTCTATCAAAGGGCTGTAGAGTGCATGTTTCATTGATTATATTGATATGTTTTGTGATATTTGTATTACTTCTGTTCTGACTTTTTACTATCATATACGTCTAACAAACTTTTTTGATAATTTCATTTTTTACTTGTTCTAGATTCTGCCTACAATCAAATATATAATTGTCTAGCTGGAATTTTCCTAAAACCTTTTATTGTATGTCATATTTTTAATTGGATACCCAAATTCATCCTGTAGAAATATGAATTTGCCATGGAACTTGAATTATAGATTCAGTGTATGATCGTGGCCTCTGTTGAAAAACTCATCTTCTAAATGTCAATTCAGGCGAAAGCTGCAATTCAGGCAGGGTTGAGGAAAGGAAATGCGAGGGATAGGTCTGGACTGAGCAAGATCAATACCCCTGGGCAGGAAAATAGAAGAAGAGATCAAGTGAGCAACAGTTCTGATTCTTCCAGGTAAGCCTGATAAAGAGCTAACTTTCAATGTTTACAATGTTGAGAATTTTATATGGCTTCAGTTATGATTTGGTTGTTGTTACTATCTCCAAGTATTATTTTTTTTCCAGAAGTTCTCGTGACTATTTTGATGCACAAAGATTCTTTCCGCGATCACGTCAACCAAGTGATGATGAAGAAAATGCTAAGATAATATCATCATCTGTGTCACTATCCATGTTGCTTATCCCTTCCCTAAAAGAGGTGCGTGCTACTTGATGTTTATTTTGCATTTCCCTGCCAGTTAGTGCGACAGAAGTAACTTTGAAATATTCTTCATATTTTAGCATCTTTACCTTAGAGGCTGTATCAAGATGCTTTTAATGATACAGATTTGTCTATGTCGAGTAAGCAGTACATATAATGAGTGATTCATATATTGATGAGAGGGGAGTGAAACAATACCCCGTACAACTTCAATGAGTAGATAATAAATAAAAATATTTTTCGAAAGATAGAATATGGAATAATCCAGATAGGTTATTGAAAATGGTTTTGACTAGTAGATCTACAGTTGTTTTGAAGTAGAGGAGCAACTTAAAACGAGTAAAATCTGGAGGAAGCCGGAAAATTTTGATTAAATTAGTAAATAAGGTCCTAGTTCCTGCCTGTGTCCTAGATAGAGTGGACCTGGCAAAACTATGCATGTTTCTAAGCTTGATTGTTTGCATTTATGCTTTTACTCGATCCCATCATCCGAACATGGTTGCATTTTGAAGTTACTTGCTGTGATGCTTACTTACATTTCTCTTAATGTATACAAAATAGGTCATTCCTGATGATTCGGAAGTATCAGTTGTACGTGCAGTTACTAATTCCCTCATAAAAATGGAGGGTGCAAAGCCTGGATCTTGTGAAGCTCTTGTTCGCAGGTTGCTTGAGCGACTGGCAAGGTTAAAAATTTCTTATCTCACAGTATCATCCCTTTTGTATAACTGGTCTTGGTCCTTTAACTTGAAGACTAAAACAGAGGTAAACTTTTGCAGCTCAAAGGAATCGTCTATGAAAGATATGCAGGAACTAGCAGTCCGCTTGTTCAATAAGGGCAAGACAACTTCTGAAGATACACCAACTCCAAACATGGAAATCGACAGTAAAAGAAAACAGCAACTTAATTCAAATTCCAACTTGAGCCCTCTCGCGAGATTTCTACTTTCCAGGTTGGTTAAAAAATATTGCTCCTTTAACAAAAGGATCCTTGTTTTAGAAGATTAAATCTAACTCACACTCTGCTATTTTAATGGCACAAAACTGTTCATATAATGCAGGTGGCAAAGCCAAACATCGCGCGATCTCAACCCATCATGAAGGGAAAAACCAGAGATGGATTATATCTGTTTTTGTAGTGTGCTTACAGTTCTGCACTTCTTTGGTTTTGATGTACATAACATTGTGACAAATTATGTATTTTTGCATCCATTATGATTAAATCTTCTATTTTTACATTTTTGTTATGGGGACAACATTGATGTATAATTAGATTTTGCAATTATCACATTACAAGATGTAATCTCACAAACATTAATCATTCATTAAAAATAATCTTTGTATAATCTTTGCACAATGAGTTTTCTTAAGAGTTTACAATTTTCCACTGTTAAATTTTCATGAATGAAAAAGTAGGCAGCCATTTGCCCTTTATTCAATTAATTCATCGTTTAATTGGATAGTTTGATATCAATTACCATAATTTTGAACTGAAAACATGCATCCCCTTTCTAGCCGGCTCAATGAAGGATTATTCAGGTAGTCCACTAATTTTTCATGTTCCTCCAGCTAAGGTCACTGATCAGATTCGTTTAGGTATCCAATCTTTATAGCCAATTCTGATAGTTTGTGATTAAACTATCCTGTTATTATTACCAAAAAAGAAAAAAAAAAATCTCAAATAATTAAATTATTTATATTGTGTTCATGTTTTATTTGTATGATCAATTTGTATATAAAACTATTAAGTCCGTGCAGGAAAAAGAAAAAAGAAAAAAAAAAAGCAACTATCCCCAGAAAGGTATATCTAATATTTAAGCAAGTGAGCTAAAATATTACAATGACAACGATGCTACCATAACATACTGCCATCAATTACTTCAATTCTTCTAACAAGCTATGGCTGCTGCACTAGAGATGAATCATAAATCATTAGGTCCATTATCATAATTTAGTCTTCTACAACTATCAATAGCAGTGCAATAGCAGCCAAAATTGTAGTTATCTGCTGCAGTTCTCGGGTCATCCAAATCAATCCAATAGGTAACAGGGAAGCTCAGCGCTTGAGTTGTCTCCTAGCCAAAGCAGGGGCTCGCTTTGGAATATAGACCTGGTAACTCACCTGCAAAAAGAAAAAAATAAAATAAAATAAATTCAACAATATTATGATTAACACTTAAGAGATCGATAAATCCATACTACCGGGTTAAAACCTAACCTGTACCATTTCCCCACCCCGCATTACAGACATTGTCTTTTGTTGAAATTGTGAACCATCCTTGGTCTCATCTTCCTGTTTATCTGAGCTAATGTTTCCAGAAGAAGTTGGCTTATCGCATGTATCGTTAACTTTACTGCCCGGATTGCCACATTCATGGGGGTTCACACTTTGGGAACTACTATCATTTACGCTACTCTCAGTTACCGACTTACCTTGAGAAGATTCTAGTGCAGCAGAATCTTGTTTTTGGGTGCTATAAGTATTAGGTGGCTCCTGTCCTGCTCGCAATTTAACAGATTTCAGCCTATTAGAAACAGAAGCTGCATTCTCCTCGGAGGGTTTTATGGTTCGGGTGGTTTCTAAACCACCCACATCCACATTACTATTGGTTACCAACTTGGCTTGAAAAGGTTCTTGGGTGGCAGCTTCTTGTTTCCGCGTAGTGTGTGTGTTAGGTGCTTCAAGACCGGTTTGTGACATAACCAACTTTGGCTTATTAGCAGGAACAGAAATGGAAACCACCTGAGCCAATGGGGGAGCAAGATCACTCCCGACAGTCTCGGAATATTTTCCATCACTCATATGTGGAGTGTTCCTATCATTCTTAGGAAGGGCGGATGTGTCTCTTCTAACCGGAGACTGTCTAATCTGTTGGCTCACTTGGCTTGTTATCACCATTCTACCATCATCTGCTTTAGGGGCTGTAATTTGAAACGAGTTAGTGTTTACAGAAGACGGTGTTTTAACATCAGCAGCACTATTATCGTTTGGAGTAATTGGAGGATTAATGTTTTTCTGGAGCCCACCACGAAACTTTTTCAAGTTCTCCAGTGCACGCTGTCTTAAAATCAATTCAATATCATCACCATTTAAACCATCAGTTGCATTCAAAACATTAATTTCCTCAAAGCTGCTCGTTCTGACATTAGAAACTTCTACTTGCTCATCATCTGGAGGCCTTTTCGTCTCAGATACAGCATGGGGATATTGCTGTAACTCCCTCCGATTACAGCCATCATTGCTATCATTGCTCCTACAGGATGGGTAATCATCGTAATCATATACATCTTCTTTAGGCTCATCAGCAATCAATTCTCTGCTGCTTTCATTTTCTCGCTTAACAACAGTAATAACCGATTTCAGCCGTCTCGTGTTGCTCTCTTCCATTACTCTCTCCTCAATTGAATGATCAGATCCTTCATTATATCTACTACAAGAAGAACAACTCCTTGATCGGCCCTTACTCCTTTTGCTTCCTCCTTTAACCTTCTCCGACCTACCATATTTCTCCCTCCTTTCTGATCTGCCCTTTCTCTTCTCATTTCCACTCTCGTCGCTGTCACTCGGACAAGTTGAGCAACTCAAGGACCTACTACTACTACGAGAACTCATAATCACATCTCTTGTAGACTTTTTCCTCTTACTGGTTCTCTTCCTCGATCCTCCACGTTTCTTTATGCAAGGAGAATTCTCACTACTTTCCCTACCGGAGGACTGCCTTCTAGCTCTCTTCTTTTTACCTTTCATGTCCTTCCTATTACGAGACTGAGACCTTCGACTTTTATTATCATCCTCGGAACTAGAGGATGAAATAGATGCGGTACTTGTCGAATCACTATCATCTGAATAAGAAACAGAATCATCTTGCCGATGTCGAAGCTTCTTGGAGTTGCTTTTCTTGCGCTTAACCTTATTTCTCTTCCTCATTCGCAACTAAAATGAAGAATACACATACATACATACATTCATACATACATAGGGAAAGAAATTAAGAACCCGTTTTCACTCTAACTTTTCATTTAAATATTAATAAATGCTAACTTTACTTACTAAAACAAGGATTATCTAATAACTAATTAAAATCACCAGATTAAGTACAAACTAAACCAAAGTTCAAACTTTTGATTTTATAGGAAGAAAATACCAGAAGTACCCGTCCAAATTTCTCAACTTTCACTTTCCTGGATTAGAAACAGTTCAAAAAATTCCAATCTTTCTAAGGGAAAAAAACCAAAATAAGAATGAACCTAAAGATTTCTTTCATGTTCCTACACATCCAAACAATGGGTAAATCTTTAAACCACTAAACTACAAATTGCAGGTCATAATTGACCAAAAATTTAACCGCGAAAAAGGAACTTTGATTCACATTTAAAAAGGTGGAAAGGAAAAGAAATTACCTGAGATGACTTTTTGGAACGTTTTTTCTTCAAAGAAGATGATTTTCCCATCTTTGATGCTTGTTTACTTTCCTTTCTTTTTACCGCTTATCTGCAAGAAAAAGAAAACACAAAAAAAAAGTAGGAAAGAAATGAAAAGAGCAAAGGTTAATTTATGAAAAAATTAAAGGGAAAAACAAAAGAAGAAGAAAAAAAAAAAAAACGTTTTTTTTTCTTAAAAAAATATTATTTTTTGGAAGAGTTCGCCTTTGCCTGGCAACCTTAATAGACGGATAAAAACACGTTGGCTCTTGACATGATCAAACCGGCTTGTCGTTTTAAAGGTTCTCATAAACCGTTTTACCTAAAGTAATTCAAAAGTAAATGACAAACTTCTGTTTTGTTTTGTTTTTTTTACATGATTTAATTAATTAAATATAAAATTGTTATCTTTTATAGATTCGTTAGTTTAATAAAATAACTTAATTTCAAAAGCTAAGTAAAAAAAAAAAAAAAGGCACACTCATTAAATTAATGCTTAACATTTTTTTTTGTTATTTTGGTTTTTTTTTTAAATTCTTTTCGGATAACTTTCAAATTTTAATTAAATTATTTTTATATTGAACAAAAAGATTTATTGAATTATTAAAATTCTAACATATCGCATGTATTTAGTTATAGATATGAAAAAAAAAATAAAAAAAATTATGAACATCTTAGAATTTTTTTGATTTTTTTATTAATTTATATATATATTAAAATTTTATGAAGGACAATGCCATTGTCTTTAGAATTTTAAATAATGTAATTTTTAATAATTTTCAGACGTATTTTTCATTTATAGTAAATATTGTATAAAATAGGTTATAGCTTATAAAAAGAAGAATGAAAAATGGTTTTGAAAACTTAAAATTCCAAACTTCGATTGCAAACATGTGGCTAATAAAGGAAATGGTCTCAACTAAAAAAAGGAACTTTGATAAAGCCTGAATCTTGAGTTATATGCATGCCCAACAGAACATAAGAATGTTTGTACCAGACACATCATGGAACTAACATACAAGTACTTTGTCAGATGGATCAAGTTGCAAACACCAAATCTTCCACGCCAATTTCTTACATTATTGCCTTGCATATATGTATGTACATACATTACACCTGCTGCTACTATATTATATTTCTAGATCTAGCTCAGAAACAGTGGTTTACATCCTATGCGTCTTCGCCATCGCTCATACTAGGACGGGTATCAATGTATACTTCCGACGAGAAGTCAATTTCATCCACGATCCTTCCCCTGTCCGATGCAAAAGAACGGACTAACCTATATGATGTTTCCATTGTCAAGAAGAAATGAAGGAACCAAAAGGCTAAAAAAAACGTTTTACCTCTCAAGAACAAACTTTCCTTCTTTGTACTTTTGACTCTTCTCATGCGCAGCCTCCTTCAAAGTAAAGACGAAAGTTAGTTAGATTCGATTATGAATACAGTCTTCGGGTGCTAGATTTGATGTCAATCTTGAATTATCCGAATAAATGCGTGTGTGTCTGTGTGTTTAAGACAGGGGAATTACGTATTTCCAGCCAACAATTTGTCCACAACAGCAGCAAAATATATCAGCCACAGTATGCATTCCAGATAGCATCACCCTCTCTTCCAAGGCTCCAACTGTTATGTTCACCCTGGAGAATGGAATTCTAAACAATAAGCGATTCAAAGCTTCAAATGTCGCGCACTTATGAGACTTTGAAGATTCATTGCTTTTGTAAAGATCATGAGGGTGTAATATGAAAATTTCAGTATTGCACGGCCAAGAGTAAGGTATGAGATCCGGATAACAAAATGAACATTCCATTAAAGAAAAAGGGAAAAGAAATCAGTCAAGCAATCTTCGAAGAAACTATGAGATCTTACGCATTATTGAAGAGGTAGGCTTTCCCCCGGCGACAATGGAAAGACTGAACAAATGGAGAAAATTCGAAAGAAGTTGTTAGCATGGAGTACAACTATGCATTGCATACTGTTAATATCAAAATTTAACGACACATAATTGATACATCAAACTACAGCTAATTGGAAAAGCAAATAAACCTTCAGGTTTAGTAATTTTAAGAACATAAAGGCTCTTAGCTAAGGCATAAATGATTGCATCAACCCAAGAAATTTCCCAATCTTAAAAGAGGATGAGGCCTTTTGGTGAAACTCTTGTTATGTCCATGAGTTCCACATTTGTGATTATAAATCAACAGAGACAAATCAAGTTCCTAATTGACAAGGAAATGGAATCCTAATCTTTACTGAAGTTTCACATTTTCCCCCAATTCCCCAAAATCCTAAACTGTGAGGTTCTCCTATTTAATCTTCCCTTAAATGCCAACTACATTTGCACAAAACACACATATTCATTTCACAACCTATCATCAACAACCCATCATAAAACCAATAGTACTGTTATTGATCATGTTTCTAGTGTTACCTAGCTAAAGACAACAGGATCCAAACATCAAAAGTTGTCAACTTTAAGCTTTCTTTCATCAATAATAACTAAAAGAACCAACTTTTACAACCAAAACATAGTTTTTAGATGATAACCGCAAAACAAATGGCTCAGAAATGAAAAACCCAGAAACACAAAGGAGATAAAGAGAAGAAAATGAAAGTTGGTACCCTGGAAACAAGATCATCAGGGAGAGCCAAGTGAGTTCTACAAAACTTGCATCTATAAGACCTTCCATCAAGCTCAACCACAAATATCCTTCCCATTTTTCCTCTTTCTATATATATATATATTTTTTTTTTTTTTTTTTTTTCTTTTTGTTCTTTACACTGCTATGGCAAAATCTTGGATTCTAGTTTCTACGATGGAGAAAAGGGGTTAAAAGAAATTTTGGAGGTGTGGGGATTAGATGACATAATAGGGGTGATGATGATAAAATGATAAAAGGAGATTTTTGGTGGTGATAATGATTGTGGGAGTTTGTGGGTAAAGCCCATGAAAGGGTTCAACTGTAGTTAAGTACTTAAGTTGAAATGGGCTTTTGTCAATCAAGTTTAATTCTAGATCCATGACCAAGAATCAAACAAAAAGGGTAATAAGTCCATCTCTAGTAAGAGATTAAATTTTCATTAACTTGCTATAACTGTAAAATTTTTGGCATTTTTCATTCGAACTTCTTTTCTTTTATGATTTAGTTTCCCTTTTTTTGGTGAATTTATTTTAATAGAATCTGGGTTGGAAGTTTTGGTGAAAATTTTGATTAATTTTTTTAAATTAAAATGTTTAAAAAATTCATATAAATTAATTCGTAATATTAATATTCGGTATGCTAGTATATTATATGACTAAATGTAAAACCAATCATTTTTTTTTTCATTAAAGTTTTTGAGGTCAACATACAACTAGTTCGAGTGTTGGAGTGGACTTCTTTCTCAAGTATTTGGATCAAGTTTAAATTTTGATGATAGCATTGTTAGGAGGCTTTACTTGAATACCATTCTCGGCACAAACAAAACTAATATTAGATCGTAAAATAAATGAGAACTCCTACAATTATATTAGAGAATAAGCTTTTATGATGCCAACATATAACTAGTAGTTTTTTTCATAAAAATAAAAGACACTTGACTGCTTTTTTGGTACCATGATAGTGCAATATATCAAACACAATATGAACACGAATACAAAATTGACAACAATCACACTAGCTAACGATAATTTCTAAACAAAAGTGCTATTTTTAATCAATATTCCATAAATTTAATATTATAAAAAATAACCGATCGTAGTCTTGTTTAAAGATTTGTATTAATCAATCTTTAAAAATCAATGTTAATAATATTACTCAAAACATAAAAAAAACCATCCTAATAATAAAACAAAGCCATAATATTATAAAAATTAATCAACAAATTTTTTTTTTTAAAGAATACACGTCAGTATGTCATCAAACTTTGATTGACTTTAAATTCTAAAGTTAAGGTATAAAATTATAGTATTATGTTCAAGTTTCACAATAATATAATTTATTTTATAAAAAATATTTTTTTAATCTTCCATAGTATATGTTAAAAGTATAATTAAGTTGGTAATATCTGTCAATTGAATTTAAATTTAATTATAAAATTATTAAAATTTATTATTTAAAAAGAATAAATATTACTTTAAAAATATTTTATTTTTTTATATAAATGAGATTTAAATACAAAATATTATAATATAAACTCTCTCAAATTATTTTATTAATACACCTAAAAACATCAACTCATTCAAAAGTTTTATAGGTCAGACAGCTGGACAGTTGAATAAAGCCGCTGTTATGTGAGGTCAACGGCATTGACTCCTCAGCCGCCGGAGCCGAAGTGCCGCCCAACGTGTCGCACAACACATCCCCAAACATAGTAAGCCAAGGTCCCCACTACATGGATGTGCTGCCGGCTTAACTGTCACTCACCTTCGGACATGCCACCCCTAGCCCATACATTTGTTTTAATGTTTTGTTTTTCCTTAGCCGCCCCTACAGACAACAGTAGAGAAGTTCACGCAACGTGAAACAGGTGGCGAATGATGAATGGGTAAAGCTCGAGTTTTTAACGTTAGAGAGTGTTTAAATCGAAGAAAACGCAAAGACCGGGTCCCACCCCAAAAGGGGCCGCCGCGGCTACCACTTTGAAGACTATTTCACGTGTGGACAATAAACCCAACCATTTGATCAAAAGACTGCCTAGTGGGATCAGATGTAATGGATGGCTCTGATCACGAGAAGGTATTTTTTTATTAGACGCGGCCGACTATTATTTTCTTTTAAGATTTAAATTTGGAAGTGGATTCCATTTTTCTATTATCAACAGAGTGCGGTTTCCGTACGAAATGGGACCCATTAGGTGGCGTCATCATCAAAACAACCGTCGAATCTCCCGCTTAACTATGAAAGCTGAGGTGTCGCCTCCCTTGGTAGCTGGCAGCTGCCCCCCCCCCCTTCGGGAAAATAATAAAATTACATTTTCATTTAATTTCCTTACCAGCCTTGTGTAAACACAGCCTAACCAACAAGGTCCAGAAGAGCCACTAAATTACATTTTCTTTAAAACTATTTAAAACAATTACTTGTTTTTGTACAACTTCAAATTTAAAAAACAACTATTATTTAATGCAATTTTTTTTTAAATTTTTAATTTTTAATTGAAAAAAATAATTACACTATATATCCCCAAACTATGATCCTTATTCTAAATTGATTTTCAAACTTTAAACATTCTAATTACATTACCAAATTATCAATGTATATCAATCAAACCATCCATTATTGAAACTATTAAGACATAACTTAAAATAGAAATTTTAATGAAATGTAAAATGTTGATGGTTAACTTTTTAAATTGAAAGCTAAAAATAAAGTAAAATTAAAAAAAGAAAAAATAAATAATAGTTTCTGTAAAGCTTTAATTGCCTTAATACTAAAAAATTTTATGAAATTCATTTTTACAATATTTATTTTTTTAAATTTTTATTTTAAATTATATCATATAAGATTTAACAACACATTTAATAATTGAATTAATAATTTTAATAATATCATCCACAATTTAAAAATATAATTATAAGGAAATAGAAAATTTTAACTTAAAGAAATAAAATTTGATATCCATTCATTTCCATTGAAAAGATGAAAGAGGAAGAGGGAAAAAAAAAAGGAAATACTTTAATTATAAGTAAGTAGAAACAACATTGAGGAAATTCGAAATTTACTCAAGTTGCTAAAAATAGATCCCTAGAAGTTACATTTCTTTTATACACGTTACATGTCAGCTTTTACCATAAAAGAGGAAAGCAAAAAACGCAGAGAACCGAAGCTTAAAACGACATCCGGTACAAACGGGGAAAAGAATTCAGATCATCTCAGCAGGCAACTGATTAAGATCAAAATCAAACACTCTCGGTTGCACCCCTCGTTCAAAATCAACAACCGAGGACGACGAATCTGAATCGCTCTGGGCTCCGCCGGCATCGGAGAGACGCTTACCGGCAGAAGCAAAGACATCAACGAGAAAGACCGGATGATTCGCCGTTATGGGGAGCGAAATAGATCCGCTGGCGAGTGTGAGGTCCAACGGCGGCGGAGAAGAGGACTCCACGGTGCTGCTCTGGCTGGGGCTTAGCGTGAAGTCGTTGATGTTAGTGTAGGTGAAATTTGTTTTAGCCTTGGCGCCACGGAATTCTCGTGCCGCCGCGTCGTAAGCACGCGCTGCTTCCTCGGCAGTGTCGAAGGTACCGAGCCAGACTCGGGCCTTTTTTCTCGGGTCCCGGATCTCAGCTGCGTAACGGCCCCATGGACGCTTTCTGACTCCGCGGTAACGGATCTCGTTCATAGTCGTGTTGGGATTTGGGTTGACCGGTTGTGATTTCGGAGCCATGTTCTTTTTCCTCCCTTGAGCTGTAAATGAATGGGTTAGGGAAGATGGAAAGGAGAGGGATGTGGTTATATAGTGGAGGATAAGCTCAAAACGCACCGTTTGGCTCTTCATTGTGTACAGTCAAAGGCGGATCTGTGGGAGTTGAATTTTTGTTGCATGAACCACTTCAGTTCAATCTCGGCTTCCAATTATTATGCGACGCGTTTCTTTAATTTTATCTGTCTATGATCAATTTAGGCAGTCAAATGGGAAAACGACCATTCACAAATATATATTAAATGATTTATTTAAGGATCATTAATTATTTTCAGGAGAAAATTTTTTGGGCATTAAAAAATAGGCCAAGTAATTTTACGAGTATAAATTAAAAAATAGGCTTATTTAGGTAAAAAAAATACTATAAGAACTAATTTAAAGCTTTTTTAATATTTATTTAAAAATTACTACATTATTTAAAAGAATTAAAAAAATATATTGTAAAAACTAATAATCACTAAATTACCTACCGTAAAAGATTTCAAATTAAAATTAAAATGGCTCTTCCAAGAAGCACCTTGGATGTAGCCGAATACCGCGTTTTCATTTTAAACATTATAATAAAAAAAGGGGACCCACACGCACCTGAGAAGCACACGTTGCACATGTGAGAAGATGGACTACGTTCTACAATTAATTGTTAATGATCGCCCGCACCAGATTATACTCACTTAGCCAGCAACGTCTTTGACTGCATATTATATTATATTATATTATGTTATGGTGTCGTGTTATAATTTAATTATATTATATGTTTAAATAAAATATTTTTATATTAAATCATATGGGTATATGTTAATAGTTTAATATTTTTGTTATCGTGTAAATAGCCCATCCACAGCCAAAATATTAAAGAAATAGGAATTATTAATAAAATATATAATTTATCCGAACTCGTAGCCGCCATGCCGCAACAAAGAAACACAATGTGTTCCGCTGCAATAAGTTCCAAAAAATCCACGTGTTGAGAAGCAGCAAAGAGTCAAAAGAGGGTGGCGTTTGCTAACGGCGGTTGAAACGGCGATTTGGCCGTTGCTTTGTTTGGTGGATGTCCGTATTAACTGAAAAGGTACTCAACAGTGACGGCGAATATTTATTTGTTGAATGTTTGGTCGGTATCACTAGGGGAGGTGTTTCGGTCTCAATCACCTCATGCCGCGTGGGACGGATCTCGTACGCTCTTGAAATATATTTATTTCCCTATTTTAATCTTGGTATAATTGTCGAAAATACCCTCACTGTTTATAGATTTCTGGGTTTGAGCCCTTAACCTTTTTTTTTTTAAAATACACCCTCAACATTACTATTTTTTCAAATATCAATCAAATTTTAACAGTAAACGTGAGTTAACTATTAATCAAACTGCAGGTCATAGATAACGTCATCTATAAAAATAATTTTTTTTTCCATTTTGTTTCAATCTTCTTTGTTCTTCTCCTCTTGCTCCTTTCCCCTTTAATTGCTATTGTCGTTTTGTCCAACCCCCACCGCCGCCACCTTCCCTCTCACTCCTCACTGTCCCAACCCCCACCATTGCTCCATTCCCTCTCACTCTTCACTATCGATCTCACCACGAATGTCCCAAAAAGAGGAATAAAAGTTATTGGGTAAGAAATGTTGGTTCCTGGTTCTCTAGGGTTCAACATTGTCGTTTTGGTGTCCCTACTTGTTGTCTTTTTGATAATTCGACATAAATTGAGGAATGCAACGGCAAGGAAAGAGGAAGTTACGAGTTTACACAGGATGGTCTCTCATGAAACTGCCTATGTGGAAGCTCAAGTCGTCGTGGAGTACAATTACTATTCCAAGCTCCAATTGGTTGTTTGCTTTGCCCTTACCACCACCTGTTGTTCTCAGTGCAAATTTGTTTGTTACTGGTTTGTTTTTATTTTTTCCCCTCTTATAAATAGATTTAATTTTTGACCTAATTCATGCAAATAAAAATGTAATTAGGGGGGAGGGGTCCTGTAACACCCCTTACCCATATCCTACGTCAGAACCGAGTACGAGGCATTACCAGACTTAACAATACATTCTACCAAATCTCGAGCAACAAAATTTCACTTATAATTTAAACTTTAACAAACACATGCATACACAATCATTATAACTCCATGACCAATATGAGCCACAACTCGTGGCCAAATACAGAATAATCCTTATTACCATTATGAAGCAATACATTTGGTTAAATTAATTAACACATATACAAAATGACTTAGTCAAGCCCCTATACATGCCATAACTTAAATCATTTATAAATAAAGATACCCATAGATAGCTTGATAGTGTGAAGCGATCTCCGACGACCTCCAACCCGAGCTTGTTTAATAGGACTCTGAAACATGAGAACGAAAAGGGGGTAAGCTTATAAAGCTTAGTAAGTTCACATGTAAAAATAATAAGCATTAGCAATGAATTTAGCTTACTACTAAGCCGTCATAACTTGCATAAATAATGCTAAGTTCTTACTTTCCCAACTTACTCATTTGTAGCCTTACCAAAGCATCAACGAGACAAATCCTCACAACAAGTTCTCAAATTGATACAATCATTAAATCACATGCTTATACCTTATTACTCATGTTCACATTAATCTATCTACTTGAATCGCTGTCACTAAATTATTTATTTCTTGAGCTACAGAGCTCCGAATTACAAACTGCTAATTTTCCCTGAAACTAGACTCACATATATTCATACCATAAAATTTCTATAATTTTTGGTCTTGCCAATTAGTACAGTTTATTCATTAAAATTTCCCATGTTTCACTGTTCGACTATTCTGACCTCTCTTCACTACGAATCAATTTTCTCTTCGTACAGAATTCAGATGACCTTCTTGTTTTGTTCATTTGAAACTAGACTCATTCAGGATTTCAGGCATATAAATTATATCCCATAATTATTTTTGTAAAATTTTTAATTATTTTTCTAAGTCAGAACAGGGGATCACGTAATCATTCTGAACCAGTCTCACAAAAATTCAAATATCTCAGAATATAGAATTCCTTTTCTCGCTTTGTTTCTTTTAAATGAAAATAGACTCATCAAGATTTAATTTTATATCTCATTCAACTTCTAATTCAATTTCCACTATTTTTGGTGATTTTTCAAAGTCACCCCTCTGCTGCTGATTAAACTGTTTTATCTCAAATTTCATCTTTTTCAATAAAATTTCCACATTTTCACATCGCTTTTCAGCATTTTCTAATGTTTGGTTGGCTGGAAATGAATTTCCACGGTAAAAAAATTTACAAAACACGGGAAAAGGAGGTGTTTTTTTGGGAAAATGTCTTACCGTTTCTAATTCGGTAAGACATTTTTCAAGGTTTTTCCTCTTCACACCCCAGCATCAGAACTTGAACACTTTCTCCTTTTCGTTCCCCTTCCCTTAATTGCGTCCCCAACCTAGTATTCATCTCTGTATCAAAAACAACCAGCAGTAGTTTCGTTGACGAAAAGAAAAAAGCCCTATCCATTTCTAGTCTTCATTGTCGCCTTTTTAATTTTCACTACGATTCTTTTACTTCAATTACTTTGCCGCTGGCGCTCAACGTCGATTACTCGACTAGTAGTGATTTGGTTCTCTTTCCAAAAGGCGGTTTAAGGCTTTAGGTTTTGCGGAGAATGGGAGGAAGTTGGAGTTACTCAGAGAATCTTAGCAATTACAAGCTTCTAGAAGAGGTTGGTTATGACGCCAATGCTACTGTTTATAGAGCGATCTTCCTTCCTACTAACGACATCGTAGCTGTGAAATGCTTGGATCTCGATCATTGCAACAGTAATCTGGTCTGTGTTTTTTTTTTCGAATTTTTCTTTTCTTAGTTTAACTGCCTCTAGTCAAATAAATGAGCATACTTGATTTGATTTTAGTTAGTTTTGGATAGAGATCTCATTTGATTGAATTTAATTTGATTGCGGATTTCAATGATTGTTTTTGGTCGAGTTGAACGGAATTCTGATATTCTTACTTTTTATTATTGAAGCTCATTTCTTTTAGTTTGGACTTGCTTGTGGTGGGTTTTTGTCATGTTAAAATGTTCTCTAAATAAGGGACATAGTACTACACTAGAAACCTTCCTTTTCCTTTCCTTAGTTTCCTCTCAATCCAGGCTAGGCCTTAGATCCAGTTCATGTGTACCAAACATCTTGTATGCTTGTTTGTTTCATTACTATTGATCATTTTATGGGAATTTTCTACTTTTGGTAGTAATACAATCACTCAAGTATGTGTACCAAAAATCTTTTTTGGTTATTGGGATCTTTTATGATATTGTTTAGAGGTTTTAATAATTGGTAGTATCATTAGTGGTATATTTAAATCCATATTTTCTGCTCTTCATGTGATCTATTGGCTCTTAATAGGCTTTCTTACTGCTGTTTTGCAGGATGATATCCGCCGGGAAGCTCAAACAATGAGTTTGATTAATCACTCAAATCTTATTCGGGCATATTGTTCTTTTGTGGTTGACCATAACCTTTGAGTAGTCATGCCTTTCATGTCAGACAGTTCCTGTTTGCACCTCATGAAGTCAGCATATCCAGATGGTTTCGAAGAGCCTGCTATTGGTTCTGTTCTGAAAGAAACTCTTAAAGCTTTGGATTATGTTCATCGACGAGGACATATTCATAGGGATGTTAAGGTCAGTGCCTCACAGAAGTTGGCATTATGTTATCTGATTGAATTCACCATTATTTTATTTAATTGGCATTACAAGCTGGAAACATACTGCTTGATAACAATGGCACAGTAAAGCTTGCTGACTTTGGTGTTTCAACTTTCATGTTTGATGTAGGAGATAGACAACTTTCTAGAAATACCTTTGTTGGGACTCCTTGCTGCTGAGCTATTTTTGTCAAATCTGTCCAACTATTACCCTTCTCTTCAGCTCATTATGTACTCTGATGCCATTGATAGAATTATTTTTTCTTTGAATTTCCACAGTCTGATATTCCTATTTATCCTTTCTTTTCAGGATGGCACCAGAGGTCTTGCAGCCTGGAAGTGGATATAACTCCAAGTGAGTGTTCAATCTTCACTTAAGGTCTTAGAATTTCACTTAAATCCATTGTCCCCTTACAATGTTGTATAAGCACGACATCTTAGTGTACACAAGTATTTTTTGCTTCAGTGTGGCAAGGGGTGGTTATGACTCATGAGTTTGAACCTACAAGGACTCATGATTTTGGTCTTAGCTACATTTGTTCTGAAATACAAAACTTCACTTTATCCATACATCTAGGCTTTCTATGAAAGCATTTACGTGCCTCAAAATTACCACTTTTGCATAATCAGGAAATGTTTAAAAGGTTAATCCTGTTGTTTGCTTTTAGAATGATTGAGTGTATGGAAAGAATGACATGAATGGGATTTCTGGTCTCTTTTGCTGTTGCCTAGGTATGGAGTGTATTGATGTGAAAAGAATATCATGTTGCAGTGCGTAGACAGATTGAAGCATTTTTGCTTCTGTGCTGCAATGATATGATAATGATTTGTACAAGCAATCAAGAGGTCTTGTTGATCCTGAACTTCTTGCAAGAGAGACCATTTGTATGTTATCATTTTTTTCTCTTCTTTTTAAATATTTTTCTATATTGCTTATGTGATAAATTCAATGCTTTTGCTTGATTTAACATTTGTTCAGTGTTTGCCTGTGTTTACCAGGAAACTACAACCACTGAAAGACTAGAAGTTTGTATTGATGTAGTACAAAAGCTTTGAATTGCCATTAATGGAGGGTTCAGTGAGAGGTGAAGCCTGTATTTCCCAAATAAAACAAACTTCTGCCTGTGGTTTGTAGTTAGGAATCTCCCAATTCATGTATTACTGTGGTGTATGTATTTATTCTAATGTTATTGTGTCATGTTTTGTATCGTGTTCGAAATAATCAAGTCCAAGTTTCTACTTAGCTTTACTTGGATGAATAAGGTTTTACCTGTTGTTTGGTAAGTATACCTTTCTATTATTCTTATTCTGTTCTCTCATAATATAATCTCATTTATATTGGTGAATTTTGTATTAAGTTGAACTGAAGGCACAAATATTTACTCAGGTAAAAGAAAATAAATTTGACTTCTGTTTTTAACTTTAATTTGATTTATTTATTTATAAACAAATCATTGCAATATATGTAAAAATAATTTAAAATATAAATTTATTAATATATATATATATGTATATTTATTAATATATGTAAAAACAGCTTTTCCGGAAAATATTTTCAAGAAATCTGCCAAACAACAAAAAATATTTTACACAGATTCATCCAAACACCAAAAAAGTAAATCATTTCCAGAAAAGTAAATCATTTTCCAGAAATCATTTTCCGGAAAACATTTTACTGGCAAACAAACGGAGCTTTAATAAATTCATATCTCTCAATGAACACTTCAGAATGTAACAAATAATCGGTAGTTTTAGCATATAGCTCCACCTTTCTGAATTAAATATACATCCGTGGTATATCCACTTAGCGCCACGTAAATAAATCAACATGTGTTATCGTGGTATATCCAAACAATAACAAAGCATTTACTATAGTTCCCTTCCATTCACAACCACTGTTATAATACTTCACATAGTTGAGCTCAACATTAACAACTACTCAATCTCTTTCAATAGGTTCACTCCTCTTGTATTACTTATTATCAAATTAGGAAACGTCTTTCGAATTTGAGTACGTCATTACTCAGTGCCACGTTTCACAACTCAGTATGGTTTTCCTCATTAAAATACCATACCTATATTTCACAACTCGGTATGGGAAATGTCATACCTACGTTTCTTAACTCAGTATGGTTAATACCATACCTACGTTTCACAACTCAGTATGGATGATACCATACCTACTTTTCACAACTCAGTATGGATGATACCATACCTACATTTCACAACTCGGTATGGGAAATGCCATACCTATGTTTCTTAACTCAGTATGGTTAATACCATACTTACGTTTCACAACTCAGTATGGATGATACCATACCTACATTTCACAACTCAGTATGGTTAATACCATACCTATGTTTCACACTTTGCCATGGATCAACCATGGTCTTATCCGTCAATTCATCACATGTCACGAAATGAACGCACTCAATCCTGCATTTTTTCCTAATTTGAATTACCACCTTTATTATTTCATTTTATCATAATTTTCACAATCCCACAGCAAATTCATATTCAATAACACATTATATCATTCAATCATTCACAAATAAACATGTAAATTCAACCATATGAACTTACCTCGATACCAAAACGGCCATAATTCAACCATATGAACTTACCTTGATACCAAAATGGCCATTTTACCAACTTTCTCGATTTTCTATTTTCCTCCTGTTCTAGGTCCAAATCTCGTTTTTCGGGGTCATGAAGCTTGGAAAGCTTGAAAACCCTATCCATGGCTTCCCACATGTTAAATTCGGCCTCAGCTTGAAGATGGACAAATTTGGCATTTAATTTTTGTTTTTAATTCATTTAATTCACTAAATTACCAAAATACCCCTTAAAAAAATCTTTTGAAACATACCCATCCATATCCATTTTTGTCCACCAACTTAACCAATGGTCTAATTATCATTTAAGGACCTCAAATTTAAAATTTCATAACAATTGGACACCTCTAACATGTAGAACTCAACTTTTGCACTTTTTACAATTTAGTCCTTTTAACTAAATTGAGTGCCCAAACGTCAAAATTTTCGAATGAGATTTTCAAAAAATCATTTCATGAAATTCTAGACCATAAAAATATAAATAAAATAAATTTCTCAACATCGTATTTGTGGTCCCGAAACCACAGTTCCGACTAAGCCCAAAATCGGGCTGTTACAGGTTTTTTTATGGTGGTTGTTAGAGAGTAGAAGCAATTGAATTAATTTTGAGAATTTGTACTTAAGAGTAATTGTAGCTGTTGAAGATGAATTGAAAGGTGAAAATAAAAAGTTACTTCAACTTTGAAGGGAGAATGGTGGGATAAATATTTCAAGGGAGATGTTTAAAGTCTTGAATTTTGATGGAAAAATGATTAGGTTTTCACATTGTAGTTGTTTTCTTCTAAGCATTATTGGTAGGAGTGGTATTGTGGTGAGATCGACGGTGAGGAGTGAGGGAAGGGAGCGGTGGTGTGGGTTGGACACAACAACGATAACAGTTAGAGGGGAAGTGAGAAAAAGGAGAAGAACAAACAAAATGAAAAAAAAAAGAATTTTGTTTTTATAGATGACATTATCAATGACCTCGTGCTTATGTGGTTTGATTTACGATCATCCCAGGTTTATCATTAAAATAGACTGATTTCTGAAAAAATCGTAACATTAAGAGTGTTAATCCTAAAAAAGATTAAGGGCTCAAACCCAAAATCCTATAACATTGAGGGTATTATTGACAATTACACCTTTAATATTTAATTTTCTTTTTCCAATTTAATACTTAAATTACTCTCCTTTCTTAATTTAATATTTAAAATATGCTTATATTTTTAATTTATTTTTAACTGACATTAAAAAAAAAAAACTGGTGACTGATCACATAACCTCAAATGGTGTTTTTTTGTAAAATAAAAATAAAAATTATCAAATGTATATAAACATTAAAAAAATATAAAAATATAAATAAATTTATAAAATTTCAAATATATAACTAGAAAAACATATAAATTATTAAAATTAATATAAAAATGAAATAAATTAGTTGAAATTAATAATATTATAAAATGTAAAAAAAATTAAAATTATAAAATTCTGTAAAATTTTTAAAATTTTAAAATTTATTCAAAATATTAAAAAGTTGTAAAATCTATTAAAAAACTTGAAAAATATTTAAAAATTAAAAATTTGTTAAAATCATTAAAAAATTTAAATGGTTAAAAATTGTAAAAAATATTTAAAGATTATAAGAATTTTAAAATTTATTATAAATTTTACAATTTTTAAAGAAAATAGAAATTGGAAGATGCCAAAATAAAAAGAAATTACCAAATTATTATCCCACATAACATAAAAAAAATGGATTATGACACGAGTGATGTTTTTTTTAAGATATGATAGAAGAGATGATTAACAAAAACATTAAAATAAATCCCATAAATAATAACATCAACCACAAAATAAAATTATTGCTTCCAAAATGATTATTCCATTTCAAAATAGATTATACTTGGTTCAAATAAATGTCACCTCAAAACAATCATATTTCGATATTGCATCTGCCTAAAATTAAGAGTGAAGCCAAAATTGTTGATAAAGGGGTTGAGATATTTTTATAATTACTTCTAAAAAAATATTTTTAAATTCGAGATAATCTTAAATTTAAGAAAAACAAAACAAGTTAAATGCTCAATTTGAACTAGATATTATAATTTATAAGTTTATCTTTTACCTAATTAATATTTAGATGCCGGTTATACTTAGATATTGCAATTATTAGACTTTATTTTTACCTAATTAATATTAGATACTATTTTATATTAGTTTAACAAATTAAACTAGAAATGTTACTAAATTTTATCATAAAAATTATAAATTCTATAAAAGAAATCAAATTAAAATACCTTTGAAAAAATTTAGGGGTAAACATAAATTTTTTTAACACTAATTATTATATCAAAATAAAATAAAAAATTTAAAACCTAAAGGAGCTTAAAGGAAATTTCACAAAAATTAGGGAGGCAGGCCCCTGTTAGTCCCTAAATTCGGCATTACCTAAAATGATTAATCAACAACTAATAACAGTAAAAGACAAGTAATCACACAATTACTTAAAAAATATTATTAATAATACATTTTTTAAAAATAATAATATTTTTTATGAAAATATAAATGGTTGACTGATTAATAAAATAGCTTTAGCTTTATCCAATAATGCATTTAGAATCAACAAGGAGAAAGGAATGTTTTGGATTTTAGATTTTTTATATGTTTAATTATATATGAAGAGTTTATATATGATTTTTATAATAGTATTATTAATTTCAACTCTTTTTTTCATTTATTGTATTTATTGTAATTTTTATTTTCATATATATATATATATTTAATTTATACGTGTTTCTAGATTATATATAACTTTTTTTTCTAAAATTTTATATATTTATTAATGTTAATATTCATTTGGTAAAAGAGAATACTTATTTTTCTAAAAAAACGACACGTGATGCCATGTTAAAAAATTAACTGAAAAACTATGATGGAGCATATTTTAAATATTAAATTAGAGAAAAAAATAGTTATATACCAAAAAAAAAAAAAAATTGAGTACATTACTCTCAAATCGTAAATTAAGCCTTCTTGAAGCCTTCGCTTGAATGCTGATGTTGGGTTTCGTGAGACCAATGAGATCTAAGGGCTAGAAGTAGTTTGGGTGTATGATTGTGATATAGACACGTTGATGGACTAGGCTGATGGTTGGACCATAGATGCTGGGCTTCTACTTGGCAAGGTAGGGGTGTTGACTCAACAATTACGTGGTGAGACAAGGCAGGCAAGCAATCGTCTTTGACGAAATCAGACGATCATTTAATTTGTTGAGACAAGGCAGTTGTTTCTTACATTAAGAAAGACCCGAGGAAGGAAAATACTCCTAAATTATTCATTATGTCTTACAAAGTTTTTTTTTTCCGTATTTTTTTATTAGGATAAAAATTATACTTAAGGGTAATGAGTTGATTAGATTGAGATTGACTTTAAGTGAGAAATTTATTTTTTAAGTAGTTGATCAAGTTTACTTTAAGTAGGACTGAACTTGTTGAAGGTTGTTATCCTATTGTATTTCAATTAGGATAAAAATTACACATAATCTATAAAGTAGGTTGCTATATCGCACAATAGAGTGTTGCTTTTTATTGGTGTTTTTCTATGCAATTTTGAAAGTTGGTTATTGTGTATTCAAATATCTTTTACTTCGCCTTCATTGAAGAGTTAATCTTGATTGTATTGTGAGGTTTTGTGGAAAGTGATTGTGACAATTTGGGTTCGACTTTGGGGCTACAATTATCCATCGTGAGAAGGTAAATTGGGCTTAAGTCAATAGTTGTACCAAATAAATTAGTGAATAAAATCATTCTCTGAGCAATGTTACATATACGTAAGATTGGTGAATCCAAACTATATTAACAGAGTTTGTTTTCATGTTCTTTATTTGTTTCAATTTTTTATTACTCTACTCATAAGAGATAGAACAAAATTGTTTGGAATAGTTGCAAACCAAGTAATCTCAATTGGTATGAAAGCTTGACTTCAAACATACTTTAAACGGATCCTAACTATGGTTTGCAGTAATGCAATCCAAAAAGAAATGTCACTCTGTCTCATGTCCATCTTTGGTAATTGAAGTGCAAGATTGAAGTAGGGATAATGATGTTCCTTTCAATAGTTTAGAGAAAGCTTACCCGTCAATGATGGATATTTGAAATCAATTGTGTCAATTAAATCATGCCTTTGAGTATGAAAATGTTAGAATCAAAAGTGAACATTTAATTCTTGTGCAGACAATCAAGGAAAAAGATAATGTGATTATTGATCTTAATAAAGCTAATACGATGTTTAACGAAATTATCAAAGAAAAGAATAAGATGATTGCTAAAACGGATGCAACCTTAAAAAAATGAGCAAGAGTTAAATGATGTAAAAAGACATTCTCAAAAAATATGAAAAACCAAAGTGATGGTATCTCAATCGCTAGAAGATTCGAACCTAGTCATCATGAACTTGGTAAGAAACTTATATTCCCGAACATATTATATCTCATTGTTACAAGTTGATGAATGATCAAAGATGGAGAAAGACAATGCACGCTCAATCTAATGTTGCAACAATTGATCAAATAGTACCTAGATAGAAACATATATGTAATAAGGAGAAAGGAAAATATGTATGTCATTATTGTGGGGTAGCTGGACACATTAGTCCTTATTGTTATAGAATGATGTGTGATTGGAAGAAATTCAAGACTATTGTAAAAATTGTTACAATAGTGAATGGTACGAGGAGATCACGAAGAAAGGGTGATTTGAATGAGAAAAGATCAATTACGTTTTAGCTATAAAGACCAACAAGTCATTGATGCTTAAGTGAAACATAAGGCTGCAACTCATGAAAATTATATTGAAGAGATATCGAATATGAAACATATTCCATTTAAATTTCATGAAAAAAATTATTTTTATTCCACGAACAAGAACCCTAATTGTTGAATATATAGCACATCATCCCTTGAATAAAACTTGATGCAAACATACAAGAGGAGAATGAAGTAATGAGGAGCATAACAATGGAGTAAGTAATTATGCTATTGGTCTTTGGTTTCATTTTAAGATTTTTGCTTATACATTGGTTCAGTTATGGTTGATATAAATTATCCTTGATTTGTGAAATTAAGGTTATATTTTTGGAGAGATAAATCTTGATAAAACGATGTATTTATTATTTTGAGGAGAGTAGCGGTGTTCAATTAGATTTTTGTCATTTATTTGGCTAGAGTTATTTGAGACAAGGATGAGATCGATGACGACAATGACTATTTGGAAGATCAAACTGAAGCAAACATGACTATGTTATAATAGAGATTGGAACAAGCCATAATTGATATGGGGAGAAGATGGCAACAACACATGTTTATGTTAATACAGCTGCTGGTTGATGTTCTTGCTGGTTGGAAGTTGTAGTGAATTTATTTTGCTTGGTTTTGTTCTTAAACCTTATTACATTGTTGGATGTTTATGCACTTTGCTGAAATGATTTAAAGAATATCATATGGTGAGGAGGAGCCTATTTGACACAATTTCCATAAAGGAGGAGCCTATTGTGAGCTGTTTGATGTTGCTGATTACTAAATTGATTGGTGGTGGTGCTTAGCTCCTTCTTAAGCAGGATGATGATTAGATGGCACTTGGTAATGCACTTTCTTAGAGGGAGTTATAATTTAGTTCCCTTGTTTCTGTATTAATCATTTGCTTCATGGTTTTATCAAATGTTAAAAGAGGGAGATTGTTAGAAATTTTGACTGTTGTTTCTATTGTTTCATGTCCTGTTCGAACTACAATTAGAACAATGAGTTTAGAGTAGCCAAAGTATATATTGTTTTGTTCACAATTTTGACTTGTATAAAGATAATATTGGTTATTTATATTAAGCAGTGAATGGAGGATGTGTCGAACATGTTTTTATGAACAATGAAACCAAAAGAGTTTTATTTCTTTTTTATGTGGTGGCATGGTTGTAGGAATTAAAAGACTTCAACTCGACTATAATTCTATATTGCTTTCTTAAAGGATAAGAAGCTTGTAGAAACCGTTTTTTGATAGGTCGACTTTTGTTTTAAAAACGAAAGATGAGAGTCGCCACCAATCTTTTTTATGAGGTGTGATCAGATCACCTCTTAATTTGATCGTTTTAATAAGAGGTTTGATTTATTAAAACAATGTTTTTCGGTCTACGAAAATCTAGAAAATGGGTTCGGGAGTTGGTTACGCACGAGGAAGGGTTAGCACCCTCGTTACGCCCAAAACTGGTACCTAATTGATTATTTGATGTTTTTATGTCGAAAGTTGAAAACTCGGAAAGAATTTAAACTACGATCCCTCTTTGTATTATGTTATTTTTACTTAAAATTTGCTTGAACAAGTCGAAAAATATATTGAAGACCTTCTTATCTCGAGGCAACTAAACGTTACATCTCGTAAGTTAGGACATGACACTTCGAATCTTTGAGAATAATTTGACCTTTGATTTTTATTTGAAATCTCACGTGTTTTAATTTTTGAAAGGATATTTGATTATTCGAATTCAACGAGGAAAATCGCAACCCCGTAACTTAGAGCACAATTTTTTCAAATATTTCAAATACGGATCATTGCCTATTTTTTAAGTTTCATTTTTATGCATCGAATAAAAATTAACATAACACTTGCAATGGTACATGTATTCGATTCGGGCATCGTATAAAAATGGACAAATACTAGAGGAATAATAATGTGAATATAGCAATTATGAGAAAATCAATTTGTGAAACAGTTTGTGACGCCACAACATAATAAATAAAATAACTCTAAATAAAGAATGAAAATGAAAGGTGCTTAATGGATATAGGTGGTATCCAATTTTAAATATTTAAAAAAAAGAATAATATATTGATAGATGGATAAAACAAATATCATCAAATTGAAGTGTTTTAAAAAATAAATAAATAAATAAATTAATAAAATAAATATGAATAATATTGAATTTAAAATTTTTAAAAGGTAAAAGAAGAAATAAGTGAATAAATAGTTAAAACAATATTAGATTTAAGCATTTAAAAAGTGGAAGAATAATAAATAAGTAAATAGATAAAATAAATATACGTAATATTTAATTTAAATATTCTAAAAGTAAAAGAATGATAAATAATTGAGTAAATAAAAAAAATAAGTATATAGTATTTAAGCACACAAAAAGGAGCAATAAAAGTAAAAATAATAAAGCAAAATGAAATAAAATAAATAAATAAATAAATAAATACCCAAATAAAAAAAATAATAAGAGAGTAAATTTAAATATAAACTAAAAAATAAAATAATATCAAATTAGCTAAATAAAAATTTAAAATGAATAAAGGACTTGATTGCCACTCAAATTAAATTAACAGGATAAATTAAAATAAAAAATAAATAAAGGACTAATTTGAAAGGTGCAAAAACAAACGAGGACTAAACAGGCAAATAACCCAAATTTCAGGACACGTGTCCTTTTCTCTGCGGACCAACAAACAGGAGACTAAATTGAAACACACAGAAAATTCAATGGCAAAATTTATAAAAATAAAAAATTGAAAAAAGGACAAAAATGAAGTACGCCGCAAAAGCGGAAGGACTAATGGCGTAAATAGACCCTTTATTAAAAACACGCGGATCCTTCGGAGCGGGTCGAGTCGGCACTAGGGTCGTATCAAAACGACGTCGATTTCAAGCCCTATTTAAACCCAAAAAATTCCAAAAAATTCATTTTTACCCTTTTTTAAAAAAAAAACCCTTAAAATCCTCTCCTCTTCTCTCTAGCCAACCCTCCGGCCATCGGCAGTCGGCATCGGCGCCGCCGTGTGCGGCGGCTGAAGCTTCAAAAAAAGGGCCTTTTCATCCTTTTGACTCCCCGATTCTGAATCTAGGGTCTTTTTTTAGAAAAAAGTGGCCAAAATGGCCAAAAGGAGAAGGGACCTTTGGGTTCCCGATGACAGAGAACAACCAGGTATTTTTATATTATTTTTTTGTATTTATATATATATACATCATGTATAAAAATGAATGAAGAAAAAAAAAACCTTTGAATATGTTTGATTTTCTGTCCCTTTTTTTGATTAATCCTCCTTAAAAATTTATTACATATCAAGTTCGACCTTTATAGTCGGTTTACGAATTTCTTTTATATTATATCTACTGTTTCGTTGTCCTTGTTACAGTTCCTCTTTTTTCGATTTTCTGTCCTTTTTTCTCTGTTTGCAGGCGTTGATAGAGGCTGGCCTTACTGTTTTGGTGAAACGGTGGTAGAGGCGCGCCAAGGGAGGAGACAGGCCTCGGGATGAGACGCGGGCGGTATGCCCGAGGAGAAAGCAGCGGCACAGGGACTAAAAACCCTAGGGTTTCTAATGAAAATGTTTAGGTTTTTCTGGGCCAATGGGCCGTTGTAAATTTTGGGCTAGGGTTTTGTAATTTGGACTCTCTTTTTATTCTGGACTTTATTTTTTAATTTTGTTTTATTGGTTTTGTGGGCCCGAGCGAATTGGGCCTGTTACAAAGCTTATAAGATTGAGATCATTTTAAAGTGGGAAACTTATCTACTAAGTAGTTGATCACATGTACTTTAAGTATGATTGAACTTGTCGAAACCGTCCCTTTTTGGGAAAGGCGGGAATCGACCTTGGGTTTTGAAAATGAAAATGAAACACGGGAGTCGCCACCAATCCTTTTTTGCTAGGTGTGATCGGGTCACCTCGAAAAGTGGTTGTTTTAGATAAACCATTTGATTTGTCAAAACAACAATTTTGGTCTACGAAAAGTCAGAAAACGGGTTCGGGAGTCGGTTACGTGTGAGGAAGGGTTAGCACCCTCGTCACGCCCAAAATTGGTACCGATTTGATCAATTAATGTCCTCATGTCGAAAGTTGAAAAATTTTAAAGGAATTTAAAAATCTGACCTCTTTTGGAAATATTTGAGTTTTTCTTGAATTCAATCAAGATTTTCTCGTTTCAAAGGAATAAAATATCACATCCAATACTTTAGGACACGATAGTTTAAATCCTCGATCCTAAGATCATCTCATAGCTTTCCGGAATTGCAAATCAAGACATTCTCGTTTCCAAGGGATTAAAATATCACATCCAATACTTTAGGACACGATAATTTAAATCCTCGATCCTAAGATCATCTCATAGCTTTCCGGAATTGCATATCAAGACATTCTCGTTTCCAAGGGATTAAAATATCACATCCAATACTTTAGGACACGATATTTTAAATCCTTGAATCCAAGACCATCTCAAAACTATTGATTTACATAAAATGACGCAAACGAAAATAATCATAAAAATATCGAAACAAAAACAAAGAAATAAAATAAAAATATTAAAAATAAAGCGAGAAATTAAAAAAAAAACAAAACAATGTCAAAAATGATAGAATTAATAACAATGAGGATAATAAACATCATAATATGAGTACTATTAATAATAATAATGCTAATAATAATAGTGATATAGTGATAATAATAAAAAATAAAAGTGATACAAAATATATACGACATAATATATAGTAATAATAATAGTAATAGTAATTAGTATAGTAATAATAGTGAAGTAATAATAATACAAAGTATGTACAATATAATAATAACAGTAATAATAGTAATAGTAATCAGTATAGTAATAATAGTAAAATAATAATAATAATAATAACAATAATAATAATAAAATAATAGTAATGATACAAATATGCACAATATAATAATACAAATACAGTAACAATAATAATAATAAGTTAGTATATGCAAATGATAATACAATAATAAAAGTAATAGTAAAAATAATAGTAATATAGCAAATATAATAATAATAATAATAATAATAATAATAATAATAATAATAATAATAATAATAATATATAACGATACAATAATAATAATATAATAATAATGATACAAAATGAGTATAGTATAACAATATAAATATAGTAATGATAATAATAAAGATAATAATAATAATGGAAGTATAGTAATAATAAAATAATAGTAGCAGTGATACGAAATATATACAATATACTAATATAAATAGTAATAATAATAACGATAATAATAATAACGATACGAAATATGTACAACATAATAATAATAATAATAATAATAATAATAATAATAATAATAATAATAATAGGTTAAAAAGGATCAAATTGAATTAAAAATGGAATTTTTGGGGGTCAATCTGTGGTAAATAAGAGAAAAAGGGGCTTAATCGCAGATTGGCATGACACAAAGGGACTGATCGCGCAAATTGCCCTTTTAGGCATGGACGCGCGGATCCAACTGTTGGATTGGGTAGAGGCGCGGGTCATCCCTTCCCCAAACGGCGCCGTTTGCTCTTAGTATTTAAGCCCAGAATTTTATCCCAATTTCATTTTGCAACTTACAAACAATAAAATAAAAAGGAAGAAGGTTTTCCTCTGCTAGGGTTCTTAAGAGGGTGCGATTTCCCAAAACTAGTCGCCGCTTCTCCGTCGCCGGTAGCCACCATGCGCGGCGGCGCCGCGGTTAAAGTTTCCTTTTTTTTTATATTTTTAAGCAATATATATATGTATATAGTTTTTCAAAAAAGAAATCTTTAAATGTATATCTAAACTATTTTTTTTTTAGAAAATAAAAATAGGCAGAAAATAAAAGAACCTTCGCTCGGGATTTTCTTGTCGAATGCTTGCCCCTTATAATGTATCTGAAAATTTTCAAGTCTGTTTTCATTCAAAAAAAGGGGTCCTTACAATGTTCTTTTGCTTGGCTTTTATAGCCAATCTTACATGATTTTTTATTATTCTTGCCTTGTCTTCTTCTTGCTTTTGTAGGTGCAAGTGGAGCAAGTGGCCAGTGGGTAGGAGATGGGGAGCGGCGCTGGTGGAGTAAAGATGCTAGGGTTTTTCCTTTGTTGTTTTTTTGTTTTTTTCTTTCCCTTTTTATTTTGGGTTTGGGCTAATTTTTAATAGGCTGTTGAGTTTTTGGTTTAATTGGGCTGGAAAATGGGCAATAGTAAATGGCCCAGACAAATTTGGGCTTATACAGCTGCCCCTCTTTGCTCGTTGTCGTGTAACGGGAACAGAGCAAAGACATAAAGAAGGCCCAGATTTGTCAGGACCCACCGAGTCTTGTCTTCTTTGGTGTTTTTCTTTGCCAGGTAGCTTCAAACTCCACTGTCTTGTTGCTTTGATCTACTCCACTGCTACCTCCAAGAGATAGGGCTTGTGGCTTCAATCCGTTTTACTGTTTCGTTGTATCTTCAGGGAGATAACATTCGCAATCTTCAACCTATTCCAACATTGGTCGGTGGCAATAGGACAATCTTCAACCCATTCCACCGCTGTTCGACGGCAATAGGACAATCTTCAACCTATTCCACCGCTGTTCAATGGCAATAGGACAATCTTCAACCCATTCCGCCACTGGTCGGTGGCAACAGGAGAATCTTCAATCAATTCCACCACTGGTCGGCAGCCACAGGACGATCTTCAATCAATTCCACCACTGGTCGGTAGCCACAGGACGATCTTCAACCCATTCCACCACTGGTCGGTGGCAACAGGACAATCTTCAACCCATTCCACCACTGGTCGGTGGCAACAAGACGATCTTCAACCCATTCCACCACTGGTCGGTGGCAACAGGACAATCTTCAACCCATTCCACCACTGGTCGGTGGCAACAGGACGATCTTCAACCCATTCCACCACTGGTCGGTGGCAACAGGACGATCTTCAACCCATTCCACCACTGGTCGGTGGCAACAGGACGATCTTCAATCCATTCTACCACTGGTCGGTGGCAACAGGACGATCTTCAACCCTGCTACACAGTTCTCAAGGGAATTTTATTTGAACTTTTCAATTTGCTTCCTTCAGGAAGATTTCAATCTTCAGTTTGCTCCACTATCATCTCTAGGGAACAAAACCTGAACTTTTCGATTTGCTTCTTTACTATCTTCAGAAAGACTTCAATCTTCAACCTGCTCCACTATCATCTCTAGGGAACACAATATGAATTTGCTACACTGTTCTTTGAGGAACTTGTCCTGTAGAATGTGCTTACGCCTAAATAAATGACGAGGATGCTATGATCGAAATGACTCAAATGCTTCTAACTACATGTGCTATGGATGACATTTGCCTGAATGCAGAATGTCATGAGAATGATGATTTTTTTACAATGATTAAGATGCAATGATCGTAATAAATCGAATTCTCCTAGCTAAATGATATTATGAAAGATATTTGCATGAATACAGAATGTCGTGAGAATGGTCTTTTTATGAAGATTAGGATGCAATGATCGAAAGGAATCGAATGCCCCTAAATGGATGTGTCTTATGAATGACATTTGTATGAATGAGAATTTTTTTTTATAATGATTAGGATGCAATGATCAGAATGAATCGAATGCCCCTAAATAGATGCGTCCTATGAATGACATTTGTATGAATGCAGAATGTCATGAGAATGATTTTTTTTTCTTTACAATGGTTAGGATGCAATGGTCAGAATGAATTGAATGCTCCTAACTAAATGTGTTTTGCATGAATGTAGAATTTCATGAGAATGATCCCCTTTCAACAGTGTAAGGTGGTCATCGCTTATCGTTTGTCAGGGCTATATCGCAGATGTACTATGCTGCGATCTTGTTCAGCTGGTATTCATGACGGAAAACCCGGGAAAACAGATATCTTGCTCAACAAATTTGCCCCACTGTAACTTCAAGGTTCATCTCATTGTGACCTAGGGGTATAAGATCTGAATCCTTTCATTCACCCCACTACGACTCCAAAACGTAGGATTTATCTCTTCTTTAACCCATCGTGTTGTTATTCAAGGGTACAATATCCGTATCCTTCCATATATTGATCACTCTTCGGGTGTCCCAACCAGATATATATGCATAAATGCGGAATATTGTTTTCTTTCGAGAATGATTCTGGTCTTGCATTTGGGTTAGCAATGCCCATTTCTCGTCAGGATTGTATCACTGACGCAATACCTTGTCATTTTATTCAATCACCGTTTTTGACAAAAATCCAAGGAGATAATCTCAATTTGGATTCAGATGTTTCCAACCCTTAAGCTTGGTGGATTCTAAACAACAATCCTGTTTCAGACTCCTGTATTATTTAGAGGTTTCCAGAGTAATATGCAAAACTCCTTTCATGAAAGTATTATTAGCCCAGTAATCATTATTTCAATGCAAAATGCTTGAAAAAGATCATAATAATAGACGAAACAGAAATTTATTGGGAGCATAGCTCGAAACAAACAAGTTAACTGAAGCTAGCAAATGCAATGAAAAAGTGTATTTTGAAAAGATAAAGATAGCAAACTTTAAAATGGGTAAAATGGAAACTAGGTGCCCTAGATATCGCAGCCTGAGTTTCTCTATTCAAACTTCTTGAGGACCATTTTAAGCTCAATGTGTGTTTAGGGGATTCAGAGGACTTTGTCGATGCTCCAAGATGTAACATACCCTTTCATTGCTACTTCAAGTGTGGCAAGACTGCTGTATGCCCCATTTTGATCCAAATTTGAGTTGCCCTTTTCGGGTTTTCAACTCAAACCCACATTTGGTCTCAAAGTGCCCTTTTCGGGTTTTCGCCTTTGTCCTCTCCTTTTTCTTTCTTTTTTTCTTTTCATTTTTTTTAGAAAACCCTTTTTACTTGATTGGACAAGTCCTTGTCGTCCCCTTCGATCAATATCCATGCTTTTCCAAAATAGGCCTTCTCTGTTGCATAAGGTCCTTCCCAGCTTGGCATCCGCTTTCCCTTGAAGTCGTTTTGTATGGGAAGGATTCTTTCCAAAATTAGGACTCATTTATGGAATTTCCTAGGGCGAATCTCCTTGTTATAGGCCCGTGTCTTTTGCCTTTGGTATGTTTGACCATGAGAATGGCCCTTAGCCTCTATCTTTTGATTAAGTCCAGCTAATCATATTGGGATTTGCTCCATTCTGCTTCATCTGACTTTAACTTCGATAAAACTTCGACGGAAGGGATCTTGATTTTCATGGGCAAAGTTGTCTTTATTTCATAAACCAATGAGAAATGTGTTGCCCCGGTGAGGGTCAGACGTTGGAGAAGCAGAGATGTCCAGTCTTCACGAGTCTCATCTTTTTTTTTATCCTCTTTTTTCTTTTTCTTTTTTATTTTTGTCTTCTTTTTTTTAAAATTTTTTTTAGAATAGGAATTGATGACTGTCAACATTGTAATATTGGTATATGAAGTGACTTTTACCATCTTAATGAAGTAACCGACATCCACGAAAATGAATCGATGTTGGCTAGGAGCTTTCGGGCTTGATAACATCCATGCCCATATATAGGAAAATAAGTCTTGTCTTCCTTAATTTGGCAATTACGGCATAACTGATGCAATTTCCTTTTTTAGTAAACCAGTAGCTCGAGCCTTTTGATTGGCCTAGTCAAGGTAGAACCATCAGCATGTGATCTTCGAATACCCTTATAGACTTCTTCTGTGATTTCTTCAGCTTTGACAGCATACTCGTGCCCCAGTAGTCCCAGCATGTCTCAACGTGATCATACGAAATTATCTTTGAACTCTTGAAGGTAACTCAATGATTCATTGCTCTGTTCCTGCGGCAAGCTAAGCTTCCACCTTTATCTCTCTCGTAGTGTTTGCTGGCATTCTGTAAGGTAGGATCTACCATTCTTAACAATTTAGGAAATAGGTTGTGATCTCTGTCATTTCCAAAATCCTCCGATCCCTCTAGACACGTATCTCGCTAAAAGGGAGTCAGTAACAGCGTCGCTCTAGTCATTGATATCTGAGGATGCAGGCAGAAAATCCAAAGAATAAATGATTCTAAGGATGATTATTTGTATGATAATGAAATAATGCACAGTGTGAAATGCAAGGAATGAAAATAAAGATGCATTTTATTGAAACAGCAATTTTGGACACAAGCCTATTTCACAAAAGGACTCTTATTGCCTCTAGGCGAAAGGCAACAAGCGTGTTTTGAATATCACTCTAAATTAGCTCTAAAAACACAAGGATCTCTTTCACAGTCTCATTGTTCAAAATCTCCCAGATTCATATTTCTGCATTTGGTGCATCATCTATCTCCACAATACCCATGTTGATGAATTTTTCCACCAATTTCTTGAAAGCAAGACAGTTTTCTATCGAATGCCCCGTGACTCCCGCGTGGTACTCACACTGGGCATTTGGGTCATACCATTTTGGGTATGGAGGTTGTATCGGTTTTAAGTAGTGGGGAGATACTACATGTGCATCAAACAAAATTTGGTGAAGCTCCCTATATGTGATTGGGATAGGCGAGAATTGAGATTTTTCTGAGTTCAGTCTTGGATTGGGATTTCGCCTTGGGAGGGCCTGAGGGCTAGTAGTTGATGTCCTTAGTTGGCTTACTGTAATCGGTCTCGAATATATACTCGTGCTATTCCCCGCATCTTCCCTCTTCTTCAAGGCTTTTGGAATATTGTTTTGAGAGCTCCACTCTCGCCTTTTCCATTTGTGATGATCTTCAAATTGTTTCGGGAGCTCCACCCTTTGCTTCTTCGTTTCCGCTAGATTACCATGGATAACAGAATTGATTAGATGATCCCTTGAACTAGAAGTTGAACCTATTGAGAAGTTCACAGGTGTTGAGATACTAGTTTGGTATTGGGGTTTGATAATGACGGGTTTCCTTTGCGGCTGCACATCTGGTTGAGTTGAAATATTTATCGGGGAATAAACGATTTCTTCATCATCCTCCGCACTGTTGATCAATGGGCTACTCATTTTTTCAAGTCCTCCAGCTAGCAGTTGACACATCATATTCATCTGATCTTGCATGTCCCGTTGAATTTTGGTCAACTGCTCTTGCATCTGTATTTGCATTTTCTCTATTCTTTCCAACCTTTGCTCCATTTTTCCACATTATCTGAAATGATTCACCTAATTAGGGCCTTCTCATGAAACCTAATGCATGCGATGTAATGTAATGCAAATGCATGGAATGAATGCAAAGAGACGTCGATTTTGATTCGATTCCATTTAGAAAACTTTTTAAGAAAACAGAGCTCTTCACATAAAATGGATATTAAATATGGCTTTGTCCTCATAGTCCAGGTGAAAACAACAATCCACTTCTTCGTAATCGGATGTTACGGTCATGTCCCGCAAATCTTCCAAATGGATGCCTCTTCTAGCTCCTTGTTGCTTGGTCTAGACCGAACCTCTTAACTCACTTATCCTCTGCAACGTTTATGAGTTTCTTTTAGGAAATTGAGACATGATGACTCCTGAACAATCTTTGTTGGCTTGAATCTTCAGGCAAGGTCTTATATTTTTCTATGTGCTATTCGACCCTCTCGTTGTTTACTTGGACTATGTTTGAACGACCGTATTATATTCCATTTTATCAAGAAAGTTATTTTCCGTGACGAACTTTCTAACTCAGCAATCAAACCCGAATCGACATCTCTTAAATATGAAAATGCATGCAATGCAATCAAATCAAGAGAAAACCCGTTAGTGCAAGAGAAATAAACGAACGCAATAGACAACAAGTCAATGCAAAAGAAATAACAGACACAGAACTACTATCCAGGTGACCACTAGGGGTATGGCGTGGCTCTATCTAGGGTAAGCTCCTAGGTCTCTCTACATGTGGTTTGGTTCTAAGGGAAGGGTACCTGAACCAGCAGATTCCTCGATCCTCACCCATTATAGGCTTATATGAAACAAGTTCGGTTCAGGGGGATACATTTCTCTATGGCTGCACGGAGATGAAAATCTCACGAAGACATAGGTACGGATGTATCCCGAAAGCGGTCTACCATCTTGCACGGAGGTGAAAACCTCACGAAAGAGTAGCTTCTCACTCCCACTTAAGGGTGCGACCACAACGGTCATGCAATGCAACGTGCACAAGAAAATAGGAATCATATGCAATGACACAAGCAAAGGCAACAAAAAGGGGTAGTAATTTTCAAATCAAATTTTCAAACTTTCGATAAAGGATATAAATTAATCAATTTACGGCCTGGCTCTCTTTATTGTCCCCAGCGGAGTCGCCAAGTTGTCGAAACCGTCCCTTTTTGGGAAAGGCGGGAATCGACCTTGGGTTTTGAAAATGAAAATGAAACACGGGAGTCGCCACCAATCCTTTTTTGCTAGGTGTGATCGGGTCACCTCGAGAAGTGGTTGTTTTAGATAAACCATTTGATTTGTCAAAACAACAATTTTGGTCTACGAAAAGTCAGAAAACGGGTTCGGGAGTCGGTTACGTGTGAGGAAGGGTTAGCACCCTCGTCATGCCCAAAATTGGTACCGATTTGATCAATTAATGTCCTCATGTCGAAAGTTGAAAAATTTTAAAGGAATTTAAAAATCCGACCTCTTTTGGAAATATTTGAGTTTTTCTTGAATTCAATCAAGATTTTCTCGTTTCGAAGGAATAAAATATCACATCCAATACTTTAGGACACGATAGTTTAAATCCTCGATCCTAAGATCATCTCATAGCTTTTCGGAATTGAAAATCAAGACATTCTCGTTTCCAAGGGATTAAAATATCACATCCAATACTTTAGGACACGATAATTTAAATCCTCGATCCTAAGATCATCTCATAGCTTTCCGAATTGCATATCAAGACATTCTCGTTTCCAAGGGATTAAAATATCACATCCAATACTTTAGGACACGATAATTTAAATCCCCGAATTGGAGATCATCCCATAGTTTTTCGAATTGAAAATCAAGATCTTCTTGTTCCAAAAGAACAAAATATCACATCCAATACTTTAGGACACGATATTTTAAATCCTTGAATCCAAGACCATCTCAAAACTATCGATTTACATAAAATGACGCAAACGAAAATAATCATAAAAATATCGAAACAAAAACAAAGAAATAAAATAAAAATATTAAAAATAAAGCGAGAAATTTAAAAAAAAAATAAAACAATGTCAAAAATGATAGAATTAATAACAATGAGGATAATAAACATCATAATATGAGTACTATTAATAATAATAATGCTAATAATAAAAGTGATATAGTGATAATAATAAAAAATAAAAGTGATACAAAATATATACGACATAATAATATAGTAATAATAATAGTAATAGTAATTAGTATAGTAATAATAGTGAAGTACTAATAATACAAAGTATGTACAATATAATAATAACAGTAATAATAGTAATAGTAATCAGTATAGTAATAATAGTAAAATAATAATAATAATAATAATAATAATAATAATAATAATAATAATAATAATAATAGTAATGGTACAAAATATGCACAATATAATAACAAATATAGTAACAATAATAATAGTAAAGTTAATATATGCAAATGATAATACAATAATAAAAGTAATAGTAAAAATATAGTAATATAGCAAATATAATAATAATAATAGTAGTAGTAATAATAATAATAATAATATAACAATACAGTAATAATAATATAATAATAATGATACAAAATGAGTACAGTATAACAATATAAATATAGTAATGATAATAATAAAGATAATAATAATAATGGAAGTATAGTAATAATAAAATAATAGTAGCAGTGATACGAAATATATACAATATACTAATATAAATAGTAATAATAATAACGATAATAATAATAACGATACGAAATATGTACAACATAATAATAATAATAATAATAATAATAATAATAGTAGTAGTAGTAGTAGTAAGTTAAAAAGGATCAAATTGAATTAAAAATGGAATTTTTGGGGGTCAATCTGAGGTAAATAAGAGAAAAAGTTGCTTAATCGCAGATTGGCATGACACAAAGGGACTGATCACGCAAATTGCCCTTTTAGGCATGGACGCGCGGATCCAACTGTTGGATCGGGTAGAGGCGCGGGTCATCCCTTCCCCAAACGGCGCCGTTTGCTCTTAGTATTTAAGCCCAGAATTTTATCCCAATTTCATTTTGCAGCTTACAAACAATAAAATAAAAAGGAAGAAGGTTTTCCTCTGCTAGGGTTCTTAAGAGGGTGCGATTTTCGACAACTAGTCGTCACTTCTCCGTCGCCGGTGGCCACCATGCGCGGCGGCGCCGCGGTAAAAGTTCCCTTTTTTTTATATATTTTTAGGCAATATATATATATGTATATATTTTTTCAAAAAAGAAATCTTTAAATGTATATCTAAACTATTTTTTTTTAGAAAATAAAAATAGGCAGAAAATAAAAGAACCTTCGCTCGGGATTTTCTTGTCGAATGCTTGCCCCTTACAATGTATCTGAAAATTTTCAAGTCTGTTTTCATTCAAAAAAAGGGGTCCTTACAATGTTCTTTTGCTTGGCTTTTATAGCCAATCTTACATGATTTTTTATTATTCTTGCCTTGTCTTCTTCTTGCTTTTGTAGGTGCAAGTGGAGCAAGTGGCCAGTGAGTAGGAGATGGGGAGCGGCGCTGGTGGAGTAAAGATGCTAGGGTTTTTCCTTTGTTGTTTTTTTGTTTTTTTCTTTCCCTTTTTATTTTGGGTTTGGGCTAATTTTTAATGGGCTGTTGAGTTTTTGGTTTAATTGGGCTGGAAAATGGGCAATAGTAAATGGCCCGGACAAATTTGGGCTTATACAGAACTTGTTAAAGGTTGTTGTCCTATCCTATTTCAAATCGGTTGTTATATCGCATAATAGAGTGTGCTTTTTATTGGTGTTTTTATTAAGATTTTGAGAGCTGGTTATTGTATATTCAAATACCTTTTACTTAGTCATTATGATTGTATTGTAACGTTTTGCGGAGAGTGATTGTGACAATTTGTGTTCGACTTTGCGGGCTACAACTATCCATTGTGAGAGGATATGTTGAACTTAAGCCAATAATTGTATCAGATGAATTATTAAATAAAATTATTCTCTGAGTGAAACTCCACTGATTATTTCTGTCTTATTCTCTATTTCAACAAAACTAAATAATTTTATTTGCTATTTAAATCCTTAAAGAAAACTAATTTACACCTCAAATCTTGTTTAAATTTTTCTTAATTTTCTTTCTTCCTAACACATAATACTGATGGGGTGGGTTATTTGGTCTCTAGGGGTTCACCAAATTTGGAGCTTGGCTATAATAAAATGATGCTAAAAACAATTTAAACATAAGGCTTGGAACAGTATTGATGATATTCTCAGGAAAAGTAATGGTTTTGTGGTACAAAAGCATCGTACTGATATTACAAGACACAATCATTTTCTTGGCAGTAAGCAAACATGATTAACCTGAATAGATGGGTGTCTCCCTCTTACATCCTTGTGCTCCTCAAAGGTCAAACCACAACCCCAATTCTTAGATAAGGCCTGGCTGAAGTATTAAAAAGTTGTCTGAGTGTTATAACCCTCAAACATTTATTTTAACCACCAATATTCATTTACATCTATTTTAGCCCTTAATTGAAGAACATTTAATCATGCACCTACATTAGATTATTCTGATAATAATTAACTAAGGCTTGAATGATATTTTGTTAGAGAAGTTTTAAATACAAGTATATTCATAAATCAAGAGTAAACTCAAAATTACCAAAATCTCAATATTCCCATTAAGCTAAACTATATTATTTTCTGGGTTCACTTACAAGGGTAAACTTTATTTGGTCCAAAAGCTTAAATATGGAGAAGAAATACTCACTGCGAAAGGAAATACTGCTGCATATTGAAGAACACTGATACGAAAAGACACTGCCAATCATGCAAAATAAAGTTACACTTATTACAAACATAATTAAATATGTAAAAGCATCAAATTTTAAAATAAAGCTAAGACCTTTGAGACAAACTACAAATGGACACTTAAATAATTTAGAATATTTTGTAAAAAATTTTAAAACGTCAATTCATTCCCTCTTAATATTTTCTAAGTTTAACACAATTAAATTTGTTTTCTTTTTTATTTTTTAATATTCCAACTCAAAACCTTATTTAAGAGGAGTCGAAGAAGTTATTAATAAAGTTGCATGTTGCTTCCCATCTTACACAAACATCCAAATCCCAGCTTTTAATGGCTTTGACATGCGTTTGCTTGTTTTGTTTTCTAACCCTAAACCCCCAAAACAAAAACAAGAAAGAAAGGGAGGGTCAGAGCAAGCAGAAGTGGGCGTATAAAAAGCCTACTGAATATCAATCATCCCCAAAGTTTTAGCACAAAATTGGAACAAGGGCGTGCTTTGCTGTTGTGATGCAGATTAAGTCAGTGATGGTGGGGGGCCTCTTTTCAAACAACTGGCTTCCCAAAATTTACCTAAAGCGTTAGTGTTTTGATTGCAATACCAATCATTTCACCATTCACGTGCTCAATTCCAACCTTAATATAACCAAAGATGCTGCTCAGTCTCTCAATCATAACCAAAGATTTTCCCTTCATGCCTTGGTTTTTTTTCCACCTGTCAAAACACAAGCTTGCTTTAATGTTGTTGTTTCTGCATGAATTTGTACTATTTCTATTATGCATTCATATCTCTGAAAATCATGTTGAAGAGTTTTTTCAGACAATCAAAGCTCACATCTTACATTTTTTGTCACTTCTGTTTAGGATTACATGTAGCTTCAGAATATATGTAATGCAATTTTCTTTTTCTCTTTATTACTTATTGACGATAAAAGTTGGAGAGAACCACAAAATCGAAAAGTTGAGAGAAGATTTGCCAATTCAATAACTCTTTCTGAAATATCATTTAATTATTAATATGCTTTTAAGAAGTCCTTCCTTAGTGTAAATACTTTTTCAATTAATAATTCAACACTCGAATCGTGGCTAATAGCATTCTTTTATTTGTGATTTATTTTATTATATGTATTTTATTTTTTGTTAATCTACGAGAATACATGCATAGCTTTGTAGACATAGATGTAGGAAATTCCACAATTCTTGGATGATAGGCTGTATCATGCAAAATAATAATCAATGAGAATGCATATATATATATATATATATATATATATATATAAGTTTGTCACAACTTTTACATTCTTTGAAAGTATATATATAAGTTTAGATGCGAATTTATAATTTAAATTAATTTGTAACCATGCAGCAATTAAAACACTTTTTTTTTTATCATATATATTTTTATATATCGTTTGATATGTTGAAGGATATTAAATTTAATATAAACAAATTGCGATTACTATTGACTGAAGGATATATTATATGTGATATATAGATGAAAAATGAAGTTGACATCGAAGATGAGCCATTGCTGATGAGGTGTAGGAAGGCAAATATACACTGGGGGAGCGTAACGGAGACCCACATCCGTCTTTTATAATTTATAAAATTTTAAATTAATAATAATAAAAATTACATTTTGGCCTTCCCAAAATGATATAAATTTGATTTAACTCTTTAAAAATTATAAAGATATAAGCTATTGAAATGATGAAATTGTATTTTTACTTTCATAAAAATATATAATTTATTTCCACTCTCCCAAAAAAAAATTTCAGACTCCGCCACTGCAAATATGTTTTCGTTTAATATGAAATTGTAGATTTTGAAAGTTCAAAAGTTTAAGTTTGATGATAAACTTTATTTTGCTGCTCAAGGGTTAATATTTAATTTCATCCTTTATTTATACTATTGAATTGAAAAAACATAATATATTATTAAAAACAATGGTTTGCTTTAAGACGCAATCTCACATCTCATCCTTGAAAATTTTACTTTTTGTCTTGGAGGGTTGCAGATTTCAACAAACATACTTAATGTTAATCTATTCCAATTTACTAATACACATGGCAATAAATTATTGGAGGAGGGTATATAGAGGGTCACAAATAACTTTGAAATTAAAAAAAATCATTATTAAAAATAAAATAAATAATTATTTTAAAGGATACTTACTTCTATCCTAAAACTTTCTTCTAAATGAGTAATGCCAATTTAGGGCAAAGCAAAAGTAGATTATTTGACTAATACAAGGGTTTATTAATATGAAAAAAGAGAATAAATTAAATATTCTTAATTATCTTGTATTATTAATGAATTATTAATCAATACTAGAATTTTCACAACAAAGAAACAAATCACAATTTAAATTTATTTTATTAATTACCATAATAAAATATTTTGTCTTTAATAATGGAAAAATAATACCAAACAAAAGAAAAGAAGAAGAAATATTGATGTAGATGCAAATATGTATAATTTACATTGTTAATGCACTATTATGACTAAGAAGTGAATAAAATAAATAATGGTGCAAAATGAGAAAAAGAAGAAGTTGGGACACCATTATTTTATGTAGCGCATATAGTAAGCAAATGCCCATTTTAAATGGACCTTTACTTTCCCCTTCCAATATTATATGTTGACATGAAAGGGTACAATGTTAACAGAAGTGTAATAAATATGTCCCTTCCACAAATAGGGCAATGGTCCTTTCTGAGTCTCCATTACCCTAAAACTCACACCTCACAATCTTAGCTCCCATGTGATCAAACAAGCTCAATTTTGACAATTTGGAGAGAGTAGGACTTTTTTTTAATCATAGTTTTTTAAAGGAATATGAATCGTAAAGAAAATATTTTTTATATAAATTTTAAATTTATTTCACTACTTTTTTTTTTATTTATCATAAAAGGTTCCATTTTCAAATTTGTTCCTTGCTCTACTTTCAATTGCCCCACAAACTTAATTCAACGGCCCATTTATGAGCATTAGTTAGATAAAAGTCCTTTGCTTTTGAAACATTTAATGTAAGAAGGAAAAAAAAGAAAACCTTTTCAAAGGTTATTTATGGGATTCTTTGTGTTTGATGAAATAGTAAGTCATTCTCTTAGAGAACCCAAAAAGAAACCAGAGATGAATCTTTTCCGGGAAAAGAAAATTAGATTTGGACGGGGAAAAGCGGAAAAAAGAGGACGGGGTAAATTGACTGTTGTGATCTCATAGTTGAAACATACTTATCAGCCATGGATAAGTCACCATCATTTTAAGCAGCAAAACTAAGATTAATTAATGATAATAATCATTATCTTACAGACATGAAAGGGAAATCTTAGCTGACGTTAATCACTAATCACCCGTCCTTTTCTAAGCCTAATCCTAATGACAACATAGTTGGATAATTTGAAGAAAAAGATTTAAAAAAAAAAAAAAACACACACACACACACATATTAATGGCTGAAAAATATTCCTCGAGTTGTAGTTTGATCAGTAAGTCCACATGCAATCGAACTCAGATGGACCAATGGATATCTTAGCACCCGCACCGGAACCGTTGTTACCTTCCTCGGATACAACGCCGAAGTTCAATGGTGAACCACCGTGAAGTGGCGGTGCTGCTGCCATTGTCGGCTGAGAGAAAAAGAAAGGGAACTGCAAATTCTCCTGTAGAGACCTCAAGCTAGGGAATACTGAAACACCGGGATTTCGCGAATACCTTGAGATTGAATCAAAACCGTTGTTGATCATTTGGGGTGATGGTGGTGGCATTGCTAGGTCGAAACCCGGGTGGAAGAGAGGTGCGGTGGTTGTGGAAGTGGCAGCAGCGGAGGAAGCTGCAGCAGCAATGGTGGAGAAACAGGACACGTGCTCAGATTGTGTATGGCTGTCGTAGGAGCAGCTGTCACGGTCGGTGAGAGAAACGGCAGTGGTGGTGGGATCAAGGAGAGGTGGAAGAGAGATGGAGGAAGGAGAGCTAGGCTCTTGGTAAAGAGCAATGGAGGCGCTCATACGGCCAGTCTTCCTTGCTCCGCCGCCATTGCTGCTGCTTGCACCATTGCCGGAACCACTCTTCTGAAAAACCCTGGATATAACCCATTCATCCTGCAACCATAAAAACTTGCATATTTTTAGCCAAATAAAGAAAAAACATTGCTTTTCCTGCAAGTAAATTGGGGTTAATGCAACAGTGAAACCATTGGAAAGATAACAAAGATTAGTGAGATTCAGTTAATTGCCAAAAGTCCAAATGGTAAAAAACACTTTTTAAGAGATTATATTTACAGTAAGATCTTTGCATTTTCAGTGTTAAACCTGAAAAACAAGGCTGATAAGCTTAAAGAGTAAATGCATAAAAAACAGTAATAGAACAATGCTTTGAACACAGATTATTGAGTTTCAGTTCATTGAACAAGTAAGAATCATCGCTTCAAACAGGCTATAAACATACTAACTGTAAAAAAACGAAAATAACCCTTAGCTTCCATAAGCAATAAAACGAGAAATGTGAATTTGGTCATTTCATTGGGATGAGTGCAAAGGAAAAAAAATTTAATTGCTTTTATAGAACAATGATGCAGAAAAAATGTGGGCATTTAAATCCCAATGAAGACAAAGGTTTTTATATTTGACTGCAATGCAGTGTGCAAATGGTATTTAGATTTCCCAACATACCTTTTCCAGCTCCTTAAATGAAACAACAGCATACGGTAACATAATAAATGTAATAAAGTACTGTGTTATACGCATACACCATTGCTTGAGAGCAAATTTCAGCTCTCAGGAAGCAAAGATGAAGCAAAAACAGTACGGACGCATTTACCAGATGAACCAAAGATCGACCATGAAACAAGAAAGTAAAACACAGCATAAAGAAGCAATTGAGAGTGAGAGGGGGAGACCTTTGAGCTTCTGGAGAGATAATGGTAAGCAAATTTTCCTTCAAGGCGATATTCATGCATGACCCAGTTGCTTTTTTCTCCTTTAGGAGCTCTACCTCTATAAAAAACAAGAGTTTTCTTCATCCCAACAAGTGCACTCGTCTTTGAGCTGTATATCTCCCTATCTTTCCCAGTAGCTTTCCAATAACCAGCTTCAGTAGCTCGGTTAGTTCTCAACCCAGTTGGGTATTTCCTATCTCTTAAACTAAAAAAATACCACTCTTTCTCTCCCATCTTTGCTTTCTCTGCCATATTCCATGTCCAATGCATAAAAGAAAGAAAAGAGAGAGTTATAAACAGTATGATTACATTAACGAATTTTATGTGTAAAAAAATGAAAAGGTAGTCCAGAAAAGTGTTAATGATTACATACCAGGAAGTTCCCAAGGCTCACACTTGTTAAGGTCAACTTCAGCTATAGCTCTACCAGTAAAGCTACTATCAAGAACTTTCTTCAACAGGTAGTAAGTAATAAGCTCTTCATCAGTAGGATGGAAACGAAAACCAGGAGGTAAATGTGTATCACCGTTGTCAAAATGATGGTAACTGTCCATTTTCAAAACACTTAAAAACCTAGAACCAAAAACAACTAAGAACCCTACACTTCAACACCAAAGCTAAAACATCATGAAATGTACAAAGGGAAAAAGGGTTTTGAAGCTGAAGAGGAATGGGAAGAAAAGGGAGGGAGGAGGGGTTGTTTTATGGGGTGTGACAATGGGGGTGAGGGGGAAAAAAGGGATTTGATGAATCGTGTGACAGAGGAAAGAGAGGCAACAGTAAATATTAATAATATTAGAAGATTAGGGGGTGGGGGATAATTTGAAGCTGGGAAAATCTGTGTTGTTTCTCTGCAGTGTCCTGTTGCGAAATCTTTCTCTTTTCTTTCTAAGGAGAGAGATAGGGAGAGGGGGTATGGATTAGATGAGAGGGATAGAGAGAGGGGGTGATGTATGGGGGGGTTAGAGTATGCGTGCGTGCGTGAGAAAGTGTGCAGGTATTCCCTGTCCTGTCAGTGTAAGAAAAAATGAAAGGAGAAAGTAAAATTTCTTTTTCTTTTCTTTTTTCTTTTTAAGAGACAAGAAAAGAAAAGGGTGAGAGATTGATTTTGAGAAAGTAATGTTATTTATATAATGTAAAAATGTAATGAATCGATAAAGCTGTTTCATATCTCTTCTTGTCAGAACAGTACAAAGATTAAAAATTATACACACATTGTAATTACACGCCACTCTTTCTCTTCTACTAATAAAAACTAAAATCCTTTATTCACTTTCTTAACTACCAAGTTGATAATTGATGGGAAAATTACACCCTAAATCATAAATCTATACTTTATTTATTTAATTTCAAACACTAACATTAACTTATATTTGAAAATAGCTAACAATAGTTTTAAATTAACTCCTCAATTACATTTAAACTCTTAGTTTATAATTTAATCATTTAACTTTTTTATAAAAAAAACTTATAACTTTGTTATTAAACTATTCAAAAGTATTAAGGTTTTGGATACATCATTTACAATTGCATTCAGTAATTTCTCCACTGTTTTGCCTTTTACCTTAGCTAAGAAATACATCGAACCAGAGCTTTCTCCCTTCTCTTTCAACTTTATGGTTTACTTTTTCTTACAATTGTCTAAAACATTATCGGTTTAAACTCAAAACCCTAACAAAAAGGCTTTCTGATCTTTATCCATCGTTGTCAGATGGCCATTTGACTCTAATATGTTCCTTTTCTTAGCGAATCTTTCCCATTGACCTTTTTCCATTAAGCCTTTGTCTCCTGAAACTTTCTGACTAACTCCTGATTGATTCCAGTACGTTTAACTCTCCTTTTGTATTTTGATTCTCTTTTCCTTGATTTTATTACGCCCCTCTATTTCTAGAGGTCTTATTTGGGACTCATTGAAACAAAAGATTTTCTTCATTTTTGTTATTTTTTTGTATTTTTGCTTGATTTGATTATGGTTGTGGTGATATTTGGTTACCAATTCAGGGTAAGAGTGTGTGAATAACTTGATTGTGGATCTTCTTGAGTTATGGTTTTGGTCAAAAGGTAAATGATAAGTCAGTTAAGAATGAAAGGTTGTTGAGTTGGTTGGGTAAGAGGTGAGGCATTGGGTTGACAATGATTTTACTAGGGTTTGAGGCTTGACTTATTGTTGATACTATTTGTATTATCGGGTTGAGTGACCAAAGTGTAAAGTTGTAAACTTACTAATAGTTTAGTGACCAACTTGTAACTTATTAAAATTGAGTGATCAAATTATAAATTTACGTATCTCCACATCTAACATCATTTAGCAACTTAACAAGCTTGTGACCAACTTGAAACTTTCAAATAGTTTTGTGATTAATTTGTAACTTTTTGGAATTGAGTGACCATACCATAAACTAACTAATTGTTGAGTGACCTTAGGTGTAGTTTATCCATAAACAATATATAACACTCTGTTATGTATTACTCCCAAATAAGCAAGCAATTTGACATTGTTAAGGAGAAACCTATTGATAATATAAACACTTTGAGCTTTTCAACCAAGCTATTGAGGATTGCTTTAGTTTGCATAATTATTTACCTAACTTGGACGCAAGTTTTTAACTTTGACTATGTTGTTAATATTGGAAAAATCTCGGTTTAAAAATAGTTTTCTTGCATAACAGACAATTAAAAATTTAAAAATAGACCAGGTTTGTGATATTTATAGCAATAAACCTTAACCAAATTCATACATATGTTTTCGGCTTAGCAGACGTTCGCTGTTCCCGATTTTCAACCAAATGATATTCTTCACTATTCTCATACCACGAACTACTTTGAGTGTGAGCCTAAACCAGTTGAATCGAAACACAAAACTAGAAAAAGTTCTCTCTCTTTTTGGGGTGAAAACAAAAATTCTCTCTTTTTAATAGAAATCGGTGGAATTTATATTTAGAAAAATATATGTAATAGTTGATAATAAATTCTCTCTATTTTTCAACAAAATAACAATCTCTCAAAAGTTGTTTTAATAGCTCTATCGATGCCATTTATTTATCGGAAGAGAAAGTAGAACCATTGTTGAATTGTAGTGGTTTATTTAAAATAGAAAAACAACATTCTACTTATAATAAGACTAAGGTGGACGACACACCCTAGTATTCCTACGAGGGTTGCCACCCCCCTTTCATGTCCATAAGAGGTTTTTGGGCCACTCTCACATCTGGTCCAATTACGAGTACTTCCTGGACCTTTTTGACCCAGTACCTTGTAATATTATTCAACCCGATTCAGTTTTTCTATTTTCCAAAATAAACTTTAATATTTATAAATAAAACAATTCTCTCATCCCTATTTACCCCTAGTAAAATTTTGACGATTTTGCCATTGGTAAAATTTCGAGAAAATATGTTCAATATTTCACAACTAATCATGTTTACTATGACTAAATGGTTTATTTTCATTTCCAGGCCTCAAAACAGTCCAAAAGCATAAACTCATTCTTCTGGTCATGTTTTAAGTAATTAATATAGGATTCCAAATGGATCATTTCCATTTTCATTTTCATTTTCAATTTTGAAAACCTACATTTATTTTCAAATGATTCCACTTATCCATTTCTGATGAGGAGAATGGTCTGTTATTTATAGGATTTTCTAAATGGGCAAAAATGGTAAATATACAATAACAGAAAGTATATTTTCGAATTTTCTACAAGTGAAAATATTCTAAAAATAATTAAAACAAAAAAATAAATAAATTTTATCCAAAAAGGAACACACGCGGTATGTGTTGTAGACACGTGTTAACATGAACACGGACACGGATCAGGCCGGGCGGCGACGACGCACGTGTGTTGGGCTTTTACCCCCAATTACTTAATGAAGGTAAGAGGCAATGCTATATTTAAACCCTCTTAGAAGCCTTTTCTCAACTAATGTGAGATTACTCATTTTGCATTACCAACATTCCCTCACTAATACAAAAGAACTGGAATTTTTTTTTTACATATGAGAAAAGGTAAAACCTGAGAAGAGCAACAACAAAATTAGCAGCTTAAGCACTAATATCTTGTGGATTTCAACTAGTACGTAGTGAAATGAGTGATTCTTCACTTTAACATGTGAATGAATATTGAACTTGTTATGATAGGGGTTAACTCATGACACACAACTAATCTCAGATTCAATTGATGTTTTATGATGAATCAACAAACTTTAGCCAATAAACCTTTGGACGTTGGTAAGTGCTCTAGAAAGACTTCACAATGTCTTTTATAGAAGGTAGCTAGTTCTTCACACTTACGTAGGTGATTTCATCAAGTCTATCTCAATATAGACTACCTGAATCATGACTATGAAATCATTAAGAGCATTTATTAATCTCATCCTCTCAAATTTAAATTGGGTGAATTCATCAAGTCCATCTCAATAGGACCACCCTAACCTTGGCATATGAATTCATTCAGAGTATAAACTTAACCTTATGCATGTACATTTTTCAACATAGGGATAGGTAAAATGTACATTATGAATCTTTCCATGGTTTTGTTTAACCACCTTGAACTTAGAAAACTAAGTTGGGTATCCACCATGAATTCCTCAACGACTAGGCTTAAGACCCATCCTCCTCGACAAATCAAGAACCATTTTCCTACTTAACCCTTTGGTCAATGGATCAATTAGGTTCTTTTCAGACCTTACGTATTCCAAAGCAAGTACTCCATTCTTTATTAAATTTCTCAAAGATTTGTGTTTTATTCGAATATACCTCTTTTTACCATTGTAAGCTTGGCTTTTAGCAACGCAAATTATGGTTTATAAGTCACATAATAAATATACGGGAGATGTTGGGTTTTCCCATAAAAGAATCTCTGCAAGTTGATTTCTAAGCCACTCGGCTTCTTGCCCAGCTAAGTCAAAAGCTATAAACTATGATTTCATCGTAGAGCGAGCAATACAGATCTATTTAGTAGACTTCCAAGAAATAACTGCTCCACCAAAAGTAAAGACATGTCGTTTTATAGAACTAACTTCATCATTATCCATAACACTGACCTTGAAATCAATGGGTGTTTAGGTCAAAATTGAATTCAAATAACAGGTCTTATGATTGAGGGATAGTGGGTGTCCGATACCAAGACTATCCACAAGCACATTGTGGATTTCTTTAAACACCTCTTTAGATACGTGAGCGTGAGTTCTTTGTATGATAAATATTCCTTTTATTGTCCTAATTTATTGCCGAAAAGTGTGAGAATCTGACTGCAGAAGTTAGTATGGAGAAAGTTAATTGTTTTTGTAATGCCCCGAATTTTGGGCTAGAAGTTTAGGGTTTTTGAGCCTAAGGCTATTGAGGAGGTGGCACATATGTGCATAATTGTGCAATTTAGTGTCAGAATAGGCCTGCTGGTCTGGTGGTTAAGTTGAGTGTTAGTCTGCTGAGGGTCTGGAATTTGAATCCCTGAGCGTTCATGTAACAGCCCGGTTTAGACCCTAGTTAGAATAGTGATTTCAAGACCACAAATCTGAGGTCGAAAAATATTTTAATATTATTTTCTATGTTTATAATATGTGATTAAGTCTGTGTGAAATTTTTGTGTGAAAATTTTGTGGTTTGAGTGCTTAATTAGCAAAAAGGACTTAATCGCGTAGAATGCAAAAGCTGTGTGCTGATTGTTAAAGTGCCTAATTGTTGTTGTCTTTTTAATATGGAGGCTTTATGATGAAATTTGACCATTATTACTGAAAGTGAGTGGCAATGGACTAGAATAACCTTAATATATAAAGGTTATATATGATTAATAAAAGGGCAAATTGGTAAAATGATTATTAAGTTATTATAATCAAAACAAAAAAAAGGGAATGGCCATTCTCTCATCTTTCTTCCATCGAATGTTGAAGAGAAGAATATCCATGGAAGCATTTTAGGTTTTGGCACATCCATAGCTTGATTAAAGGTCCGTTTTTGTTCAGTTTTTGATAATTTCTATGTTTTCGTAATCGTTACTTTGTGCTCTAGCTAGCCTATGCTTTAATTTTAGAAATTGATGGTGATTTTGAGATATGCCATTGATGAATACTTGAGCTATGTGTTAGTTGATAGTGAAATATGGAAGATATGTGAAGGATGAACATGTTTTGTCTTTGAATTTTTATTGAAATTGAGTAATTTGGGCTAAATTGAGAAAAGTGTAAATTGAAGGACTAAAATGTGAAATAAATGAAATGTGTGGGCTTGTATTAGCATGGGAAGAATTCGGCTAAGCATATGTGATTTGAAATTGTGTGTATTTTGTGATTTGATGAATTAGGGACTAAAGTGTCGAAATGTGAAAAATGTGAGGGCTATTTTGTAAAATACCTTAAATATGTGCGTGAGGACTAAATTGAATAATTGGTGATTGAATGAGTTAAATTTGAATATGTATAGACCAAGAAATGAGAGGTTCGGATCGAGATCGAGGCAAAGACAAAGTGCTCGATTAATCGACCGTTTCGGTATTTCGACGTCCGAGGTAAGTTCGGATATAATACTAGTTGTAAACTATATATGTGATGTGAATTGAATGAATATATATATATATAACTATGATATTAGAAATACTATGTACGAAATTGAATTAGAGGGCACTAAGTGTGCGAAATTAGAAACGGGACAAAGATGATTAGCACTGTGTGTGCGAAAAGATAAAAGCTTCTACTTATTGAATTGGCACTGTGTGTGTCATACCGATATAAGTTCGGTTTAACATATTGGCACTAAGTGTGCGGTGACGATTATGTTTCGGTTATGAAATTGGCACTAAGTGTGCGAATAAATCAAAGGAATAGCAAAGGTTGAACGAGAGGTAATATCGAGCATTTGAATAGCATGAACGGTGAGTAACTATGTGTTGATCAAGGTACGTTCGAACCTATGTAGTTGATGATAGCCTTAAAAGTTGAATGAATAGATACTTGAGCATATGGTTGAGATTGATTATGAGTCTAATTGTGCATTTATCTATGTGATGGTTTAATTATGTATTGATGTGGTAATATTGAGTAATATGTATTATATTACGAACTTACTAAGCTTTTGAAAGCTTACTGTGTGATTTGTTTCTCTGTTTTATAGTATCAGTAAAGCTAGCTCGGATCTAGGGATCGTCAGAATCTTTATCACACTATCGACAATCTATTTTGGTACTTTTGAAGATGTGTATATTTGAATATGACATGTATATGCTAGTTGTTTTAGGGAAATATGTTTGAGTTATGAAAATAGCCATGTGATGTGGCTAAATAAATGTTGGTAATATGCATGTGTGAATTTGGTATATGATACATATTATGGTATGGCTTGAGGGCAATGAATAGTCTTATGAATGGTAAACTTAGTGATGGATTGATGCCATAGTGATATAGTGATATTATGGATGAATCATGCTTGGTTTTATATGTAATTTAGTTATGCTATTTGGTATATAAGTTGACATGACTAGAAATGAGATTGGATGGGATGATATGTTGATCATTTAACATGTATTTGGTTGCCAATTGTGTGTGGAAATAGGCTTGTATGTGCTTGTAGGTATGACCCAAGTGTGGGTGGCATTTTGGCCTTGTAAATGGCCTATTTTACATACACAGCCAAGGGACACGGGCGTGTGTCTCTGCCGTGTGACTCAAGGGCCACTTCTAAGTGTGCCTGGGCAGGTTACACGGGCGTGCCTGGTAGCCATGCTACCAAGTCAGTAGCTAGCTTAATTTCGCACGGCCATGGCACACGAACGTGTTTGGCGGCCGTGTGGACAAGTCAATATGTATGTCCTGTTTTGGCACGGCCTGGACACATGGGCGTGTCTGGTAGCCGTGTGAGGCACACAGCCTGACCGCGCGAGCGTGTGACCTCTGCAGTGTTGAAAAATGTTTAAATTTCTAAAAATTTTCGTACGTGTTCGGTTTAGTCCCAACCCCTTTTTAACACGTGTTTTAGGCCTCGTAGACCTCAATAAGGGACTATATGATTATAATTGAATATGTTTGATTGAGGAAATACTTTGTGTTATGAAATGGATGTGAAATGTTTCGATTGTTCGGTAATGCCTCTTAACCCTATTCCGGCGATGATTTCGGGTTAGGGGTGTTACAATTCAAGACGTTTTATTTTGTTTTATTAAGCTATTACTTAATGCTACTTAAATTATTTTCCTTATGTTATTATTATTTCAAGTTACTTTTTTGGGGGGGCAGTATTCTCTGTTGGTTTTTAAGTTATCCTCTTCCCCTTTCTTCTCTTCACTTTTTGCTGCCTAAAAGCTTACTCAAAAACGATTTTATCTACGGATACTAGGATTATCATACCTCCGTCGTCATTGCTGTTCACGAACCAGGTGTGGGATCCCAACCTTCACTACAGTTATGGTTTTTTGTAAATTTTTAGTTTCGAAAAGTTTTGTATGGGTGGTAATCCCTTATGTTGGGTTTTGAACGCTGAAAGTGAGGGAAATATGTCACAGATTGATGTACACTTGATGTAAGTAAGGTTGGAGACAAGTTTGGCGGCCAAAACAGCGGTTTTTGGGCAAAATTGGGGTGGTTTCGTAGGCTCCCCAACGGTCACACGGGCGTAGCTGAGGCACACGACCATGTGGATTTGAGAACTAGGGTTTCCGACCAGTTTTGGGTGCCACACGCAGTGTGGCCGATTTTGGGGATTTTGTTGATTTTTATACGACCGTGTCATTTGGGCACACAGGCGTGTGGATTTGGGAATTAGGGATTTAGAGTTTTGAGGTTACACGGCCGTATAACTGATTTGGGGATTTACGGATTCCATACAGGCGTGTGTTTCGAAACACACGACCGTGTCTGATGGGCTCACGGGTGTGTGTGAGTAATATGTTTCTGTTTAATTGTCTCACTGACTGGTTGTGAATGACTGTTTGCATCTTTATACTCTGATTCTATTCATCTGCATACATACATACATACATACATATATACATACATATTCATAAACTATTTTGGGTGGGATTTTGAAGAGAAGGAAGATTGACTGAACTGGCAGTTTTACTGCAACATATCAGTATAGCGGATTACCACATTACACTGTACCACATGTACGTTAGCTATGCTACGTACCATTTTCTGAACTGGCAGTTTTACTGTAACCTATCGGTATAGCAGATTACCGCATTGCACTGTACTGCATGTACATTAGCTACGCTACGTACTACTATCTGATCTAGCAGTTCGTACTGCATATCTGTACTACGATTTACCGCATTGCACAATTCAGCTTATACATTAACCTTGCTGCGTAATATACGGGAGTGGCAGTTTAACTGCATACTGTAGCCTTTAATACCCAGAGGGTCGTGGGCAGTCCCAATACCCAGAGGGTCGTGGACTTTACTGATATCGGTATAACGGATTACCGCATTACATAGTACTACATGTACGTTAGCCACGCTACGTACGACTATCTAATCTGGTAGCTCAGCTGTAAATTTCAGTCTGTGTCGCATTCAGTACGACTTGTAAGTGTAGGGATGCGTGAGTTGATTAAATCCCCACAGGAAGTGTAAGGTTGGACGGAGAGGTGTGTTAGCTGGATGGGTGGGTTTTTATTTTATAACTTATTTGCACTCATATGCATATGATTGAATCTGTTTGACTGTACTATTCGGCTGAAATGTTTGATTGATCTGTTTGACTAATGTGTTACTGTGGCTGTATGTGATTGACTGTTCGACTGAAAGGCACTCATGCCTAAGAGAATTCTGTAGACTTGAATACTACTCTATTGAGATGGGCTAAGGCCCAAACTGATACTGATTCTGAAAGGGGCTAAGGCCCAAACTGTGACTGTTGAGAATTATTGCTACTGTATGAATGTAAATTACATTGCTATTTGTTTGATTTTGGGCAAATTCACTCAACTATTAGTCGTCTATAAGTATGTCCTGGTTCTGAACTGATTCTAGCTCATTGTTTCTGCTTCTGTAGTTTAGCTGGTTTGATCTCACACTGAGCTCGAGTAGCTCACCCCCTCTTCTGTTTCCCTTTCAGGTATAGTTCTGGTTTCTGTAGTTAGGCTTAGTACGCGGAGGTCTCGGACAGGCTTGTGAACAATAATTGAGCAGTTTGTGTTTTCTAGTTTGTACATTTGGTTTTGAACTGTAAAGATTTATAATACTGTGGTACCATTACTGTTTTAAACTTTGTTTATACATTATGTTTTGTTACGTTTATGAACGGTATTTTTAAATGATTAAACATTTTGGTTTGTTTTCAGGTAAATATTTTCAGAAATGGGATTTTGAACGACTGGTTTTTGTTAAATTTTCCTACGATTACTTCGGTGATCAGTATAGCATCCTTGATTCGGTCTAGACTTCTAGGTTGGGTTTGGAGTGTTACAGTTTTCTATAAAAGCCCTTAAATCCCAGGGACCAGATGGCATACAACCAATTTTTTTGCAGTGACAATAGGATACTGTTAAATATACTCTCTTTCAATTTGTGCAAGAGGCCTTTTCTATAGGTAAGTTCGATAAGAATATTTTGAATGTATTTATTGTCCTTATCTTTTGGGTTATTAATGTTAATAGCATGACTCTGTTTCATCCCATCAGTCTATTTAATAGTTCTTATAAGGTACTTTCTAAGGTGTTGGTTTACAGATTACATCCTATTTTGCAACATGTTATTGAACCCTTTCAGAATAGTTTCTTGGTAGGAAGAATTAATCTGGATAATATATTGATTTATCAAGAAGTGATTCATTCGATGATTAGTTTACAAGGCCAATAGAGGGCTATGATTTTCAAAATTGATCTACTCAAAGCATATGATAGTGTGAGTTGGGAATTTTTACAAGAGTCTTTGGTGGATTTCGGAGTGCTTAGGGGTACCATAGAACTCATAATGTTTTGTGTATGCTCGAGTAAAATAACACCCATTTGGAACGGTCAATGACTGGATGAATTTCAACTTGTGAGGGGTTTGTGTCAAAGAGACCCCATTTGGCCATATTTATTTATCATTGTGATGGAAAAGTTGTCTCATATGATATTGAAACGGAAGTCAATTGTTATTAGAAACCTTTCAAAATTTCAATGCAATGACCAACTCTGTCCCATCTTTTCTTTGCCGATGACTTGCTACTTTTTGCAAAGGAGATAGAGATACAAGTTCGAGTGGTAAAAGATTATCTTAAAGAGTTCAGCTTAATGTCAGGTCTGATTGTTAATTTGGAAAGTTCTAAGCTCTTTATATCGCCTAATATTCGTGCAGCGGTCGCTTCTCGTTTAAGTCAATATGTGGCATTCCTTTAACTGATGAGATGGGAAAATATCTAGGGGTGCCCTTCATTCATAAAAGAGCCTCCAACTATTAGATATGTTTGAATAAGTCTCCATTTATTACTGGAAGTTGTTATCTATTTTCTTGTTTCTTGTTGTTAATTGCTTCCTTATTCTAAATTAAGTAGTTGCTAAAAATCAGCAAAGTATTTTGCAGCAGTTTGTTAGTAAGCTTGACTAAATATATGTGTCAAGCACATGAATAAAATGTTGTATTACTTTTAATCAAATAGTTTAGCACCTGTTTTTCTTTCTAACATTCTAGTATCCGAGCCAGGTTTAGGTCTGGTAAAACATAGCCGCAGCTAGCTAAAACTAAGAGAGAAAGAGAGTAATGGCAATAGAAAATACGTTCGTGCAACTTAGAATTCCAAAGTTTGATGGGCATTATGATCATTGGGCAATGTTGATGGATAATTTTCTACGTTTAAAAGAATACTGGAGTTTGGTGGAAACTGGAATTCCGGCTGCACTTGTTGGAACGATATTTACAGAGGCACAGCAGCGTCAATTTGATATGTAAAGACTTAAAGACCTGAATGCGAAGAACTATCTTTTTCAAGCTTTGGATCGATCTATTCTCGAGACGACTCTAAAGAAGGAAACATCCAATGACATATGAGACTCTGTGAAGAAGAAATTTCAAAGTTCGACAAGGGTTAAGTGAGCTCAATTACAGGCATTGAGAAAAGGAATTTGAGACACTCCACATGAAGGCTAGTGAGACTGTAAATGATTATTTCGCATGTACACTTACTATTGCGAACAAAATTAAAGCTAATGGTGAAAATAAAAGTGAAAAAGAAGTTGTGGAAAGAATATTGCGATCCATGACAACAAAATTCTATTATGTGGTTTGTTCTATTGATGAGGCACAAGACACTAGCAACCTGTCCATAAATGAATTACAAAGTAGTTTGCTAGTGCAGGAGCAAAGGATGATTAACCCAGAAGAAGAACAAGTTTTGAAGGTGACATATGGGGAATCTTCTACTCAAGGACGAGGTCGTGGTAGCTACCGAATACGAGATTGAGGACGTAGAAGGGCAAACTTTGACAAATCCATTGTTGAGTACTTTAATTGCCATAAACTAGGGCACTTTTAGTGGGAATGTCAAAGCAAGGAAAGCAATCATATAGAGATTTTTGAAGAAATTCTGCTTATGGCATGGGTTGGTCAACTCGATAGTGACGATTGGTTTTTAGACTCCGGTTGCAGCAATCATATGTGTAATAGAAAAGAATATTTTGCAAACTTCAATGAGCAATTTGCAAACAATGTGAAGTTAGGAAATGATGCTACCTTGGTGGTGAAACGTAAAAGGAATCTGCAGCTACAGATCAACAATCAAATACAGGTAATAACAGAGGTTTTTTATGTACCTGATTTGAAAAATATTTTGTTAAGTGTTGGTCAGCTTCAAGAGAAGGGCTTCGTTGTGCTTATTCAACCTAACAGTTGCAAGGTTTATCATCCTGAGAGAGGTGTTATCATGAAATCTGTGATGTCTTTAAATCGCATGTTCAAAATTACAGCATTGTCTCTACCATCTGGTACAACTTACTTCAATACAATAATTGAAGATGTTGGTCAATTATGGCATTGCCGCTATGGTCATCTGAGTTTCAATGGACTCAATACTTTACAGCAAAATGAGATGGTTTTTGGTCTACCACAGTTGACAAAACCATCAAGAGTGTGCAAGGAATGTCTGAATGGAAAGTAACAATGAGATCCATTTCCTAAGAAGAGTTCATGGAGAGCTGAGCTGCCGCTATAATTGATTCTTTTTTATTTATATGGCCCTGTTCAACCAATGTCTAACAGCAACAAGAGGTACTTCATCACTTTCATTGATGATTATAGTAGAAAGACATGGATTTATTTTTTACATGAGAAAGTAGAAGCATGTAAATTTTTTAAGGAATTCAAAGCTAAGGCTGAATGTGAATTGAGTCGGCAAATTAAGTGTCTCTCAACAGATCGTGGCGGTGAATTTACTTCATCAGAATTTTCAAATTTTTGCGAAGAAAATAGGATAAAAATGCAGCTTACTGCTCCATATTCGCCACAGTAAAATGGTGTTGTCGAGCGAAAAAAATCGTACCATTATGAAAATGGTTCGAAGTATTATAATTGCAAAAGGTATCCCCAAGACTTTCTGGCCGGAAGCTGCCAATTGGGCAGTACATCTTCTCAATAGAAGTCCGACAATAATAGTGCAGAACAAGACGCCAGAAGAAGCTTGGAGTGCTGAAAAACCTTCTATGAGATATTTTAGGGTCTTTGGATGTGTGGCTCACGTGTATGTGGGAGATAGCTTCTGAACTAAGTTGGATAAACGTAGTGTAACCTGCGCTTTAATAGGGGTTTGTGAATAATCAAAGGCGTATCGGCTCTATAATCCAAACAATAGAAAGATCATTATTAGTTGAGATGTTGTATTTGAAGAGGACAGAAGCATGAATTGGGGAGAAGGATTCACAAGCTCAATTCAATCTGAGTTGGATTGGAATGCCAGTGAAAGAAATGCTGAAATGGATGATGATCAGGAGGAGAAGGAAATAGAAGAAGATATTGATGACGGTTATGATAAAGTTGCCGAGCAAGAAGAAGCCCAAGGAAAACAACAGTCAATAAGGCAACACAATAAACCTTCTTGGATGCAAGATTATGTAACGGGTGAAGGGCTATCTGATGATGATTTTGAATCACACTTTACTGTCAGCAAAGGAGATGACCCTGTTCACTTTGAAGAAGCCTAAAAGAATCCAATTTGGAGGAAAGCCATGAAAGAAGAAATTGAAGCTATAGAAAGAAATGGAACATGGGATTTAACTGAGCTTCCAGGGGGTGCTAAAAGGATTGGAGTCAAGTAGATCTTCAAAATTAAGCATGATGAGAATGGAGATGTGAGTAAGCATAAAGCACAATTGGTGGTACGTGGATATACTCAAGAATATAGTATAGATTACATAGAGGTGTTCGCTCCTGTAGCTTGCATGGAGACTATTCGATTGGTCATTGCCATAGCTGCCCATCAAGGATGGTCCATTTACCAATTGGATGTCAAATCTTCTTTCTTGCATGGGGAATTAACTGAAGATGTTTTTGTTGAACAACCACAAAGGTTTGAGAAAAAAAGGGGAAGAAGGAAAAGTCTACAAGCTAAAGCGTGCTTTATATGGCTTAAAACATGCTCCTCAAGCTTGGTACTGTTGTATTGAAGGATATTTTCTTAGCCATTGATTTGAAAAAATGTGAGTATGAACCCACTCTATTCACTAAGATGGAGAAAAAGAGTATTATGATAGTAAGCTTCTATTTAGATGATTTGATTTATACAGGGAATAATGATGAGTTGATGATGGAGTTCAAGAGGTTTATGAAGATAGAATTTGCTATGACTGATATAGGAAAAATGAAGTACTTCCTCGGTCTTTAGGAAACACAGAAAGTTGATGGTATTTTTGTGTGCCAAAAAAAGTACATGACAGATCTTCTAGAGAATTTCAGAATGATCAACTCAAAATCAGTTCATAATCCAATGGTTTCAGGAAGTAAATTAAGCAAAGATGAAGATGGAAAAGGAGTTGACAAGACACTCTACAAGCAGATGGTCGGAAGTCTAATGTACGCAACTGCCACACGGCCAGACATTATGTACAGTGTGAGTCAAGTGAGTCGTTTCATGGAAAATCCAAAAGAGCTTCATTTTGCAGCAGTAAAGTGAATCATACGCTATCTTAAAAGAACTTGTGTATTTGGATTGTTCTATCAGAGAAATGGAGGGAATGATCTAATAGGTTATACAAATAGTGATTATGCTAATGACGTCGAAGACAGAAAAAGTACATCAGGCTATGTATTCATGTTGAGTGAGGCTACTATCTCATGGAGTTCAAATAAGCAACTAATGGTGAGTCTATCAACAATTGAAGTGGAATTTATAGCAGCAACAAGCTCATGTCAAGTTGTGTGGCTCAGACGGATACTTGAGGCAGTGCGAAGAAATCAAACATGTCTTACGGTAATATATTGTGACAATAGTTCTGTCATAAAGTTATCAAAGAATCCAATTATGCATGGGAGAAGTAAACACATCGATGTTCGGTTTCATTTTCTAAAAGATCTTACAAGGAATGTCATTCTCAATAACAAGTAGTTGATGTCATGACCAAGCCACTCAAGTTGGAAGATTTTGTTTGAATGCGAAGCAAGTTAGGAGTCGTAGCAAATGTAAACTGAATGTTTGGGATAATTGAGTTTAAGGGTGGGACTATTAGATATGTTTGAATAAGTCTCCAATTGTTACTGGAGGTTGTTAGTTATTTTCTTGTTTCTAGTTATTAGCTGCTTCGTTATTCTTAGTTGAGTAGTTGCTAAAAATCAGCAAAGTATTTTGCTGCAGTTTGTTAGTAAGCTTGACTATATATATGTGTCAAGCACATGAATAAAATGTTTGTTGTTAAAATTCAACCTGATGTTTGTTGTTGGGGTCTTGAAAGTGATGGTCAATTCTCGGTAGGTTTTGCCTATAACATGCTAATCTCGACGTCTTCTGCTCTTGTTGATGATGCTAATTTTGCATGAATTTGAAGGTTGCAATGTCCAGAATGACTTAGTTGGCTTATTTGAATCGTCTTAATACTAGTCAAATTTTGCAACAACGTGTTCACTTTGTGGGCATGATACTGAATCTTTTGACCACATTGTTTGTGAATGTTTACCAGCGTTAAACCTTTACTCAGTAAGGAAACTTATAGAGAGAGGATAATTAAAATTTAGATTCTTTGTTTCCTTCTTTTGTACAAAAAGAAACACTAATATGACACACATCTAAATTTTTTATTTAAATATGATTAAAGTATAGATTTAATGCCATTTTTTATTTAAAAGTGTATACGGAAAGTAAGGGTTATTTATAACATGGACTATGCGGATTATGTCCTTCCTGCGAAATCATTGTTACTTTTTATCTAAAAAGAAAGAATAATGAAAATCTTAATGTTTCCAACTACTGTACCAATGAAGAGATTGCAAAGCAGCTGTAGGATTCTACAGCTTATGAATTTTCTTGATTGATTTATTCAACTGTTCTCATGAATTCTCAAATTTTACAAAAAAGTAATAATATCCGTTGCCCATCATTTTCACCTATCAATCAAAAATAGCAAAAATATCTCATTTCGACAGTGTGATTTATTTACTTATTTATTTCTTTAAAAATTCAGAAAGAAAATGTGCCAAGGACATCCCAATCCTCACCTTTATATATCTACACTGAAAACCCTACCATGATAAACAATTACTGAAACTAGGCACTTCTGTAATAAAATAAAAATAGGAACTAAAGGGAACTTACAAAAAAAGCTGAGTGTAGTTGGTGAAGTAGACTAGTTGAAATTACAGCAAGAAGACACTTCATATATGGACAGCCTCCTTGCTTCTGTCCCTTTCTTATTTTCCTTTCTGATTTTGATTTTCATGTTTTTACTTCAAAAATAGGGTTTTTTTTTCCTTAATAATAGGAAAAAAAAGTTATAAAAATAAGGTGAAAAACATATTATTTACGAGAATAATTGTTTTAAATAAAAAAAATTGGTGTCTTCAATATGTTTGGTAACATCCCTATAAAAACAAATAAAAAAATAATATTTTAATAATAAAAGAGGTGTCGATTTTTCACCTTTTTTTAATTTTATTTTATATTTTTAATGTATATATCATTTTTATTAGTTCTATATTTGTATTTTATAATTATAAAATTTTGAAATTAATTTTTTAGTAAAATCGACATTATTATTATTATTATTATTATTATTATTATTATTATTATTATTATTATTTATCAAATAGCATATTATTGATGTGAAGAAAGTAGTACACAAATTTCTACTCGAAATAAGATTTAAATACTTGAAATAAATCAAATAAGCTTTATTTATTAAATTGTGAGTTATAATTTTTAGATAAATTCTTTGATTTTTCTCTTCAATGAAGAAGTTTTTACTTAAAAGATCGTTTAACCTTAATATTGGATGTGTGCCGCTTCAAGTGTCGTTAAGATTTGATCTTGAACACGGATTTGAAATGATACTTGCTTGAGAATTTGATTTAGTTTGGATTTAAAGGTCTTGTAGACATGATTTTGTATCATTTGAAATCTATTTCAAAGATCGTTTAGACTTGATTTTGAAAGTGGGTTTAAAGAGAGTTTGGATCCAAAGGTTTTATAGACTTTAACTTAAATATGGTTGAGTCCAATACAATGATTGTCAAGACCTGACCTTTAAAATGAGTTTGGAGAGAATTTGGGTCAAAGGATCATAATTTTGGCTTTACACGGGACACTTTGCAATTAATTTTATAATTTCTTCATCTAGAACAACAAAAGAATAAAAAAAAAAAGATCTCCTTCACCCAACAAGTTAAGTAGAATGCAATGTAGTACCTTTAGCTTCTTGCTACTTTTCCTACCAAAGCGATTAAGTAATATTGCCTCTTGCTAGCTCTGTTTTGGAGGCTTTTTGGTTGTTGTGTACATTGACTAAGCTCATTAGGTCATTTCTTTCTCTTAAACCAAGCTTAGTTGTTATATGGGTCATTCGCTTCATGCACAATCTAGTATGTCTTGAAGGTTTTCAATGTCGTGGATCTCAAATTTCTTGGATGTCTTACTCAATCTTAGTCTTCAGTTTCCTTATTTGCTATTGGCATTAATTAACCCTAATACGTATACCTACTACTCACGATGCTCACTTGACCGCCGCTAGACGTTCTAATGTTTAGATTGGAAATAATGCAGCAAAAATATATAAATTAAGCAGCGGTGTCTGCAAGTATACGGGTCAATTTGTAATATAGTTTGTTTACAACGAAATACTTGGAAAGTATTCCGATAATCGTACCCAGAGAATTGTGGATTGAAAATTTTTATTATTAAATTAATTATTGAAGATAATTATTAATCTAATTATGTCACGAATTAGTAGTGTTGATGTAGAACTAAAATAATAATTAAACTAATTATATTAATTAACCGAAAATAACCTTATGAAATTTCCTATTCCTAGTGTTAACAATGCGAGTTCCCGACCTATGATCAATTAAATCCCTAATTATCAATTAAATCGCTAATTACCCTTAACTGAGTTATTTACCACCCTTAGCTAAGAATACCTTTTCAATCTCATCTTTACTAACTCTTGCTAACTTTTACAATCTCATTCAGGATAGTTGACAATGATATGGTGGTCCTCATGGTCTGATTTTGGAACATAATGTCCTATCTCTTCTAAAGAACTCTGTACCGTCATTTGTTGTTTTAGTAATTTTGTCATTTCTAATATTTGCACCAATAGTTCTTTTATTTCCACCACATCCTTGGTGTAGGTTGACGTGGTTGCTTTGCACGAGGCTGCCTCATGCAAATCATAAGAAAGCTCGATTGAATATTCGAATATCTTTAACTGGTCTGATTGTTTTTGGACTTTCTTTGATTTAGATTAGGATTCTAGACTGAAACAAAAACACTTATATTCATCAAACTCTAGAGGAAATTTGAATGAATATTTGTAATCTTACACCTTCGATCATGACTCCGTTGATTCGTCGAGATTACGTTAGACCAACGTGATTTTTTATTGTTCCTATATTGCTCATACAAATCCTGAAATACATTATCATCCATGATCAAGTCCAATTCTTACTGGGTTGGATATTCGGGAATACCGTATTCTCTGTCATAACTCATCGAAACTCCGTTTACCCAACTTGGTCCATCGCTAATGTACCCTTTGTCGTCGTATACCACACAGACATCTCATGTTCCTCATCCCAACTGCTATCATCGTCAAATTCAAGATCAAATTTATCCATGATTAAACTAATTATTCAACAAGGTAGTTAAAAATAAAATAAAAATAAAAATAAAAAAAAAATTATTAGACACTATCTAAGTCGTTTGTCTTTCGAATAGTATTATTTTACAAAAAAAATAAATTAATAACAATTTTTATTGTCGCAATCCTTGACAACGACGTCAATGTAACATCCTAGAATAGGGCCTAGCGAGATGGGGTCACTAGTGAGCCTAACGAGCTGGGGTTGCCAGTGAGCCTAGCAAGTTGGGGTCGTCAATGCTTCCAGGGGTGTGCAAATTTCGGGTAAAACTGAATTAATTTGATTAACCGACTAAATTCGATTAATTGGTCAGTTAACCGAATTAATTCATTCAAGGGTCGGTTAATAATTTTTTGGAAGTTTAGTTAACGGTTAATTCGGTTCGAAATCGGTCGGTTAACCGAATTTAATAAATAATATTATAATATATATGTATTCGGTCGGTTCGGTTAATTTTTTGGAAATATAAATTAATTGGTTGGTTAAGTCGTTTAATTTTTTATATGTTTTATACTTGTTTTAACCAAAAATAAAAATATATATATAAATTTCGATTAATTCGGTTAACCGACTGAATTAACCAAAAAAGTTCGGTTCGGTTATTTTTTTGAAAAATTTTCGGTTCGGTTAACGGTTAAGGGTTTAAAAGGGTCGGTTAATTCGGTTAATGGTAGTTCGGGTAGGTTAACCGATTGAACACCCCTAAATGGATCTAGTGAGTTATGGTCGCTGGTTTGGGTCGATAGTTAAATTGAGGAGTAGCCAAAAGGCAGTTATACTGAAGTTAGGAAGTCAACTTATTTTCCTCTTAACAGCACCACTCATGCACGTAACTTTTTTCCTACTTCTATTGTAAATAGGGAATCCTAAGAACACGAAAATACTTAGTGTCTATAAATTAAGCTCTTTTCATTAACATTTCTTATTATTTTAAACAACAAAACTCTCTCAAATTTCTTCATTGATCACTTCTTTCTCTTATTGTCAAGTTTCTAAGAACATAAAAACCCAGAACTTAGCTCTTAGAATTTAAGGTAAGACTCTATTTCTCTATTGGGTTAAGACGTTTTGAAGTAGTTAAGAAAGTCTGCAATAAAAGAAAATGGGTTTGCCAAAAGACTAGCATGTGCGAACCTAGGTTTGTTTGTGTTTATGTATGAGTCTTAATGTGTTGTTAGTAACTTATGTATGTTTGTGAAATTGCGAACCTAGCAGAACCATCTATAAGCAAAAACAAGGGAAATGTGACGCTTGTTTAAAGCTTTCAACAAACTGGTGAATGTTTAGGGATCGCCACTTGCATGTGCGAACCATAGTGTTAACCAGGAGCTTAAGGTTTTATCCTAAGTTTCGAGAGTATGTCTTCTCTAAACTCTATTTTGTGTTTGTCTTAAATATGTGTTTTTATGAACTGTGATATGCAAGAGCTCTGTATTGCAAGCTAATTATAAACAGTATTTTGCAAGCTCTTCATGAATTGTGAGCTCTATGTTTAAGTAAATGTATTGGCAAAAGGCCTTGGGACATGTTAGGAGAAATAAGGGAATGTCAAGCCAAGCTCCATTCGATGGGATATGCTAGTGTGATGGAGAGTGTTAGGTTAATGCTACACTTATGGGATATGTTGGACTATTTGAGTCAAAGTGAAGAGTTATAAGGAGATCCACTTATCCAACAGAAAAGATCATATGTATAAGATTGTGTTTTCCAAATTATTGTCTTTGACTGTTTTAAGCTAACTGACCGTAAATATCTGTGAACCAAGCTTCGCATAAGTATGGCGAACCCAGATTGTAATTCAATAACATTGTTAAAGCTTTTGTTTAACTTATGTTTTGTGCGTGCTATGTGATTTTTTTGTAGATTCACTGGGCTCACAAGAGCTCGCACACTATTTACTAAACATTGCAGACAGCTAGATCGTATAGTGGGTAGCGGCAAGGCAAGTGATCCAGGAGAGACATAAACACCGGATAGGTGGTATAAACGAACTCTAGACATAGAGGCAATGTGGGGTTCTGCTTGGGCTTAAAAATATCTTTCTATTTGTTGGCTTCGCTGATTGTTCTCGGACCTAGTTTTTTATGTCTTTTATTTTCTTTATGTTTTATAAGTACTTTTTGCGAATCGATAAAACTATATATATATACCTGAACTTTAAGTATATGAATATAGTCCGAGCCAAGTTTGATGTTTCCCTAATTTACAAGTTTATGCTTAAGTATTTAATTCCTAATCAAAGTGCTCGCCATAAGATAAAGAATGAATCAATAAAATTTGACTAATTTTCATAGACTTCGCCAGAGTTGCTGCAAAGCGACAGGGTTTTCGAATAGTACAAAGTACAAACCCTAACGATTAGTGAATCGCTACCTGCAGACCATAAATAATTTTTGATACGCGAAATTGGTGAGACCCTGCGAAACGTGTCCACTGAACCTAAACGTGTAAGGGTCGTTAGCGACACTTACCTTGTTTAAGGAGACTTACTCTGCGAAGACTTAGAATGCATGAGCTATGCAAAGGAATGGGAAGTTAAGCTTTTGCAAATGGAGTTGGTTCGTATATTACTATTGTTGTGTACCATGAAGCAAGCGATGTGAGTTCGCGAGCTTGTGTTTTCTCAAATCCGAACATGTTTTGTGTGGTGTGTTAGAGGTTCGTGTAACACCCCTTACCCGTTGTCGACGCCGGAATAGGGTACGAGGCATTACCGAAGTTACAAATTTATTTATCAGACATTTTATTTCATCTAGCATTCATATTTGGAACCAATCAAAATCAAACATATTGTCCTTCAAACATATTTATTTTTCTCGACATGTTTTACTTGAATTTATTACTCATCTCAACATACTTAATTTCCTTGAATCAACGTATCAAAGATATTCACATATTTACATGTCATGATAAATATCATTCTCTTGCCGTTTCTCTATAAACATAAATCAGTTAATTTATTATATTAATATTTTATATACCATCAACTCGTATTTCCTTATATCACATAATTAGGTTACACGAAATTACCTGGCTAAATTATAGAAATACCAAGATTCAGGGGCATTTTGGAAATTTTCTATTTTTATCGATTTTTCAACCGATCTTGATCTAAATTAATAATTTCATTCAATTTATTAATTTAGAAAATAAAATAATGCATTTCACTCAATTTGCTCATTTTTGATACTTTTACAAAAATTATCCCTAAAGTTTTACTTTTATTCAATTTAGTCCCTGAGTCTAGAACATGCAAATTAGCCATGCTAGCCGAATATTCATATATATTTTCCTCCTCCTCCTCTCCATTCCACATCCTTAATTTATATTACATACTTATAAATAACATTATCTATGATTTCACTATTTACTTATAAATTTATTCAAAACTGTCCATTTGTGTCATAGTCACTAATTTATTTATATCTTGAGCTACATAACTCCAAATTAAGATTCACTAATTTTGCCTGAAACTAGACTAACATATATTCTTACCATAAAATTTTCAGAATTTTTAGTTTAGCCAATAAGTATATTTTATTCTTTAAATTCACCCCTATTCTGCTGTCTGACAGTTCTGGCCCTTCTTCACTAAAAATTAATTATCTCCTCATACGGAATTCGAATGATGTTCTCGTTTATTTATCTTGAAAATAGACTCATTCCATATTTTAAACATATAAATTTAAGCCCCTAATTATTTTTATCCATTTTTTTATGATTTTCCAAAGTCAGAACAGGGGAACCGAAATCATTCTGACCTTATCTCACAAAACCTATTATATCTCGTGATTTACAATTCTAGTACTTACACCGTTTCTTCTATAAAAAACTAGACTCAATAATATTTAATTATATGTTTTATTCATCCTCTAATTATATTTCTACAATTTTTGGTGATTTTTCAAATTTAGCCTACTACTGCTGTCCAAAACTGTTTTAGTGCAAAATGTTAATTACCAAGTTTGTAACACCTTTATTTACTTTTTCTACAATATTTCCCATCACTTTCTCTTATTTTCCTTCACTAACATATCAAGAACATAGGACCATATATAAGAACACTCTACTATAACATCATTTCCATGCTTTTTCGATAATAACAAACTTAAAAATATATTGAAATCTTGATGTTCTTACCTTGTCTTATTGATTTCAATCTTTAACTTGATTTTCTCTCTCCTCCAGCTTTTATTTCTTGAATCTAACTTGATATTATTGCTCCCCATAGTCTCCTTGTCATCTTTCTCTCTGGATGGCTATGGAAATTCTTTTGAATTCTAAGTGAAAATGATGGATTTTTGGTGAAAGGACCAAATTGTAAAGAAAGCAAAACTTCTTTCTTTCTCTTCTTCACAAACGTTGGATGCATGGGTAGTAGATGGTGTGCTGCTGTTTTTTTTTCCATACACACACATATATATATACTAAATAAAATAATAAAATAATAAAAAATATCTTATTAAAATATTATTAAAATAATATTATCTAATTAATTAATTTAAAATATCATCAACATAATCATTACATTCTAGAATTCTCTCTCTTACTAATTGACCATTTTACCCTTCATGATCTTTTAAAATTCCATCATTGAGTCATCACTTAATTTGGAAAAAATTACAATTTAGTCCCTCATAATTCTTCACCTATTCAATTTGGTCCTAATTCATCCATTTTTCTTAGTTTCTAGATTATTCCACCCCTAAAATAATTACACTATTGGTCCTTCAACTTTTTCATATTACACTTTAACCCTCAAATTTTGAGTATTTATTCTTAGGCAACAAAATTTTTCTCACTTTTACAATTTAGTCCTTTCTTGAATTAATAATGTAATATATCATAATATACTTCCCAATGTTGACATAATCCAAAATTTCCCTTTTTGTCACTTTATTTCCTTACTTAACTATATCAAGGATAATATCTTACTTTTTTACTGTAGTAATTTTCGGGTTATTACAGTTCGGTTCGTGTTCGGTCAGAGAGTTACTTAGGTGGCTAATGTGGCTTTTCATGGCTCGGGTCTGGCGACTAGGCTAGGTATGGGGTGTTACAACCAACAACTTAACCGCCGCCAAATGTGCAAACATTTGGCCTGGAAATGCTTTAGCAAAAAGATATAAAATTAAGAAGGTGTTTGCAAGTATACAGGGAAAATTGTAATATAATTTGTTTATAACGAAACACTCGAAAAATATTCTGAGGATCGTACCTAAGGGATTGCAGATTGGAGAAATTTATTATGAAATTAATTACAAAAAATAATTACTAATCTAATTGAGTCGCAAATTAGTAGTATTGATGCAAAACTAAAATATTAATCAAACTAGTTAAATTAATTAACTAAAAATAGCCTAATGGAATTTCCTGGTGTCAAAGATGCGCGTCCCTGACTTATGATTGATTAAATCCCTAATTAACAATTAAATCGCTAATTACCCTCAATTGAATTATTTACCACCCTTAGCTATGAATATCCTTTGGTCTCATCTTCACTAGGCATATGAACACCCTAATTTAAGGGACTAAGTTCTCTATTTTGATAAAGTTGAGGGATGAAATTTAGAATTAGATTTATTGATATCAAAAAAATTATTATTAACTACCCTAATTTAATGAAAACATATTACTTTTGGCAAAATTATAAATCAACAAGTGTTGGCGTAGTAATAAAGTATAGGGTAAATTGCACCAACAGTCACTCAACTTTGATGTAGCTGACAAAACAGTCACTCTGGTTTCAATTCAATCACTCAACGTTCAAAAAATAACAAACAGTCACTAACGTTATCGAAAAGTGACAAATTAGTCACCCATTAACATTTTTCCTCACAGGTTTAATGGTGCAGCTGATGTGGCCGATTAACTTGCCACGTTGAAAACCCAATTAGTTGACGTGGCAGGTTGACTTGGAGTTTACCCAGAATTAGGGCCCATTTAAGGTTTTATCGATTGGAGAACTCGAGCCACTAGTTTGATGATTTGAGTGGTCAAAAGTCATGGTTGATTGAAGAAAAGTTGTCGTCGAAATATGGTGGTGATCAGATGGTGGACGGCAGAGATCTGTTGAAGCCTTGTTCATAGCTTTGAGGTCTTAATATTGGGATTTTGAAGGCCTATTTGGAAATCTGAAGTGAGATTCAATAAGAGGCAAATAAGAGCCATTGGTGATGATGGTTGGCCAGAGAAGGCCATGAACAATGGCGACCAGAGTTACGAAAAAAAAGAAAGAAAAAGAGAGGAGAAAAAGGGAAGAAAAAAAGGGGACAGAGATTCAACGAGTAACAGTGAACTAAATGGTGGCTCCACTTTGGAGGAACAAAATGGTCGTAACTAGGGTATGTCTATTGCTTCTCTTCTTCTTCTTCTTCTTCTTCTTCTGCTGCTCTGCCTAGCTAGGGCTATGCGGTTGTTTAAATGACAGCTAACCCTCCGTTAAATGCCATATCACTTTTCCAATATGTCTGTAACAAAAAATGGTTAAAAGGACTATTTTGTTATTTTTTAAAAGTTGAGTGACTGAATTAAAATTAAAATGACTGATTTATCAACTGAATCAAAGTTAAGTAACTGTTGATGTAATTTACTTTAGAATGTATTATACTTTTAAAGAAAAAAAATGTAAATTCAGATCTTAAACACAGTTACTAAAAACATACATGGAGAATAAGAAAGAAAATTGAAAAGATTTAAAAAAGAAAAAAGAAATTGTGCTGTTGGGGTAATCGATGCAGAGAAGATTAGTCGTTATAAATGGGTAGAAATCAACCCAATCAACATAGAGAGATGCACCGAAGAAAAAGGCTTATAGATGACAAAAATAAAAAAGATATTAAAATGTTAAAACAGTGATTTCAAATTTCAATCGTAAGTAAACACGTACTGCACCATTAAAGACTAATTATGTATTAACATATTGATTGTTGGTTGCTAAGTGCATTATCTTACGATTATGTTTTGGAAAAAGGAGCATGTGGGTTCTTTGTTTTTAAAAATAACGGTAATCTGTTTGTGTGCATACTTCTTTTTATCTTCTTTTTGGAATTTCAATTGATGAAATGATTAGATTACCATGCATGCATCAATTCAACCAATCCCATCCATCACCAATCAACAACAAAGAGCTACCAGATTTTGACGCGTCATGCTCGGATTTTGAGATTTTACCTTTGCCCACAGGCTTTACATCAAATCATCTCCTCAATCTGCAATTCTGCATGCTTAGGTCTTTCTTCTTTTCTTTTTTATATTTTCATTTGGGCAGTGTGAGCAGTTCCATGATTCTAGTTGTCAAACCAAAACCCCAATGCTTCTTTTCCAACAGTCGTTTCCTAAAAAAAGCCAAATAATCCCCCCCTTCTTCCTCTCCTATTTTGGCCAGTCCCTCCCTTTCTTCTCTCAGTTTTCAAACCCCCATTGCCATTTTACGGCTGTGCTGTGCTGTGCTCTTTTCTTTCTCTTCTTCGAAATGCTAACCAAACCTTCCTTTGTTTCTTGAGCATTGGCCCTTAGCAAATCCATGCAAGATCTCACTTTCTTTTCTCAAACGGAAAAACAACATTTCCAATGCTCCCCATATTGGTGAAAATTTTAAGTGAATTTCATTGGAATTTGATTCCTTCTTTTATTTTTTATTGGTTTTGACCTTTTTTCCTCCATCACGTGCTTTAGCTCTCCATTAAAAGATATTCCTCAATAGTTTACCTGCTTTGTTTTTGTGTGTATATTATTAATTACTTCACTACTTTAATAATAAAAATATAATTGGTGGTGTTGAGCTCTAATCATCTTCCCATGATTAACAATATACCTTTTTTCATTCAACATTTCTTATTTATCCATCTTGTTGTCACACAAAAAATTGATTTTAATAAAAAAAAAAATTAGTCACACTTACTATAAACAAAATATCAAATATTGATATGATTTTAGTTCTCTAATTCCATTCCAACCCAACATTTATACAAGAGGTGTAGCTTCACAATATCACTCATCAGCAAAATCCTTTATATTAAATTAATTTCTTTTTTCACAAAATCATTTGGAACCATACAATCAAACAAAAGATAAAACAAAGGTGAAGACCCGACAGAGGGATAGCGCGAGTGACGACAAGGTGAAGTAAGCCGCGCCGCCCTCCACCTGTGGCCCCTTGTAGTGCGAGTCAGGGCGTATTGGCCCACCCTTAATCTCTTCCGCTAAAATGCGCCCCCCAACCGTAGTCCCAGATAGGCTAATGGCGTAATTTTATTGATATTGTACAGTGGCTACGCCTTTGATCTTTGACACGTCAACATCCGTTTTAGGATCAGGTAACGCGGCAATATCTTAGGTGGGGTGGTTTTATGAAATTTATTTGTTTAACTCAATTATTTTTATATGGGAAATGTATAATCTAATTTCAAATTTCTTTCTTTACTTTTTACTAATATTATTTATTTGAATTTTTTCTTAATATTAAATTAAAAATATTTTATATTTTAATTCATACATATAATTAACCTGAGCATTGCATGAAAAAATATTATACTATGAGATAAATACACAAAAAAATGGAAGGTTTATGATTTGGAGAATTTAAAATAGCAAAAACTGGCGGGCAAAACTCCAGAAAATACCAAAAAATAACAAAAATTACCGGAAAGTATAGGGTTGAAAATTAATGACCGGAAAGGGCAATTTCCCCCAAAATCGCGTCCCCGTCAGCGCGTTTTTGGGGGAACGCGGCCTAAAGCGCGTCCCCGGGGGAGCGCTTTAGGCCGCAACGGTCAAAATTTTTTTGACCGTTGGACCCCCAACGGTCAGAAAAAAAAACCCTATAAATACCCCCCCAACCCTTCATTTTTTTCACAATTCAATCCTCTCTCATTTTTCTCTCAATTTGCTATCAATTTGCTCTCAAATTTCTCTCAAATTTACGCTTAAATTTCAAAATAGTCCTTTACTATTTATAAAAAAGCCCTTTATAATTTTTTTTAAACCTATTTTTGGAAAATTTTTAAATTATTTATCGGAGTACAATGGCCGGGGAATTATGTCGCCTAGGCGAGAACCACATTGCCGTCCAGCAAAAGAAAATGGTAAATAACACCATTTTCGGTGTCACGCACTTCACCATCGTAGTAAATAACAGCATTAATACGTTCACTCATTGCAAGTGGACGGTGTAAAAGAGTAAAATTATTGTACTAAAAAATCACACTAAGTTCAATTCCCAGGAAAGAGAGGTGGATCACAAGGATCACTTAAGTACCAAGTCTTTCCTAGCCAGAATATCCCTCAATCGTAATTTAATAGCACAATAAATAACTACGATCACACTCACAAGATATGAAAAAATTTTGCCTACGTCTTCGGGCACTAACAAATATATTTCACTCCAAAAATACAAGTGAAAATTTACAAATAGGGAGAGAGAGAACAATGCCTTAAGTAGAGAATGGCAAATTGTGGGATGAAGAAAATGAGAAATGGTTAGGCCTATTTATAGTTGAGGTTTAGGGATCAAACTTACAAAGTACCTATTCAAATAGGGACCAATATTGCAATTACCCCATACCAATTTTCACATCACATCAACTTTCGGTGCCTAATTTTGGAGCCATTTTCTTCCCACTTGCTGCCACCATATTTCCCGGGAAAAAAGCCTAAAGCGCTCCCCCGGGGACGAGCTTTAGGCCGCGTTCCCCCAAAAACGCGCTGACGGGGACGCGATTTTGGGGGAAATTGCCCTTTCCGGTCATTAATTTTCAACCCTATACTTTCCGGTAATTTTTGTTATTTTTTGGTATTTTCTGGAGTTTTGCCCAAAAACTGGCAGCTCTTTCTTTGCGACACATCTCAAATTCAAATATTTTATTTATTCCACTATTAATCACATTATATAATTATTTAATTTAATAATGAATATATATATAAATTTATGTTTGAATCAATATAATATATATTTTTATTATATATTAAAAATGCTTAATATTATAATTGTTTTAAAAATTATTTAAAGCTGTTAGAAAAAAATAAATCTATTTCACTTAAACTAATTTTTTTAAAATATGTAAAAAACTAAAACATTTTAAAAGTTAAAACTATTTAAAAATTTATTTTAATTTGCCGATATTTTAAAATATTTTTATTAAAAATTTTAAGTTAAGTTAAATTAAATTAAAATTAAAATTTTATTTACATAAAGTTAAAAATAAAAATTATTTACAATAATAAGTATCTTAAATTATCATTAAATTAAAATTTTTTAGCAAATAGTGGTGAATCAAAAAAATTTGTTTAGAGGAGGCGGAGATACAATTATAAAATTTAGGTGGCTAAAGCTAAAAATTTTGTATTAAAAATGCTTAAATTAAATTATCAATTTTTCAAAATAATTGAAGTTATATTTTTTCATTTCATAAAAAATTAAAAAAACTAAATTGAATCTTTTAATTTTGGAGAGGGACTATAAATGGAATTATCCCATTGAGCCAAGGGAGGCGCCAGGACCCTTCCTGGTTCCTACCCCCATTAACGAACATGTTTTAAAGCAAATTGTTTAAAACAACTTCAACCTTTTTGTTTTGTTTGAAATTATTGAAAATTTTACATAAATATTAGAAAATGATTTAAAAACATATTACAAATTTTTAATTAAAATGTATAAAAATTTAAGACTATTAACAATTATGATAAAATTACGACATTTTCAAACTTTTTGAAATTATTTATACTTATAAATGTGTTTTCAATAAAATATTTTGAAAAAAATATAAAATGTCTAAAATTAAAATATAATAAAAATAATTATATTTTATGTTAAAAGTTTACAGTTTTATACTTTAAAAACAAAAATTTATTTAAAATATTTTAATTGATATAGTGAACCAATCAAACCTTAAAAGTAAATATTATTTTCCTTAGGTCGCTGTATAATTACTTTTTCTATAAAAAAATAAAATTAATAAAATTAAAATAAAAAATAATGAAATTAGTGTATGAAGGTGGTGAATTGATGATTGATAAAAGGTGGGACCTTTGATTGAAGTCTCATATTTGATCCATAAAAGTAGGAGTTGATTGAAGCATCGTAAATTATTCCATCATTCTACATTAAATTTCATTACATCGTTTTCCTTTCTTCTTTACTTTTTTGGACTCAATATAATGGGTCTTTGAATCATCTTATCATATCATCTATCTACCTTTCTTTATACATTTTTCTTCATTTTTATTAGATTAATATTAGGTTTTTTTAATTTAATTATTAATTTTTTTCTCAATATTTACTAACATCATTTATTGATTAACCGAAAATAAATTTAATAATTTTGATAAAAAATATTAATGGTATTAATGATTGAGTTAGAATTTTTAAATTAGAAAAAAAATATTTTTTTAAATTTTAAGTATAAAGATTAAATCTCAAATCTTATAAAAATACAAAGTTTGACCTATTTATTATCATTGGTCTTTGACCAGTGTTATAAACTTATATTAGTTTTACTACCCGACGATGAATGAGTTTAACTGTATGTATCAATTAAAATTTATTAAATTATTTTATAATTAATATTATAAATAAATTTATATTTTACTTTAACATTTTATTTGATAAAAATATTTTCTTAAATTATTATTATTGTATGCTATATTTAATTTCCTAGATTAAACATAGAAGAAAATGTGTTTAGGATACCTGTTAAATTTTTATTTATGAAATCTATTTATATTACATGTTTTAAATTTGCTTTACCTTTTTTAAAAACTCAATCCTATAAATATTAATATAAATCAATATAATGAATCACCATTAAAAAAATCATTTAGCATGAATTATAATAAAATTAACTTTATTTATTACTCAAAAAATTGTTTGAAAAATTAAAAAATTTGAGATTTATCTCATTTTAAAATAATAAAATATTAAAACTTTATTAATTTATAGTAATATTTATATATCTTACAATAAAATTTCAAATAAAAACATTTAAAATTTTGTTTAAAGAAACCAATTTTTAGCATATTTAAATAACTATTTAATTTTGTCATCCATTATTTAATAATTTGTATTTGTTATTACTTGCAATATTTAAATTTCTTAATAGTAATTTTAAAATTTATGCCCTAGAAATTTATAGCATATTTTAATTTTTAAATTATATTAGTATAAAAAAAATTCTAAACAAGTAAAAGAAAAATGGGAAAAAAAACCAAGTAAAAGTTAAACATTTTTAATTTATTAACAATATCTTAAACTTTTAAATATGTTTTAAATTGTAAATATATTTTAACACTTTCTTTTTATTTTTAAATTATTACTTAAAGAATTTTAGTTAACTATTTAAATTTTTGTTTTTTAATATTTATATTTTTAAAACTATTTTTTTAAGAAGTTACTTTTTTTTTAATTAAAGTGGGTTTGATGTTATAAAAAATGTTTTGATTTTTATAGTGTATTTTTTAAGTAAGTACAAAATGACTTTTTTCTTTTAAAATTAAGATTAAATTTTAAATTTAAAAAATATTAAATTTAACTATCAAAATTATCGCTAAAAAACTATAAAAAATAAATAAATAACACAAATATATATATATTCATAAACCTTGTCCCTAATAGTCGCATCCCAACTAATGTGATTGTTAAATTAAGGGTTTCCTTAATAAGAAGGATGGAAATAGGACTGAATGTAAAATTTATTAAGCTTAAGGGTAAATTATACAAGTAGTCATCAAACTATTGATAAGTTTTTTTTGGTCACCCAATTATTTAATATATTCTTTTTGGGTTACCAATTATTAAATGGTTAACGAAAAGATGAAGCAAAAGCTTTTTAAAATTAGCATAGTAGTAATTTTAACTCTCAACATTTATATATTGTGTCAATTTAGTCTTGATTCTAAAAAATTAACACTCAACATTTACATGTTGTGTAATTTGGGTTTTTTTTTACAATTTTACCTTTTTTTATGATATTTTCACTTAAAAAGTTAAAAATCAAATTTAATAGCTAAATTTGATTAAAAATATACCAAAAATACAAACACCCAAAAAACTAAGATAATAGTTTTCATCTTTTTTCACTCTTTTAGATGTTACTCTCAATGTCACAAAGAAAAGCAAAATTGTAAAAAAAATAAAATCAATCTGCATAATGTATAAATGTTGAGAGTTAATTTTCTAGAATTAATACTAAATTGATACAATGTATATGTCGAAACCGTCCCTTTTTGAAAAGGCGGGAATCGACCTTGGGTTTTGAAAACGAATAAAAACGGGAGTCGCCACCGATCTTTATTAGGTGTGATCGGATCACCTTTTGTTTTAATAAAAACATTTGGTTTACTAAAACAATGTTTTTCGGTCCGCGAGGTTTTGAGAAATCGAGTTCGGGAGTCGGTTACGTGCGAGGAAGGGTTAGCACTCTCGTCACGCCCAAAATCGGTACCGATTTGATCAATTAATGTCCTCATGTCGAAAGTTGAAAGTTTTTAAAGGAATTTAAAAATCCGACCTCTTTTGGAAATATTTGAGTTATCTTGAATTCAATAAAGATTTTCTCGTTTCAAAGGAATAAAATATCACATCCAATACTTTAGGACACGATAGTTTAAATCCTCGATCCTAAGATCATCTCATAGCTTCCCGGAGTGCAAATCAAAACTTTCTCGTTTCAAAGGAATCAAAATATCACATCCAATCCTTTAGGACACGATAATTTAAATCCTCGAACCCGAGGTCATCCCATAGTTTTTTTGAAAATCAAGATCTTCTCGTTCCAAAAGATCAAAATATCACATCCAATACTTTAGGACACGATAATTTAAATCTTTGAATCCAAGATCATCTCGAAACTATCGATTCACATAAAATGACACAAACGAAAATAATCATAAGAATGTCGAAACAGAAACAAAAAATGAAATAAAATAAAATAAAAATATGGAAAATAAAACGAAAAAAATTTAAAAAAAAAAACAAAAACAATGTCAAAAATGATAAAATTAGTAACAACGAGGATAATACACATCATAATATGAATACTATTAATAATCATAATAATACTAATAATAATAATAATAATAATAATAATAATAATAATGATAATAATACGCAATATATACAATATACTAATATAAATGTAGTAATAATAATATAATAATAAAGTTAGTATATACAAGTAATAATACAATAATAATAATAATAGTAATAATAATAGTAGATATATACACAAGTAATAATAATAATATTAACATGTTAGTAATAAATATAATAATAATAAATATATATAAAGTAGTAACACAATAAATAATACTAAGAAAGTTAATAATAGTAATAAGAGTAATAATAGTAATAAAGTTAACAAAAGGATGAGAATAATAAAAGGACTAAATTGAGAAGGAAATAAAACCACAGGTCTAAATAAAAACGCATTAGGGAGCCAACAAGACACGCGTATAAGACTACAGGGATTGGATAGCTAGTTATCCCTATGTTCTACACGCGGCATTTCAGTATGGGCCAGATTGAAACAAATCGCGAAATTATATGGCAATATTTAAAATAAAATAAAATTAAAAGATGAATAAGGACGAAATTGCGAGGCACCGCGAAAGGGAAGGGACCGCGTGGGAAATATCCCACTCGTAACAGAAACACGCGGATCCTAGGAGACGTGGGTCGGGGTCGGGTCGGCCTCCCCAAAACGACGCCGTTTTGGCATCTGGGGAGGCCTTATTAAAACGGTGCCGTTTTTATCAGTATAAAAGCTATTTTTCTCCTTTTTTTTTTTACTTCTGTTACCACTCTCTCAAAAAAAATTTTCCTTCCCCTCTTTTCCTCTCACTTTCTTCAAAGAGACGCCCAGATTCCGGCGAGGGGATCACCGCCGGCGCCGCCACCGGCCATCGCACGCGGTGGCCGGTATTTGCTAAAAGGTAGGTTTTTTTATATTTTTTATTTTTTTGGTATATTATGTATATGCTGTTTTTTTTTAAAAAAATAAAATAGGTTTATATATATAGTTTCGAAATAAAATAAAATAGAAAATAAACCTTCGAATCTTTGTTTCGTGTTCTCTTCGATTGCCTGTTGTGGACTTGTGTTGATTCCTGTTTTTGGATATTTGCAACTGTTTTTGATTGAAATCTCTTTTGTATTCTCTTGATCGATACGAAAAAAAAAGTCTTTTTACAAACGACATCATTCGGCTTTTATAACCCAGTAGAAAAATAAATAATCTTTGTTTATTTCTTAGTTGTTGTTGCTCTCACTTGTTTGTCCTCTTTGCAGGTCATGGGGAACCATGGAAAGTGGGGGAGTGGACGAGGTCATGGTGGCATGTGAATCGGCGTTAGTGGCCGACCATGGTTGGTGGGTTTCGGCGCTAGGAAATTTTAGGGTTTCAAAACCCTAAAATTTTCCTAACAGATCAAAGTTTTTTTGGGCCTATCGGGCCTTGTAAAATTGGGCCTGATTTCAATTGGACTATAATTTGGACATTTTTTATTGGTCTGGTTTAAATGGGTCCGGGTTTGGGTTTGGTGTAGGCTGGTTTAGGTTTGGAATTTTAATGGGTTTTGTAATTGGATAATATGGGTTTGGGTTTTGGCAATTGGGTAATTTTGGTTGTAAATGGGTCGGGCAAGATTTGGGTATTACAGCTGCCCCTCTTTGCTCATTGTCGTGTAACGGGAATAGAGCAAAGACATAAAGAAAACCCAAATTTGCCCGGGTCCATTGAGTCTGGATTCTTCGGTGTCCATATTCTTCATGTGGCCTCATTCCAGTCCATTGCCTCTTGTTGCTTTGGTCCACTCCACCGTAACTTACGAGAGATAGGGCTTGTGGCTTCAATCCGTTTTACTGTTCCGTTGTATCTTCAGGAAGATAACATTTGCAATCTTCGACCTATTCTACCGCTGGTCAGTGGCAATAGGACAATCTTCAACCCATTCCACCGCTGTTCGATGGTAATTGGATAATCTTCAACCTATTCCACCGTTGTTCGATGGCCATAGGACAATCTTCAACTCATTCCACCGCTGTTCGATGGCAATAGGACAATCTTCAACCTATTCCACCGCTGTTCGATGGCCATAGGACGATCTTCAACCCATTCCACCGCTGGTCGATGGTAATGAGATAATCTTCAACCCATTCCACCGCTGTTCGATGGCAATAGGACAATTTTCAACTTCTTCCACCGCTGGTCAGTGGCAATAGGACGATCTTCAACCTCTTCCACCGCTGGTCAGTGGTCATAGGACAATCTTCAATCTACTCCACTACTGGTCAGTGGCAATAGGATAATATTTAATCTATTCCACTGCTGGTCAGTGGCAATAGAATAATCTTCAACCTATTCCACCGCTGGTCGATGGCAATAGGACAATCTTCAATCTATTCCACTACTGGTTAGTGGTAATAGAACAATCTTCAACTTATTCCACTACTGGTCAGTGGCAATAGAATAATTTTCGATCTATTCCACTACTGGTCAGTGGTAATAGGGCAACCTTCAACCTCTTCCACCGTTGTTCGATGGCAATAGGATAATCTTCAAATTCTTCCACCGCTGGTCAGTGGCAAAATTACATTCAGGAAGACTTCAGCCTTCAATCTGCTCCACTATCATCTCTAGGGAAGAACATCTGAACTTGCTACACTGTTCTTTGAGGAATCTGTCCTGTAGAATGTGCTTATGCTTAAATAAATAATGAGGATGCTATGATCAGAATGGCTCAAATGCTCTTAACTAGATGCATGATGGACGACATTTGCATGAATATAGAATGTCGTGTGAGTGGTCTTTTTACAATGATTAGGATGCAATGGTTAGAACGAATCGAATGCCCCTAATTGCATGTGAATGATATTTACATGGATGCATGAGAATTATCTCTTTGTAACGCATCACCCTGCCTTCTTGTTTGATTGATATCTTTGGGGGTCACCATTTCAGGTTTCGATTACCCCACGAACTAGTTAGTTCTGAATATTAGACTCGTAATAATTAGAAGCTTTTTTAGAGTGATATGCAAAACTCCTTTAATTTGAATACTAACTGTCCATTAATCGTTATTCTCGGAAAATGTCATTACAATGGACATTGAGATTAAGGCTCAAAATGGATAACCTGATCAAAGGATCATGTTTTGACAGGGCAAATTTTGCTAAAATGTGAAATTGAAGAAGAAAACAAATGTCCAGATGTCATAGCATGAGCTTCTCTATACAAATTTCTCGAGAATCCCTTTTATACTTGATAAGTGTTGGATAGACTTAGAAGACTTTATTGATGCCCCAAGACGTGACGCTCTCTTGTTAATTCGAGTTGTAGCAAGACCGTTACATACCTCCCCTTCAAAAATTTGAATTGCCCATTCTTGGATTTTCAATTCAAAACCCCTTTGGTCACAAAGTGCATTTGGCAGGTTTTCACTTTGGCCTCTCCAGTTTTTTATTTTTTAGGCGAAGTATTTCTTGACCGTATCTGAGTTCACAGGATTCGGTAAACTTTTGCCATCTATCTCTATCAAAATCAGTGCTCCACCAGAAAAGGCCTTCTTTACTACATAAGGTCCTTCCCAATTTGGCATCCATTTTCCTCTAAAGTCCTTTTGCATGGGAAGGATCATTTTCAGGACCAGGTCTCCTTCATAGAATTTTCTAGGGTGAACTTTTTTGTTATAAGCCCGTATCATTCGCTTTTGATACATTTGTCCATGACGAAGGGCTCTTAGCCTCTTTTCCTCGATTAAGTTCAGCTGATCATACCGGGATTGAGTCCATTCTGCTTCATCCAACTTCAGTTCAGACAAGACCCGAAGGGAAGGGATCTCAACTTCGATTGGAAGTACCGCTTCCATCCCGTAAACCAAAGAGAAAAGAGTTGCCCCGGTAGAGGTCCTGACCGATGTTTGATAAGCGTAAAAAGCGAATGGTAGCTTCTCGTGCCAATCTCTGTAAATCTCGGTCATCTTCCCCACGATTTTCTTAATATTCTTGTTAGCTGCCTCGACTGCACCATTCATTTTTGGACAATATGGTGACGAGTTGCGGTGTTTGATCTTGAATTGACTGCAGACCTCTGCTATCGTACTGTTGTTCAAGTTCAGTGCATTGTCAGATATGATCCTTTCGGGCATTCCATACCAGCATATGATTTCTTTCTTTAAGAACTTGCTGACTGCTGACTTCGTGACATTCGCATACGAAGTGGCTTCTACCCATTTGGTGAAGTAGTCGATTACCACAAAGATAAATCGATGCCCATTCGAGGCTTTTGGTGAGATCGGCCCAATGACGTCCATCCCCCATATAGAGAAAGGCCATGGGGAGGTCATGACATGGAGAGGTGAAGGAGGTACATGAGTTTTGTCTCCATAAATTTGACATTTGTGGCATTTCTTAGCATAGCTGATGCAATCTCCTTCCGTAGTAGACCAATAATACCCGAATCTCATAATCTGCCTTGTTATTATAAAACCATTAGCGTGTGTCCCACAGACACCCTCATGAACTCCTTCGAGGATTCTCTTGGCTTCAACAGCATCCACGCATCTTAGGAGTATTTGATCATTTCTTCTCTTGTATAGGATTTTTCCATCCAATACATAATCACTGGCCAGTCTTCTCAACGTCCTCTTATCATTCTCAGTTGCTTGGTCGGGGTATTCACGATTCTTTATGTATCATAATATATCATGATACCAAGGGTGATCATCTTTTTCTTCCTCTTCACTGTTGTTGTAGCAATGCGCTGCAACCTCATAAATGCTCATTTGGATAGGCTTTATTTCTTCTTGCTTATTCACTTTGATCATAGAAGCTAAGGTAGCTAGGGCGTCGGCCATCTGGTTCTCTTCTCGTGGGAGGTAACAGAAAGCGACGTTGTCAAACTCCTTGATTAACTCCAAAACTAAACTTCGATAACTGATTAACTTGGGATCTCTCGTTTCTCATTCACCTTTCAGTTGGTAGATTACCAGTGCAGAATCACTGTATACCTCCAATGTTTTAATTTTGCGTTCGATGGCTGCACGGATACCCAGGATGCATGCTTCGTATTCAGCCATGTTATTTGTACAGTTGAAATCTAATTTGCTGGTGAGAGGATAGTGATCTCCATCTGGGGATACTAGGACTGCCCCAATTCCATTCCCTACCGCGTTTGAAGCTCCGTCAAAGTTCAGTTTCCAAGGGAGGCCCTCCTTTTGGACATCTTCCTCAGTGATTGCCACGTACATCAGGTCTTCATTTGGAAAATCGAAGTCCAATGGTTCGTAATCTTCTAAAGCTCTACTGGCTAGAAAGTCTACTATTGCACTTCCTTTTACAGCTTTTTGGTTTATGTAGACTATATCGAACTCAGAAAGTAGAATCTGCCATCGGGCCATTCTTCCATTTAGCGCAGTCGATTCCATCATGTACTTGAGAGGGTCTAGCTTTGAGATAAGCCAAGTGGTGTGATATAGCATGTACTGTCTCAGTCTCTGGGTCGTCCAAATCAAAGCACAACACAGTTTCTCAATTGGCGAATATCTTGTCTCGCATTCTGTAAACTTCTTACTGAGATAGTATATCGCTCTTTCCTTTTTTCCTGACTCATCATGCTGGCCTAGCACACATCCCATAGAATTTTCAAATACTGACAAATACAATATCAGTGGCCTATCTGGGCAAGGGGGCATCAGTACTGGGGGTTCAGACAAGTAATGCTTGATCTTATCAAAAGCTCTCTGGCACTTCTCATTCCATTCACCTGAGTTGTGTTTCCTAAGAAGACGGAATATAGGGTCACATTTCTCCGTTAATTGTGCAATGAACCGAGCGATATAGTTTAATCTCCCCAGGAAACCTCGAACTTCCTTTTGGGTACGTGGTGGAGACAACTCCTGTATAGCTTTTACTTTATCAGGATCCACCTCAATTCCTTTTTCACTGACTACAAATCCCAACAATTTTCCCGACCTAGCCCCAAAGGTACATTTTGCTAGATTGAGTTTCAGTTGGAATTTTCTCAGCCTTAGAAACAGTTTCCTCAAGACTTGTACATGCTCTTCCTCAGTCTTGGACTTTGCAATCATGTCGTCCATGTAGACTTCGATCTCCTTGTGCATCATGTCATGGAAGAGGGTCACCATGGCTCTTTGATATGTTGCCCCTGCATTTTTTAGTCCAAATGGCATTACCTTGTAACAAAATGTTCCCCGCATGGTTACGAATGTGGTCTTTTCCATATCCTCAGGGTGCATCTTAATCTGGTTGTACCCGGAGAAGCCATCCATGAAAGAGAAAAGTGAATAACCAGCTGTGTTATCCACTAAGGTATCTATGTGAGGCAACGAAAAGTTATCTTTTGGGCTAGCCTTGTTCAAATCCATATAGTCCACACACATTCGTACCTTCCCATCTTTCTTAGGAATAGGCACTATGTTTGCTACCCATTCCGAGTATTTGACCACTTACAAAAAACCAGCATCGAACTGCTTCCTGACTTCTTCTTTTATTTTTAACAAAACATCAGGCCTCATTCTTCGAAGCTTCTGTTGAACGGGTCTACATTCCTCCTTTATGGGGAGGCGGTGTACCACTATATCCGTGTTCAATCCGGGCATGTCCTGGTATGACCAAGTGAAGACGTCCTTGAATTCTTGGAGTAACTTGATGAGGTCTTGCTTTGTCTCCACAACGATGTTAGCCCTGATTTTCAACTCTTTCCCTTCTCCCAAGCTCTCAATTTCCACTGACTCTTTGTGGGGCAAGATTTGTTTCTCCTTTTGCTCTACCATCCTTAACAATTCAAGAGATATGCTACTGTCTTGGTCATCTTCAAAATCTCGGGAATCCTCCATACCCATATCTTGTTCAAAAGGAGATTCTGAGTTAATAACAGTGTCACTCATGCCATTGATATCTGGGGACCTGTTGGAAAGGACAAAGAAAAATGCAAAAAATCTAAGAATGACCATTTATGTGAATGGTTATGAATGGAATGTAAAGAGTGAAAAAAATTTGCTCGAAAGATGCATTTTATTGAAATAAAGATGCTTGGACATATGCCTATTCAACAAAGGGTTTCTCATTGCTCCTAGGCTCGGAGCAATGAGTGTGTCCCGAACATTACTCTGAATTGATTCTAAAAGCTACAGGAATCTCTTCCATGGTCCAATTGTTCAGAACACTTCCAGGAGCATAAGGGCGAATCCCAGATAAATCTCTTTATTCAGCCATTTCCTCGGATACGGCGTTGATGCTCAAGTTTCCCAGCCTTTCTTCGGTTTCTTCTCCCATCGCCATGTCTTGTCCAGGGTATATGATTCCCCCTGAAACAAATATTTTGGATAAATGAGGAAAGGTCATTGGCTCCCATTTGATTTCTTGTTCGCCTAGGCGCGCCCTTCTTCTTTCCCTTCTCTTTTCTTCCTCTCTCCTCACTTGTTTTGCATTTGGCTTGAATCCTAAGCCAAAGTGGTCTCGTTTCTCTCGTCGTATCGGCACTTCAGTCCTTCCTTGAAGGTGTTTTCCGAGTCCTTTCCCTGGTAAGGTTCCTTTCCCAACTGCCATCTGGAGGCACATCTTTGTAGACTTAGATACTCTGGGTATGGGGATTTTGCTGCCCTCGGCAATGAAGGTTGCGTTGATAAATTCTAGTGATCGGAAAGAACATTCCATCGCTTCCTCGTCCACCTCAATGTACGGAGCGTCACTAGTAACGGATGCTATGATATCCTCTTCAACATTGATTGTGACCAATCTTCCTTCCGCTACCAATTTCAACTTCTGATGCAGCGATGATGGCACAGCCCCTGCCGAATGGATCCAGGGTCTTCCTAACAGGCAATTGTAGGAAGGTTTGATGTCCATCACCACGAAGTCTACCTCATACATATTTGGGCCAATCTGAAGAGGTATATCAATTCTCCCCATGACCCTTCTCTCCGTTCCGTCGAATATTCTCACAACATTATGGCATGTTTTCATGTGGGAGCTATCCACGGGCAACCTATTCAATGTGGATAAAGGTAATACATTCAGGGCTGATCCGTTATCGACTGACACCCCCGGCAATACATACCCTTTGCAGCTTGTGGTTATGTGTAGGGCCTTTGTAGATCCCATACTGTAACACCCCTTACCTGAGACCGTTGCCGGAGTCGAGCACGAGGCATTACTAGACTTAACTTACTAGTTCGGGGCATAAAAATTGAAACTGTCCATCTGCGTCATGTTCACTAAATTAAATATAACTTGAGTTACGAAACTCGAAATTTAGATCCGTAAATTTTCCTTGAAACTAGACTCATATATCTTCTTACTGTAATTTTTCCAGAATTTTTGGTGTGGCCAATTAGTACAGTTTATTAGTTAAAGTCTCCCCTATTATACAGTTTGACAGTTCTGACGTCTCTTCACTAAAAATCAATTATCTCATAATATACAACTATTTTTCCTACACCGTTTTCTTTATATAAAAATAGACTCAATAAGATTTAATTCTATATCTCATGCACAACCTAATTCAATTTCTACTATTTTTGGTGATTTTTCAAAATCACGTCACTGCTGCTGTCCAACTATTCCCCTGCATATAATTACATAATTTCTTTAAAATAACTATCAACTAGGCATTTCATAACATCCAAAACATATTCTTAATTAACCATTTTAATGGCTAATCATTACCAAGCATTTACAAGCCAATATTAAGCCATATCATAAGGTCATACACACAAAATGGCTAAGTCCCTATACATGCCATAACTTAAAACGTTCGAATCACAAAATACCAATATAATCTTTTGATAGTGTGTAACGATCTCCGACGTCCTTTCGATCCCCGAGTTGGCTTGTAATACTATAAAAAAAATTAAAGAATGGGAGTAAGCATAAAGCTTAGTAAGTTTACATGTAAATAGATAACAACATTCTTAATGAATTATCTTATGCTTTTCTTATCAAGATCACTTAAGCTTTTAACTCAATATACTTAAACTTGTATTCTTACCTTACCTTTTAACATGAATTTATCTAACCTTACCTTTTTAGCTTGAACTTGTCTTACCTTTACTTTGGTATACTCTTTGAATTTTCCCGTTGATTCATACCTGAGTCTTTAAATAATAAATTTACAGAATAAATACGTAAATGCTAGAATTTAGTAATATTAAATGTAAAATAATAGAATATTGCATTTATTTACCGCAAACTTACCTCGAACCAAAATACGATAAACTATATCGATTTAGTCCACTATCTTTTTCTTTCCCCGATCTAACTTTGGATTTCATTCTTCTTGATCTATAATAGCAAATTTAGCTTATTTAATACTCGCATTTACTAAAACAGTCCTTAACTCTAACTTTGGTAAAATTACAATTTTACCCCTAAACTTTTACATAATTATGATTTTGCCCCTAGGCTCGAAAATTAAACTTCAACCCTTATTCTTATGTTTTATAACATGCTGAACATTTCTCCCTTCTATAGCAACTTCAAATTCTTACTATAACACATACTAATGAATAATAACAACTTTTACTAATTTGTTCGTTTTACTCGTTTTCACCGAAAATCACTTAGTAAAAATCGTTTCTCTACTCATAAACATGCATAATCTACCATCAAACATCAAAATACACAATTATCCATCATGGGTAAAATTTTTGACTTTAACTATATCTCAAAATATGGGTAGAAATAGGTAGATCATGGTACAAGGATTTCAAAAATACAAAAATCAATAAAAACGGGGCTTGGATGCACTTACTATGAGCTTGGAAAGCTTGGAATAAACCTCAACCATGGCTTCCATTTTTGTTTTTACAATCGGTTGAAGAAGAAGAAAGGAAAAAAAAAAGATGATAGCTTTTATCATTTTGTCTTATTAGGCCATTTTAGCTTGATTACAAAATTACCCTTTTCATTTCAACCAAATTTCAAAAATACCAAACAAATATCTCCTACTAACTTATTAATGGGCTAATTATCTCATAAGGACTTCCAATTTAAAAACACATAACAAATAGACATCTTTTCATAAAGCACACTAATTTTGCATTTGATGCAATTCAATCCTTTTATCAAATTAAACACACAGACAGATAAATTAGCTCACGAAACTTCAACACATGCTCAATCATATAACAACGGCACAAAAAATAATATTAAAATATTTTACTGACTCGGATTTGTGGTTTCGCAACCACTGTTCCGTTTAGGCCCTATTTCGGGATGTTACACATACCCCTGAAGGTATCTCATCATCGTTGAAGAAAATAAAATTGTATGCGCTTATATTACAGACCAGACGGTCCAGCTTGCTAATGGATATATCCCCCGCGACATACGTTTCATTTAATGCTTTCATCAATGCGTTTCGATGAGTTTCTGAGCTCCTGAGCAGATCCAGTATCGATACGCGAGCTGGCTGTTTGAGCAATTGCTCCACAACACTGTACTCGCTATGTTTAAGGAATTTTAAGAACTCCTTAGCCTCATTTTCTGTCACTGGCTCATTGACGAATGTTTCAGGTTCGATTGTTCTTTCTTCCCTTCGCTCAATCGCCATCGCTTTTCCTTTGGCTGCTTCCGCTCTCGTGTTTGGGGTGTAATGCCTTCCACTAAGTGTAAAAAATCCCCCGTCTCGGTCTTCCTCTGTAGTATTGACTGGATTCTCTTTTCCCGGGATCACTACCTTACAATCGTAACTCCACGGGACCTTTTTATTGTCCCTATAAGGGGAAGCTGCAGGCTTTTGAATTATGACCTTCGGCGTGATTGATACTCCAGTCTCAACCGTCCTTGGTCGTGATATAATTACCGCAGGGCGGTTGCCCCCGTAGATTCTCCTAGATGATCCTTCTTCCGACGTGTGGACCTCTCCTTCTTCTGGCCCTCCAATCTCTTCATAGAATTCCATCTCCTTGTTATCCATGAGATTTTGAATGATAGCCCTGAAGTTGAGGCATTCTTGAATATTATGATCCGTTTTGGCATGAAACTCGCAATATCTTTCCGCTCCTTCAAGCTCTCATCTCGGCTGTTGCGTGATTAAGCCTCTGTTTATCATTTGCTTCTAAACCCATATTAGCGTGGTTTTTATCTCCTCAATGTTCATTTTCACTCTTTTTCCTACTTTGTCCCCCATCATGTTCACCCCGTTATTAGCGTGATTGGGTAGCGGGTGTTCTGTATCGTTAACTTTCACAACACCCATTTGAATGAGTTTTTCTACCAACTTCTTGAAGGCGAGACAGTTTTCTATTGAATGTCCAACAATCCCCGCATGGTATTCGCATTGTGCATTTGCATCATACCATTTAGGGTATGGAGGCTGGAGGGGCTGTAAGTAATGGGGGGCGACAACATGTGTGTCATACAATTTTTGGTACAGTTGCCCGTATGTCATGTAGATCGGAGTGAACTGGAGTTTTTCCCCATTCGGTTTTGTATTAGATTCATGTTTGTGTGAGTTTGGACGGTCGGTAATCACAGTACTGGGTTGATTCAGGGTGACTGACTTGTCACGGGCACTCACGTTATTTACGTCACCCTCTCTTTTCTTTAGGGCCGTCTTTCTGGGACCTTCCCCTGCTTCTATGTTGCCACACCTAACCGCATGTTCTATCCTTTCTCCACACCTCACAATTTCTGAAAAATCTGTCATAGAACTCCCCAACATGTGATTGATGAAAGGAGCTTTCAAAGTATGGATGAAGAGTGTGGCTGTTTCTTCCTCTAAAAGAGGCGGTTGAACCTGCGTGGCTACCTCTCTCCACCGTTGAGCATACTGCCTGAAGCTTTCACTTGGCCTTTTCTCCATAGTTTGGAGAGTGACTCTGTCGGGAGCTATGTCTGCTATGTGGCCGTAATGTTTCATGAAGGCCTGGGCCAGGTCCTTCCATGTCTTGATTTGGGTACTATTGAGCCGATCGTACCATTTGGCCGCAGACCCAACCAGACTATCCTGAAAGCAGTGAATCAATAATTTTTCATTATTGGCGTGCCCCGCCATTCGTCGACTGAACATCTTCAGATGTGCTCTAGGGCAGCTAATCCCGTTGTATTTTTCAAAATCCGGAGTCTTGAACTTTGGTGGGAGTATTAAGTTTGGGACCAGACTTAGCTCTTTGATATCAATTCCGCAACGAGTTTCAGTCTTTTCTATCACTTTGACTCTCTCCTCCAACCATCTGTAGCGATCTTCCATCTGCATTGAGGGTTCAGCTTTCATTCTTTCTTTCTCCATTTCATCAAAATCCGGTACCATAGGGTTAATAGGGTCATCTCCCGGGTTGAATCCTAAGCCCACTTGGAAATTCATGGGAGATCCAATGTTAGCTTGGCCTTGTTGAGGCCTAATTAGGACGGATGGCCTCCGGGGATATTCTTCGTGCTGTGAAGGCACTTGCGGCAGGGTAGATCCTGAGGGAATATCTTTATTCTCCCCTCCAGTAATAGCCATGATGCATTTTCCTCTCTCCATAAATCTGTTCAACAGTTGGGTCATTTGAGTTATCTGAGACCTCATGTCCCTCTGGGACTCCATCATGTCTTGCTGGATTTTGGCTAGCTGTTCTTGCACCTGTGTTTGCACTTGGTCCTGCATCTCCTTTTGGAATTGCTCTAGTCTCTGATCCATTTTCTTTATCTTAGTGCGGGTACCGTACGGATGTTCAGCTTCCGGGTTTCCCCTTTCTCTCTCTCTCTGTTGTATAATTCCAACTAGTCAGATTCTCTTAATGCATATGATGTGATGTGATGCGAGTGTATGAAGTGCAAAAGTATGAAATGAATGCAAAAAGACCGAAAGGTGTTGATTTTGATTCAATTCTATTAGATCAACTTTATTGGAAAACAAAGTTCTTTACATAGAGCAGACGATTATACATACGGCTTCGCCGTAACACCTAAATCTTTGACTTCTTTAAGAAACCAAGCTAGACTTTGGCCTCGATCTGATCCTGACTCATACATCAGACTTAATACATCAGCCTGAACTGCCAAAGTTTGCAAATGAGCGGCCACTTCTCGGACTTGAGCCACAGCTTTGCCCATTGCATAATCTCTATTCCTGACCTGCTCTTGAGAATGGCGGAGTTGCTCTTTCCAATGTTCATTAAGAAGCTCAACTTGATGTTCACCATTTAGCAATGCAGTTTCAAGCTCTTCTATCTTTCTTTTCAACTCCTCGACCTTGCTTTGGCTGGCTCTTAATTTATATACTGAATTACGATTTTGATACAGGTGCAGTGATTTTTCCAATTCCACCGTTCGGACCCGTAATTGTTCTTTCTCACTTTGACTCTCCAACAGGCTCTTTTTCAAAATGTCTTCACGTACTCGAGCATTTTGGCACTTCTTTTCCCATTGGTCAGCCCTAGTCTTTTCTTTTCTATTCTCTTGCCGCCATTGTTCTGATGTCTTGCCCAATCCAGCAGTTCTGATTGACGTGCGTAGTTTCTTATAATTCGTTTTTAAGTTATCCAGATCTTCTTTAGCCTTGTTTTTTTCTTTCCTTAACTTCTCGGCTTCTAACTTATAGATGTCGATGTCCAGCCCTAACTGCATCTTTTCCTCCTCTAGCTGCTCTATCTTCTTTCCCAATTCCCGACTCTTGCTCTCGAAATCTCCTCTGATGATCTCTAATTCAGATGGGACAACTCGTAAATGCACTTCTATGGGTAAAGCATCCCCCTGGCTTGGCATCGGGACATTGTCATTGATTCTTGTATTCCTCCACTCATCATACTCGGGGGTTGTCATTGGTCCTACGGCGAGCCCCTTCATTCGTCGGGTTTGGATCCACGCACTCGTTATCTCACGAATCTTCTTCTTATAACCATCGTCTTTGTATGAAAACTCACTCTAGGCTAGCCCATGCGTTGCAGGTATAAACTGTCTTGATCGATACTGCCTCGCTACGAGTAGTGGAGCGTACCCAACGGCTCCCCATATCCCGAGTAAAGGAACCCAATCAAACTCTCCACACCGATACAAAATCTCGTCAGGGATTATCCACGGAGCTCTCCATTCAACATCTTCTACTTGTAAATTTTGGAGAATTGCTATCCATTTCTCTTCAGAAAGGTCGTCCCGTCTTAGAGTAGTCACTAATTCCTCCAAAGGAGAGTAGTTCTTGGAGAAGACTTTACACGAGACCTTTTCCACCTTCCAAAAGTGGCTATGAAACCATGATAGCAAAAGCTGCGCACCCTATGAATCTTCCTTCACCTACTTTTCGACTAGCGCTTAATGATCGGAATGTTTCGACTAAGATTACGGGGACAGGTGTGACTCCTTTATCCAGTTTATCAAATAGGTCTGAGACAGCTTTCTCCACATATCCTAACGCATTGGGAAAGACAACCAAGCCATAGATGCTTAAGGCAAAAACGTCGACCTTCTTTTTTATATCAGAATGCGCTAGGATTAAGTCCCTTAAATGTCTCCAAGGGATACATTTACAATCCCCTTTTTGCTTGATTCGAGCCGTAATCCACTGTTCACTCATCCCTGTAATGTTCATCAGCTTTCTTACGAATGTCGGTACATTAACAGCCCTCGAATAAGCCTTGCTTGTTTGAGTACTTGGACACCAGAGTAAAGCCATGTATTATTCTATGGTAGGCACCATATCTACTTTCCCGAAAGTAAAGCAACTATAAGCGGGGTTCCAAAATTGAGTGATAGCACGGAATAAGCGCTCATCCACCTTGATATCAAGCAAATAGGGCAGATCACCATAGCTACAGTAGCACAGTTGTTTCATGTCATTCCCCCATGAATCCCATATCTCCTTCAGTTCTTGCAGGCTATTCTGAGTCACGCTGACACGGGTGAAGTCCCACAACTCTGATTCGTATCCTACAGTCAGACTATTTCCTTTCTCTCGTTGTATCCTCTCGGACCATGTTCTAACGGCCGCATTATCCTCCACTCTATCAAGAAATCCCTTTTCCATGTTAAGTTCTTCTACCTAGTAACCGAATGTAAATCAACACCTTTTTATGATGAAATGCCATGCAATTACAACAAAATACCACGAGTTAGTACTATGTACGAAAAACCTCAAGATAGACAAGAAATAATCAGATATTTATTCGGGTAACCACCAAGGTCTGGTGTGGCTCTAACTAGGATTGGTTCTTTAAGGCTCATTACATGGGGTTCGGTTCTAAAGAGAGGTACCCGAACCAGCAGATTCCTCGATCCTCACCCATTATAGGCTCATACGGAACGAGTTCGGTTCAGGGGAATACATTTCCCTATGGCTGCACGGAGATGAAAATCTCACGAAGACATAGGTACGGATGTATCCCGAAAGTGATCCACTATCTTGCACGTGGGTGAAAACCTCACGAAAGAGTAGCTTCTCACTCCCACTTAAGGGTGCGACCACAACGGTCATGCAATGCAATGTGCACAAGAAAATAGGAATCATATGCAATGACACAAGCAAAGGCAACAAAAAGGGTAGTAATTTTCAAATCAAATTTTCAAACTTTCGATAAAGGACATAAAATAATCAATTTACGGCCTGGCTCTCTTTATTGTCCCCAGCGGAGTCGCCAAGCTGTCGAAATCGTCCCTTTTTGAAAAGGCGGGAATCGACCTTGGGTTTTGAAAACGAATAAAAACGAGAGTCGCCACCGATCTTTATTAGGTGTGATCGGATCACCTTTTGTTTTAATAAAACGATTTGGTTTACTAAAACAATATTTTTCGGTCCGTGAGGTTTTGAGAAATCGAGTTCGGGAGTCGGTTACGTGCGAGGAAGGGTTAGCACTCTCATCACGCCCAAAATTAGTACCGATTTGATCAATTAATGTCCTCATGTCGAAAATTGAAAGTTTTTAAAGGAATTTAAAAATCCGACCACTTTTGGAAATATTTGAGTTTTCTTGAATTCAATCAAGGTTTTCTCGTTTCGAAGGAATAAAATATCACATCCAATACTTTAGGACACGATAGTTTAAATCCTCGATCCTAAGATCATCTCATAGCTTCCCGGAGTGCAAATCAAAGCTTTCTCGTTCCAAAGGAATCAAAATATCACATCCAATACTTTAGGACACGATAATTTAAATCCTTGAACCCGAGGTCATCCCATAGTTTTTTTGAAAATCAAGATCTTCTCGTTCCAAAAGATCAAAATATCACATCCAATACTTTAGGACACGATAATTTAAATCTTTGAATCCAAGATCATCTCGAAACTATCGATTTACATAAAATGACACAAACGAAAATAATCATAAGAATGTCGAAACAGAAACAAAAAATAAAATAAAATAAAATAAAAATATGGAAAATAAAACGAAAAAAATTAAAAAAAAAACAAAAACAATGTCAAAAATGATAGAATTAGTAACAACGAGGATAATACACATCATAATATGAATACTATTAATAATGATAATAATACTAATAATAATAATAATAATAATAATAATAATAATAATAATAATAATATAATAATACGCAATATATACAATATACTAATATAAATGTAGTAATAATAATATAATAAAGTTAGTATATACAAGTAATAATACAATAATAATAATAATAATAATAATAATAATAATAGTAATAATAATAGTAGATATATACACAAGTAATAATAATAATATTAACATGTTAGTAATAAATATAATAATAATAAATATATATAAGTAGTAACACAATAAATAATACTAACAAATTAATAATAGTAATAATAGTAATAAAGTTAACAAAAGGATGAGAATAATAAAAGGACTAAATTGAGAAGGAAATAAAACCACAGGTCTAAATAAAAACGCATTAGGGAGCCAACAAGACACGCGTATAAGACTATAGGGATTGGATAGCTAGTTATCCCTATGTCCTACACGCGGCGTTTCAGTATGGGCCAGATTGAAACAAATCGCGAAATTATATGGCAATATTTAAAATAAAATAAAATTAAAAGATGGATAAGGACGAAATTGCGAGGCACCGCGAAAGGGAAGGGACCGCGTGGGAAATATCCCACTCGTAAAAGAAACACGCGGATCCTAGGAGACGTGGGTCGGGGTCGGGTCGGCCTCCCCAAAACAACGCCGTTTTGGCATCTGGGGAGGCCTTATTAAAACGGTGCCGGTATTTGCTAAAAGGTAGGTTTTTTTTATATTTTTTATTTGTTTGGTATATTATGTATATGCTGTTTTTTTTAAAAAAAAATAAAATAGGTTTATATATATAGTTTCAAAATAAAATAAAATAAAAAATAAACCTTCGAATCTTTGTTTCGTGTTCTCTTCGATTGCCTGTTGTGGACTTGTGTTGATTCCTGTTTTTGGATATTTGCAACTGTTTTTGATTGAAATCTCTTTTGTATTCTCTTGATCGATACGAAAAAAAAAGGTCCTTTTACAAACGACATCATTCGGCTTTTATAGCCTAGCAGAAAAATAAATAATCTTTGTTTATTTCTTAGTTGTTGTTGCTCTCACTTGTTTGTCCTCTTTGCAGGTCGTGGGGAACCATGGAAAGTGGGGGAGTGGACGAGGTCATGGTGGCATGTGAATCGGCGTTGGTGGCCGACCGTGGCTGGTGGGTTTCGGCGTTAGGAAATTTTAGGGTTTCAAAACCCTAAAATTTTCCTAACAGATCAAAGTTTTTTTTGGGCCTATCGGGCCTTGCAAAATTGGGCCTGATTTCAATTGGACTGTAATTTGGACATTTTTTATTGGTCTGGTTTAAATGGGTTCGGGTTTGGGTTTGGTGTAGGCTGATTTGGGTTTGGAATTTTAATGGGTTTTCTAATTGGATAATATGGGTTTGGGTTTTGGCAATTGGGTAATTTTGGTTGTAAATGGGTCGGGTAAGATTTGGGTATTACAGTATAAATATTGACAGTTAAAGTTGCTATTATGTCAATTTGGAAGTTTTCAAGTTATATTTCCGTTAGTACTTTAACGGGTGCGACCCAGAAAAAAGTCGAATAGTTGGGTGGCTTTTTTGTAACTTTTCATTGTTGGGTGACTACCAGTATAGTTTGCCCTTAAATTAATAATTAAAATTTAGAGATGAATCTCAAAACTATACATGAACTTCAGTCTAATGTGTAACTTTATACATCAACTTTGATTTGTATGCTTTTATACGTGAATTTTTGATTTGATCCAATTCTCACAAATTATTAACACAGCTATTGATATATCAACACTCAATGGTTATATATTGCATACAATAATAATTATATTTATCCAATATAAAAATAAAGTCATATATTTAGTTCTTTAAGTATATACGATAGAATCAAAATTAAAGTTTCATATATAAATTTGAATCATAATCAAAATTTTATATGTACAATTACGCTAAATCAAAATTCATATGTAATCTTGAGATTTATCCCTAAAATTTATAAACAAGTTTGTATTTTATAATTTAATCATTAGATTTACAAGTTCTTTTACGAAGTAAGGATTAGGAATTTTGGGTTGGACAAAAGGCTGAATTGGAATTATGGAAGCCCTTTAGGTTAGGCCAAGATCCAATAGTTTGATTGGGTATTGGGCATTCTTCCGAAGTTTTATGTTTTGGGTTTTCGATGATTATAAATATTTAACTTTAAAAATATTCTAATTAAATCTTAAAAGTATTAATATCAAATTAATCAAGAACCCGTGTAATGGCCTGATAGTTAAGAATGTTCATTGTCTTAGGTGTGGCTTGGTTTTGAGCCGTGCTCGTCGTGTTTGTTGTTCGGGCTTTACTCTGTTGTTATAATTCACCTAAAGAAAAATTTAAATCAGTCAAGTTTTGTTTTAACATAGCCATTATCTCAGTTGTTAAAATGCAATTCAAATTTAATATAGAGCATATTTAAATACGTGGATTAAACTGTAAATATATGTCTAACTACTATATGAATAAATTGAATTTGATGTTTTTAAAATTTTTTTAAAAAAAAGAAATGGCCTTTTAAAAATTTATTGACATAATTTATTTTTCATATCCAGCACGATCATGTGATAAGTGTACACGTATTTATAATTTGATATGCATGTTTTAAATATGCTCCATGTAATATTCAAATTACCATTAACATGTAAATTAATGGCTAAGCTGACATATTGCCATGATTGATACATTGATACTTAGAGGATTGAACTAGAATATTTTAGAGTTAAAAGGACCATTTATAATCTAACTAATAATGTAGAGACATTTAGTTAAAATAATCAACAGAAAATCATATCTTATGGTTTCAAGCCAACTTTTCTTTTCACCGGTGTCATTATCTACTTTATGTCCAATTAAGGCTTTGTTTGATAGAGTGAAAAGATGCAAAATAGAAAGAGTAGAAAATATAATTTTTCTTTCTATAGTTGTGTTTAGTGGAAAAGATGAAAAAAACTGAAAGAAAAAGGTAATTTTTTTTTCATCGGTTACTTGGTAAAATTGAAAAACGAAAAAAAAGAAAATAAAACACTTAAAAAATGTATAATTTTTAACCAGCATCTCTCTCATTTCATAGGGTTGAGTTTTGAAGCAAGACAAGTATAAATTTTCAATTAATGGGATGAAAAATTCACCCAACCCACTTCACCCTAAGATAATTATCAAAATATTTTTTATAATATAACAATAATATTTATATTAATGTTTGCTGTAATATAATTATACCTTAAAAACAATTTATATTTATGTTTCTTCGGGTAGAAATGCTGATTACTTTATGTTACACTAAAAATATTGTTTTGTTGTTTCAAAAATTAACTTCCATTTTGATTTTTAACCACAAAATGATTCCTCGTTTACTTCATTCTCTTTAGCTCTAATCTTCTGTCTCTCCTTTTCATTTAAGTTATACTTTTATTCATTTCCAGATTATTGGAGAGATGGGGATAGTTAATAGTTATGAATTAATAATTACTGAAGCCTTTAGGTTAGGACAACATCCAATACTTTGGTCTGTGTGTTGTGTTTTCAAAGATTACAAGTCAAGTGTGTTGGTCTAATTCATACTTATACACTGGAAGCTGATGGCCCAATTCCAATAGCACATCTAATAAAAAGTGTGTTGTTGTGGAAATTGGATAATATGTTTCATTGTCTCTCTTTTGATCCGTTGCTTACATTTTCTGCAAGGAAAACTGTTGAACTTTGGCCTGCAATGCAAGAGCAGAGAAGCATTGAAGCTCTACCAGTACAGCAGCAACTTTTTGTTTTTATGTAATTTGTATTTGAAGTTGGTAAGATTAGTTGATGATTTGAATGATTTCCAATGTGATGTAATAGCTGATATGTCGGCTACATTTTGTGTGTAATTTAAGCCATGTTTGTCAAGCAATTAGTGGGAACAGTTACGTATTAGGAAACTGTCATGTAACATATGTTTTTATCTTAATGAAATTCAATATGAAATAAGTTTTTCAGGTTTCATTTTTTCATTTCTCTTTGCATTCGATTTCTTTGCTTCTTTTCTTCTTTGTTTTGCTGAAAAACACCAACAAAAACACTTGATTAGTTTAATTTATTTGTTATTCTTTGCCTTTTTCTTATAGCCTCAACAATGGGGGCAAGAATCCAATTTTCTTGCCAAGTACTTTGTTCCACCATGGGATTCACTTAAACATGTTCCAAACAAGAAGTCTATACTTCTAAGAATTAAAGTTATTAGAAAACAAAGTTTTCGCAAGATTATTTGTCTTTGTTCACACACAAAAAAATTTGCAGCCTCATGGATTTGTCTGCTGTGTCATCTGTTGTCAAAACAATTGGCAATCTAATTACCGAAGAAGCAAGATTATTGGGCGGGAAGGATCAAGTTGAGAGTTTACTGAGGGAGCTCAAATTGATGAGAAGCTTCTTAAAAGAAGCAGATTCAAGGAAAGTTTATAACGATGTTCTTCGTGAATGTGTTGCTGAAATCAGAGAGCTGGTTTATGATGCTGAAGATGTGATCGAGACATTTGCACCCAAAGTTACGTTGAAAAAGAAAGGTGGTATTTCCAATGCCATCAAAAGATCTGCTTGCTTCCTGAAGGAGGGAAGGGTGCTCCATGAAACCAAGTCCAAGATTGAGAAAATCACAGCCAGAATCAAAGAATTGACTCGAGAATTACAGACTTACAACCTAAGACGATTAGGGGAAAGAGGAGGCTCAAGTTCTTCAACCGAAAGGTGGGAGGCAAGGTGGCCTTATCCTCATGTTATCAATGATAATGTTGTCGGGTTGGATGATGATATTAAGAATTTGTGTCAATTCTTGTTGATGGGGAAATTGATTGCAGGGTTGTCTCCGTGGAATGGGAGATCTAGGCAAGATCACTCTTGCTAAAAAAATATACGGTCATAGCTAGATTATTGGTTCTTTTGTTAGCGAACCTTATAAAACACTTGTAGAGAGCTTGATACATCTCTCCCAATAGAATCAACAATATTACGAACCCACAGCAAGTTCGCGAACCACAACTTGACGAACTTTAAAACCATGCACCTCTGCTCAGGTTATATGATGACTTCGTGGAGGTTCAGAGTAATTGATTGCTAGTCGTCTTAACATGGCTCATCTTAAAACGTCACATCACGTCACTGTCATTGTCAAAGATTAAGTACAGGGTATTACATAATATTCTTAAAAAGCTTTTAAAAATTCAAAATTATTTTTTGAACTTAAAAAAGAAAAAACCTGAATTTTTTTTAATTATAAGAATTTAATCTTTTAGGTTTTAGGGTTAATTCCGCAAGCTAATTATATGAAGTAATTATAGAGTTTGACCTTATAATTATATTGCTTCTGTAATATTTCTTTGATGCTATTTGGTTTAAGAGATTAATAAAGAATCATTGATTGTTTATTGTCGTATCATCTGTTTTAACGGAGAACCAATAGTTGGGTTAAGATTTGAAGTAAAAAAAAAAAATACACAGTTAAATGTGCCTGACTCTGCTGGAAACCAAATAAGAATAGACGTAATGATTAACTTGTTGAGTCTAATTAGGATAATAGTTGAGCAAACCTTACTTTGTAAGAAATTACATACAATGATCTTTTTATTTATCTATTCAAAGCAATGGAAAAGATGTACATTGTGGCTAGTGATGAATAGTAATTTGGTGTTCTTACAGTACTGCTTATTTTAAAGAAAACAAAGTTGGTGCAAAAATGGAAGAGTTAGGGAAGGTAACGGTTCATCGTTGCGCAGTTGGGAGGCATTTTAGAGACCAGGAATTCAGCATATGAATGGCAAATGGTGTTCGAAAATGTTAAAACATACTTGAAGAGAGGCAAAGACCTACGTATCGAGGATGTGTTAGCCTTAAGTTATGATGATTTGCGACCCTATTTGAGACCATGTTTCCTTTATTTAAGTATTTTTCCTGAAGATTATGAGATCCCTGTAGAAAGATTGATTCAATTACGGGTTGCAGAAGGCCTTGTTTCATCAGCAGAGGGGTGAAGGAAATGGAGGGGAAATGATGGAGGATGTTGCAGAAGGTTGCTTAGTTGAGCTTGTGGAAAGGTGCATGGTTCAAGTTGGAGAAAGAGGGCCAACTTTAAAGATCAAAACTTACCGCATGCATGATCTCATGAGAGGTCTTTGTTTGTCAGTAGCAAAGAAAGAAAATTTTGTCTGCATCATAGATGATCTCCATACATTGGTCGCGCAGTTCGCAGAATTGTTGCACATCAATCCATTCTTTTTCAAAGCATTAAAAGTTCCCGTCTGAGATCAATATTGTTATTTGATAACCCCTTCACTAAAGATGCACTAGTTAAAGAGTTTCTAATCTCAAAGATGATAAAATACATGAAGAACATCAGGATAATGACGATTGCAGTTTACTTATGGTGGCCTTGGGTGTTTTTCTACTTTGGAAAAGGCAGGGATGTTGGACATACTTGTTCAACAATTTTAAATTGCTTAGAGTCCTGCTTGTGAAAATGTTGCAGGATGTAAGTTGCCCAATGCTATAGGTAATCTCATCATCACAAGCAAATATCGTCGGTCCTTGTCTATTGATGGAGGAATAGATCCAAAACTATTAGCACACCTCCTTTCAAGCTGCGTTTATTTGTGAGTTGATTTTAGATGGGAAGATGAGGATATGTTTGAGAAGGTTCAAGCTTGGGGAAGAGATCCCGTGCCAATACTAGAGAAGCTGCCTAACTTAAGGACTCTCTAACCCTTAAAGAGCTTGTGAATTTGGAAGAGTGGAAGGTAGAAGAAGGAGCTATGCCTGCTCTACTTCACTTGAAAATTGAATATTGTGAAAGCCTGAAGCTTGAATATTGATACTTCTCATTACAGGAGACCGTGGGCGCCTCAGCAGGGGAAGATTTCCACCTAATAGCTTCTATAGGTGTGTGTGAATATAATAAATATGTGTTATTTTTGTATCTTCTTTTTTTTTTTTTTTATGGTAATTAAAAGACCTCCATTGTATTTATCACTTCTGGGTTTTTTTTTTTTGTGTTTGTTTTTTGGGTTTTTCAATAAATGCATTTTATGTGATTGTTTTGATATCTTCATATATTCGGTAATATAAAAAAAAATGCTTTTATTTTTCTTATGAAATGGGTCTGGTTTGTTTGGTGAGAAAAATGGAGGGGTAATGAGAAATATGGGGGAATGTGGAGGACAAAGGTTTAACAGTTTAGGGAACATCAAAATGGATGATGTAACTTGTTTTTGTTTTGTTTCATGTGCAGTTATGTCGGAATGGGGTGTAAGAGACACAGAACAAAGAATGGATTGAAATGAAGATGACTTGAATTTTTGGTGCTTGGATTTATTTAAACAAAATAACTTAATGTGAATATGTGGTTGCGTTCTTGTTGAATGATTTTTATACTATATTCATAATTATTTATAATTTTTAAATAAAAAGATAAATGCATTTTAACACATTTAAATTTATGTCTTTTTCTCCCCGTTGGATAATAATTAAAAAAATTAAAATAAATATGGTAATTAGCTCAACTGATTTTTAATATTTTATTTCATTATTATTTTTTAAATAAAATTGAATTGATTAGCAAACTTCATTTATATTTTAAATATATATATATATATATTTAGTTCATACCATATTCCAAAAATAGACTTTTCAAAGCCACCAATGATCATCCATATAACTATGGTGAAATGGACACAAAACATATAATTATTTAATCTTACTTTACTAATTTGGACACAAAACATATATGAAGAATAAGAAATTTGCCCCACAATTTTCACCTTTATCTCAATCTAATCCAGAAAAAGAAAAATAAATTCAGTCTCTTTTCTTGTGTTTAGTTCTGTACACCAACTGGTTGAGTTGTCTAGCCTGACTTGATCTGACCTTAGAGAAAAAGTTTTGTATTTCTGGTCAATCTAGTCTAAATTAAAATTAAATCATTTAAAATGTTTTTTTTTAAAGTAAACAAGATTCATTAATTAAAATCCACTTACAAGAGACTTTGGTGAGTATAAACTAATCCAAGTCATTAGGTTTACCCCCTACACCCAATCCTAAGTCCCTTGATCGTGTCTATCAGAGTCTTAAAAATTTATATAAAGAATGATCGAGCCTAGAACTAACTGCGACAACAATTGAGGCAAGTGCACCTATTGAACAGTAGTATAGCTGTGGCAAGACCGGATTGTCGAACCCAAAGGAACCAAAAGTACTAATACTAACTTTCTTTTTATTATTTAGCCTAAGAATTAAAAGAATTTGTTATCTAATCTAGAATTAACTAACAACTAAGTTAAAGATGCAAAGACAAAGAGAATGAATTTGGGGAAACACTTGTGAGAAAAACCAATTGATTAAGACAATACCCGAGGAAGAATCCACCTAGACTTCACTTGTTATCTAACTCTGAACCAGACGATTTATTCACTTGACTTGATCCGTAGGATTCCCTAATTTATATTAATACCTCTTTCGAGGCTACTAACGTCTAACCCTAGGTTGATTAATTGAAATCTCTTTCTAATTAAAACCCCTAGAATTACATTAACTCGATCTATGGACTCCCATATTAGGTTTGACCCTAATCCGGCAAATTTTCGTCACCCTATTTCTAGGCGCGCGAGCAACTCCGCTTAACTATGCTAGATCTACTCTTAGGCAGGGACTTTTTCTCCACCACCTAAGCACATCAATACTTGAATCAATATCCAGAAAATACCAAAACAAGAATTAAGAACACATAGTTAAGAACAAATCAAGTATTTATCATATAGTTCAGCAAACGATAACAAGATTCATCTTAGGTTTCATCCCCCTCAGGTATCTGAGGATTTAGTTCATAATGATAAAAGAATACATCTCAAAAGAAAAGATAAAACAAAACATAAGAAAACCCTAAAACCCCCTGAAGGAAAAAAAGAGAGATCCTCCGTCTTGAGTATAACTCCGGCTTCTTGAGATGAATCAACTGGCTATTCTTCGAGTGAATCCCACAATTCTGGCCTCTCTGGCTTGGTTCCTTGGCCTAGCTGGACGCCTAGCTGGACCCCCTTGAAGGTTGGCCTCTAGGGTGTTTATATAGGCTTTTGGAATGGCTTTCTTTGCCTCTAACCTAATCTGAGTGAAACTCTTCTTTCTCACGTCAGGGACACGCCCATGTTCGGGTCTGTTGATGAGGCACAGCCGTGTCGTCTTGGGCCCAGACCGTGTTGATTTCGTGATATGGCCCATTTACTCCGTTTTGGGCTCGTTTCTTGTTCTTTTCATCATTCGGTGCTCTCCTGAGTATAAAACATGAAAATAAAGGATTAAAAGCACCAAATTACACAATTCAAGGCTTAAATCATCCAAAAGTATGCTAAATATGGGATTAAAATATGTTTATATTACGGTTTATCATCCCTCATCCCCATGATGCATCAAAGAATTAGAACCAATAATAATCAAAGTGCAAACATTTGTGGGGAGAATATTTCATTCAGTGTGGTTTGCATGTAATAAGGCTACCTTAATAAGTGCATGAGATACCTTATTAGCATCCCAACAAGTCCATTGGAAGGATAGCTATCCAACAGATGATAACAACATAAAACAATCGTGAAGAATCATACCTAACTCAGTGTCCAGGGTATGAGGAGACAATAGTGCTTCAACAACCAATAAGCAATCCGATTTCACAATAACCCAGTCCAACTGAAGAGAATTAAGCCAAGAAAAGGATTCTCTAATGTCAATTGCTTTAGCTAGTAAACGATGAACCCTCCCCTCTCTCTAACCGATATAGCATTGATAATACTCTAGAATGACATATTTTTATGTGCTAATTGTATATTTATTTTGAGTATGATTCTACTAATTTGGGCTATTTATGGTCTTTTATCTTGTAGGGACTAAATTAGAGGCAAAAGCAAAATTAAGGGCCAAAAATGTGAAATTAAAGATAAAATGGACCAATGTGCAACAAAAGGAAAAGTTGGTGCCAAAAGTGCAAGCATGGAGGACACAAGGATTGAAATGCAAAAAAAAGAGACTTTGTTTTATTAGACTCTATTTTAATTATATTAGGATAATTAATATTAGGATAATTATTAAGGATTATTTAATTTAGGATTTATTTTATTTATCTTTATTTATCTTTGATTATTTGTAATTATTTTTAGGAATTTAAGTAGGACTAGTCTACTTATCTTAGCACTATAAATAGGGGATGAAGTGACTCAAATGGGGGTTCATCTTTTCTGTAAACTCTCTTCCCAAAAATCTTTGTTCTTTCCATATTTTCCTTTAATAAAATTTCCTTTTCTACTTTTATAATTATTTTCTTTTACATCCTATCCATGAGCCACTAAAATCCGTCTAGCCAAAAGTTGCCAAAAATCCCCAAAAAGGGTTCTTGAGGTTTAGAATTCGTTCTTAGCCTTCTCAACAGGGTATTCATCGTTTCTCCGCATTACGAGGCTGACGCTTTCGTCCATGTCCCTTAAGAAGTGATCTTTTCAACGTGTGCAAGGAACGGCCGCTTTATATATTTTGAGAAGGTTGCACAGTCGGTTCGTTAGCTTACTGCGTCAGAGGTTGGCAAGCCCAAGAGACAAAATGGCGTGGGATTCGCTGAACGTTGATCTAGCATAAGATAATCCCACAAGAGAGGTTGTTGGCTAGAGTCAGGTTCCACCAAATCGAAATCTAAATCCTTGGAGCTGGTGGTCGTAGGCGTCCTCTTCCACTATAACTGGCTTATTCGGATTCAGAAGAATCATCTAAAAGCCAAGGATTGAACCCAAGGCAGATCGAGGCAACTGGAGGCTGGAATCTCTCCACATAAGAAACTTTTCTCTAAACCCTTTCTTTTTATTTTCCTCATTTTAATTCTCGTAATTTATTCTCGTAATTTCAATTCATCTTAAATTTTGTTTTTTTTTCCAGATAAAAAATTATTAATTTCGTTTTATTTATTTATTTTTCAGGAATGCAGGTTTTCTTGGGCACGATTCTGCCCAAGATTTCGACAAACAAGCATTCGTATAATCTGATCCTTGTGGATTCGACCCTACTTCCCATTTACTGTTATTTTCATTATTTTGCAGAGAGTAGGATATATTTGGTGCTTTCAACGACGCATCAAATTTTGGCGCCGTTGCCAGGGATCGGTAACATACTAATCTTGTTTTTTGTTTTCTATGACCAGATCTGCTGCAGGCACTCTTGCGTTTGACTCAGAAATTGAAAAGACTGCAAAAGCTAATCGCAAGGAAACAAAGCTAAGGAAAAAGCAGTCAGCGGTGGTTGAGACTCAAAGCAATCCACCGCTAGAAATCAGAATCGATGACGAAGCAGAGTCTAGGGTTAACGAAAACCCTACTCAAACATTTGAAAATAAAGTAGAAGAAGTCGATTCACCTACAGAGGCGCTTGAAACTAGGGTTGATGGAAACCCTAATTTAGCACCTCAACCAATGGCTCAAACAATTCGGCAACTGGCCGAAGCTCCGACAGAACAACCGCCACTATGCATCACATATCCTACTATAGATACCGATTTTGAACTAAAATCAGGGTTAATTCAGTTGCTGCCAACTTTTCGAGGGTTACAAAATGAAAACCCCCATAAACATTTGAAGGAGTTTCATATGGTTTGTCTGAGTATGAAACCTCAAGGCGTAACTGAGGATCAAATTAAATTGCGCGCTTTCCCTTTTTCCCTAGCAGATTCAGCTAGGGAATGGTTATTTTATTTACCTCCTGGATCTATTACTACTTAGGCTGATTTATCTCGTTTGTTTCTCAACAGGTTTTTTCCAGCATCTAGAGCAGCTGAGCTTAGAAGAGAGATCGTGGGAATATGGCAGAAAGAAGCAGAGACTCTCTACGATTATTGGGAGCGGTTTAAGAAGTTGTGTGCGAGCTGTCCACAACATGGTATAACAGAGCAATCTCTCCTCTAGTACTTTTATGAAGGTTTGAAACCTATGGAGAGGAATATGGTAGATGCCGCTAGTGGAGGAGCGTTGGTCAACATGACCCGCTAACAAGAAAGGGACTTAATCTCCACAATGGCTGCAAATTCTCAGCAATTCCAAGCCAATCCTGAACCCCCTAGAAGGGTTCACCAGCTAAGTAATTCTTCCATAGAAGATAGACTTGATAGACTTACTAATATTGTGAGCTCTCTTGTTGCAGAAAAAGCTAAACCAGCTCGATTATGTAGAATATGTGCTACATCAGAGCACACAACTGATGCATGTCCCATTTTGATTGATGACACTATGGCTCATTTGGATGCCGTGGGAAACTTTCCTGGCCCACCACAAAGGCGTTATGATCCCTATGCTAATACTTTCAACCCAGAGTGAAGGGACCATCCTAACTTGAGTTATGGGGCCAATCCACGAAATAACCAGCCATACCAAAATCAGCTTCCACAACAGCCTTGAGATTCAGGTAATTTCTTAGAAACCATGGTCAATAAATTAGCAGCTAATGTCCTTGATTTTCAACAGCAAACTCTTAATTTTTCAAAGAGAAATAAAGGATTTTCAACAGAAAACCGAGGCATCTATAAGAGAACTGACCATATCAGTTGAGAAATTGAACTCTCAAGGGAAGCTGCCATCACAAACAGAACCAAACCCAAGGCAAAACGCAAATGCAGTGACGCTGCGAAGTGGAAAGGTACTGGAATCGATTCCCGATAGAAATCATGCCCAAGAAATCGCCCAGGAAAAGCCAGAGAAAGACGAACAGGTCCGAGCAAAACCCCCATTACCCATAATTCAACCTCCATTTCCAGAACGATTCCACCAATGTCGAAGAGGTAAGGAGGACAAGGAAATCCTCGAAACATTTAGGAACGTCGAGATCAATATTCCGTTGTTGGATGCCATCAAGCAAATACCGAGGTATGCTAAATTTCTTAAAGATCTTTGCACCAACAAACGGAAGTTAACAGGTAATGAAAGGGTGAATGTGGGTGAAAATGTGACCGCAGTGTTACAGCGAAAAATGTCGACAAAATGTAAGGATAGGGGCATGTTTGTAATACCATGCAAAATAGGTCATTTGGGGATTAAAAAAGCTATGTGTGATCTAGGAGCCTCCATAAATATGATACCATATTCTATTTATGAATCACTTAACACAGGTTTTTTAACAAAAATAGGTGTTATCATTCAACTGGCAGACAGGTCCGTTGTGCGTCCCGAAGGAGTCCTCGAGGACGTGTTGGTAAAAGTTAACGAACTTATTTTTCCTGCAGATTTTTATGTGATAAAAATGGAGGAGGATAGTGCTCCCGGATCTTCAGATCTCTTGTTAGGACGACCGTTCCTTAGTACGGCTAGTACTAAAATCGATGTTCGAAGTAGAACTCTCACGATGGAGTTTGATGGGGAGATCGTGAAGTTTAATGTCTACGATGCCATTAGCCATCCCAGTGAAATCTTGAGCGTAAATTGTGTCGACATAATTGACTCTTTAGTGGAAGAAAATTTTAAGGCAATTTATGGAGATAAATCTAAAATGATGTTTGATGATTTTGAATCTGTTAATAAATTATTGGCTCCTATGGATACTAAATTTCTACCTTCTGTTGTGCAAGCATCAGATCCAAATTTAAAACCACCTCTTGAGCATCTCAAATTCACATTTTTGGAGGATGATGAGACCATTGCCGAATTAAAAGGGATTGAACCCTTGGAGGAAAATATGAAACCAATGAAAAAGGCGCAAAGACGATTAAACCCAAATATGGTGGATGTGATAAAAAATGAGAATTTCCAAGCTCACATGATTAAAAATATTTATTTTGAGCCACCATAGAACCATTTAAGTCGTCGAGCTAATGACGTTAAAACAGGCGCTTGTTGGGAGGCAACCCAATCTTTATTTTTCTTTTATTATTTATTTTCATTTTTGTTATTATTTATTATTTTCTTTTCTTTTCTTTTTAATTTCTTTCAATTTTATTTTATTCAAATAAATTTCTCTTCTTCCATCTAGGTAAAACGGAGTGAAAATACGAAGAAAAAGAGGCAGAAAGTGAGCCAGAATGTCATATCCCTGCAGCCAAACAAGCCTATTCTAGCCACATTGTCCCCTTCACGCACAAGTCCTCCGCAATCGACAGTAGCTACACGGGGAGTTTTTCTAAACTTTTCTACCTATTTATTCCTTTTGCGTCCACATTGAGGACAATGTGTTTTAAGTAGGGGGAGGTACTCTTCGTATTACTGTTGTCTTCTGCTGTGATTTATGTTTGCTGCTTGAGGGTCCATTTTGTCCATCATTTTTTTTAGAATATTCTGTCGCTTTTCATGCCCAAGAATTTGACCACGACTTGCCACTGTTTGACCTACATGCATGATTCTTGGCTACTGAGTTAGTTATGGTTCTGTCTATTTGATTTTATCTCCACTGTTTTATTTCTATTAGGCTAAAAATAATTATGACTAATAAGTTAACTCTATCTTGCTTTTCGTAAAATTGATCAAGTTTAATATCAAGTGGACACTTAATACATTTGCATGCCTAAATTATGTTCATGTCTATTAGGTGGTTACTAAAACTTATTTTCGACACTTGATTATTTCTCTTAAGTCCTCTTAAAATTAAAATTTCGTGTAAATTTTATTTAATAAATGTTTCCAAGGTTATGAGTGCAGCTTAGAACGTGACTGACTGAGTAACCGGGGTAGGGTGCTTGGGTTGTCATTCTACTTCGCGTCAAAAGGTTGTGTGACGTGATAGGTAAAACTCTGCTAACCAATGTTATGAGTGCGGCTCAGAACGTGACTGACTGAGTAACCGGGATAGGGTGCTTGGGTTGTCATTCTACTTCGCGTCAAAAGGTTGTGTGACGTGATGGGTAAAACTCCGCTAACCGGAAATATATTCCTAAGTAAATAAAAAAAGAAAAAAAAAGAAGAAAAAAAGAAAAAAAAAAGAAGAAAAAGAAAAAAAGAGAAAAGAAAAGAAAAGAAAAAAAATATAGTACTAATAAAATTTCAGTTGGGGACTGAAAGCGGAAATAAATAGAGTGTCTTAGTAGGTTTGGTAATTTACCTAAATAGCATGAAATAATTCAAGACGATTTTAATTTTTGTGTGTGTTAATTAGAAAATTTTTTCTGTTTTACTTAAAGCAAGCTTAGAAGTTCTCTTATTTTTCATATGCATTTTTGACTAATCTTTATAAAACTTTGGAGTAAAATTTCTTTCAGGATCTAATCTTCACAGTGGTTAGGAACCATACTTGAGGACAAGCATGGGCTAAGTAGGGGGGAATCTGATAATACTTTAGAATGACATATTTTTATGTGCTAATTGTATATTTATTTTGAGTATGATTCTACTAATTTGGGCTATTTATGGTCTTTTATCTTGTAGGGACTAAATTAGAGGCAAAAGCAAAATTAAGGGCCAAAAATGTGAAATTAAAGATAAAATGGACCAATGTGCAACAAAAGGAAAAGTTGGTGCCAAAAGTGCAAGCATGGAGGACACAAGGATTGAAATGCAAAAAGAAAAGACTTTGTTTTATTAGACTCTATTTTAATTATATTAGGATAATTAATATTAGGATAATTATTAAGGATTATTTAATTTAGGATTTATTTTATTTATCTTTATTTATCTTTGATTATTTGTAATTATCTTTAGGAATTTAAGTAGGACTAGTCTACTTATCTTAGCACTATAAATAGGGGATGAAGTGACTCAAATGGGGGTTCATCTTTTCTGTAAACTCTCTCCCCAAAAATCTTTGTTCTTTCCATATTTTCCTTTAATAAAATTTCCTTTTCTATTTTTATAATTATTTTCTTTTACATCCTATCCATGAGCCACTAAAATCCGTCTAGCCATAAGTTGCCAAAAATCCCCAAAAAGGGTTCTTGAGGTTTAGAATCCGTTCTTAGCCTTCTCAACAGGGTATTCATCGTTTCTCCGCATTATGGGGCTGACACTTCCGTCCATGTCCCTTAAGAAGTGATCTTTTCAACGTGTGCAAGGAACGGCCGCTTTGTATATTTTGAGAAGGTTGCACAGTCGGTTCGTTAGCTTACTGCGTCAGAGGTTGGCGAGCCCAAGAGACAAAATGGCGTGGGATTCGCCATTCAGAAACGTTGATCTAGCATAAGATAATCCCACAAGAGAGGTTATTGGCTAGAGTCAGGTTCCACCAAATCGAAATCTAAATCCTTGGAGCTGGTGGTCGTAGGCGTCCTTTTCCACTATAACTGGCTTATTCGGATTGAGAAGGATCATCTAAAAGCCAAGGATTGAACCCAAGGCGGATCGAGGCAACTGGAGGCTGGAATCTCTCCACATAAGAAACTTTTCTCTAAACCCTTTCTTTTTATTTTCCTCATTTTAATTCTCGTAATTTATTCTCGTAATTTCAATTCATCTTAAATTCTGTTTTTTTTCAGATCAAAAATTATTAATTCCATTTTTTTATTTATTTTTCAGGAACGCAGGTTTTCTTGGGCACGATTCTGCCCAGGATTTCGACAAACAAGCATTTGTATAATTCGATCCTTGTGGATTCGACCCTACTTCCCATTTACTGTTATTTTCATTATTTTGCAGAGAGTAGGATATATTTGGTGCTTTCAACAACGCATCAAGCATTGGACCATATGCCCGTTGAAATTTCAAATAACCATTACATACCCAATCTAGTGCTGCATCAAAATTACATTTGATCCACCCTACAAGAGGAGTCGACAAGTCGTAACAATACCATTGACTGCCCGCCCCAGCATACGTGCACTGGGACTAGAATCTACATTAGTACGACAATCAAATTAAAATAATTACGTGCGGTATTTGCAAATGTGACAAGTCTATTGTAATATAATTTGTACAACAGGGTATAGGTGTAACATCTCGGTGTAGGGCCTAGTCAGAATAGTGGTGCGAGACCACAAATCCGAGGTATACGTATGAGTTTTTGAGGTTTATGCTATGCATGCATGCTAGTGTGAAAGTTTCATGAAGCAATTTTGTGAAATTGCGGTTAAATTGTCCAAAAGGACTAAATTGCAAAAGTTGCAAAATGTGAGGTTCTAGAAGCTATTTGTGTGAAATAGCTTTAGAATATTAATTAGAGGTCCTTCATGAGTAATTTTCCCAATTTTTAGTTTTTGGACAAAATTGGGCATGGATGAGTTAAAATAGGAAGTGTAACATCCTGAATTAATGGGCCTATGCGTTTAGTGTGTGGATATATTTAATGTGTTAATTTAACTGTTAGGGGTCCAAATTGGGCTCAGGATGTGGTTAAGGCCTTGGTGAAATTTTTGTTTGGGCACTATAGGGTTTAAAAGGTGGTATTTGTGTTTAAAATATCAAAATGGGCTTGTGGCCCAGTGGTCAGTGGCGCCATTTAGAGAGCAATGAGGTGACGCCACACAAGGGAATAAAGGGCCCAAATTTAAGTTTCATGGAGCCCAATTCTTTTAATTTAAGTTAGCTAATTTTTGGGCATTAGGGTTAGGTGGAGTGGACGGCAACAATGCTCAAAAATAGGAGGATTTATGTGAATGGGATAATGTAGATATTATAGTTGATAATATGGAAGATAAAGGAGAAAATATAGGAATTATCTGCAAGGCTAAGTGGTGGCCGAATTTCAAACTCAGAGGGGGAGGAGAAATCGGTTTCTGATATGGCTAAGGAGTGCCGAAACTTTAAATAGTCAGGTGAGGGTTCTCTTCTTTATTTTTTGGCATTTAGGGTTTCCATCTTTTCTTTCTCTTCTTCTCTGAGTAAAAGCCGAAATTCCTAACCCTATTCCCTCATCTTCATTTTGATTCAAAAGCCGAAACTTCATTGTTCTTTTCTCTTCTTTCTTCTAAAAGCCGAAACCTCATAATCCTTTTTTCTACATTCTTTTCTTTTGATCTTTGCTAAAGCCGAACCTACCTCTGGTCTGCCGAAATTCTCTTTTCTTCTTTCTGCCGATTTCTTCATTAAAAGCCGAATCTCCATAGATTTCTTCGAATCTTCTTCTCTTCCTGATTTTCGCAAAAAGCCGGAACCCTCTGGGAGTAGCCGAATCTTCTCTAGCAAGGTGAGTGTCGACCCTAGTTATTCCTCAAGATCTCTTTTGGTTTTTGGAAGACAAAGCCGAAAAGCTAATGGTTTAATGGTTTTATGTATTTTCTTGTTGGGGGACATCGGGAATTGAAGTAGATCTCTTAGATCTAAAAGCCGGAAACACTAGTCCCTGAATCTCATATCACTTTTCGGGATTTCAAGCTACTGAACAACACCTTAGGCAAATAGCAGTTGTGTCGGCTACGGATAGCGTTTACTTAGAAAGTCTCGTTCTAACGGTAATCAGGTGTGTAGATCTCTAACACACTAATTAATCTGTACTAAATATATGTTATGGGCTAAAAGCCGGATAAATGCTGTATAGTAATCTGTGCTAAATATATGTTATGGGCTAAAAGCCGAAAAGAGGCTGTGTAGACAGTCGAATAAAACCCTAAAAGGGTTAGGCAGAGGATGCCAGGTACGTAATCATAGAAATCTCTATGTGTATCAATATATATATATATATATATGAAAGCCTGTTTTCTTGAAGATGGTATGATGTTTCAATTTTTCATGTGTATATGCATGGGGTGGGATTATGATAATGAAGGGGAAGTGCATGATAGGTCACTTGGTGATCAGTGGTTAAACCACAAATTCAAATGTTAGGTCACATAGTGATCGGTGGCTATGCCACGTTTAATGATTCCTGAATAATAGAAATAGGCAGTGCGGCTGTCGTTTGGTGTGTAGCGGATGGAGGGTTGATTGTAAAAATCCCCGAGTTGTGATGGTTGGTACGGGTTGGTGTGTAGAGGATGAAATTCTAGGATGGGTTGGGCCATTCATCATTTATTACTTATCATGTAATTTTGATTGTTGCCTTTATGTGTGGGCCATGGCTCATAATGTGTTTGTGGGCCTTAGGTCGTTGTGTTCGGGATTTATACACTGAGTCTTGGTGACTCACCCTTTATTTTCCCTGACTTTTCAGATGAGCAGTAGATCGTGGACATGGGAGCCGAGACGGACTCGAGGGGCCATCAAGTTTTTATTTCTATAGTTTATTTTCGGTTTTTCCTTTAAGTTTTTATTTTGGAAATATTTATGTAATAAAGCCTCATAGTCTATATTCATCTATGTAGTTTTATTATTTGCAACTTATGAAATTATGTCAAAGGTTTTATTATACGAAACAATAATAATACAAGGTTTTCTTTTCAAATGTCACTTAATTATTCAAATATTGCTTAATTAACTTACGATTTCCAAAAACCAACAAAGCAAAAGTTTTCAATGTACAACTCGTAGCATACCAAATCCGGTCGAAATTTATGGGCCGGGTTTGGGGTGCTACATTTTGGTATCAGAGCCCAGTTCAAAACTCGGGCTGTGAAATGGGCCTAGTAATGTTTTGTAAAGTTGATGTGAATTTGAAAAAAAAAATTGGAAGAAGATATGGCCTTCGAGTCTACCGGCACCCGATCCACGCAGGTAAGTATTCTAACTTTTGATGTGGTATGCATGTTGGGTTTGATGGGCTTGATGGATGTAGACTAGTATGTTAGGCATTGATGGGCTTTAGGCTTAGTTTAAACAACTCTTTACCTTCATAAGACTTCATCTATCCAAACAAAACCGTGAACAAATCGTTGGGTTAGAGTGTGGCAACAGGCATACGCATGTCTAGGATTGGATTCAGGGAGAGCTTGGTACTTAAGCAGTCCGAGTGACTCACCTCCTCTTCGCTGGAATCCTACCTGGTGCGTAGTGACTGTTCACCTTATCCATGAGCACTTGTTGATGGGCCAAAATCTCTAATTAAAACTCGAAAGGGACCAACCACCCTATTTTGCAAAATTACTAAAAATACCCCCTAGTTTTGTAAAAAAAAAATCGAAATACTCTTGATTTGTGAAAATTTCCTGGAATACCCTAGATTTGTAAAACTACCAAAATTTGTGAAATTTTCAAACAACCGTGACTTTATAAAGTACCCATGTTTGCGAATTTACCCGAAAACCCCTAGATTTACAAAAGTAACTCGGTTTGCGAAAGTAAATTTTCCGAAATACCCCTACATGGAAAAAAAAACTTGTTTTCCAGAATACCTTTGCTTCGAAAAAAAATGTACCAAAATACCACTAATTCAGAGGAAATCACCAAGATACTTTATTTTGGAAAATTACGAAAATACCCTGTAGGACAAAACTACGGAAATACCCTTGGGTAGAGAAATGATGAAAATACCCTTATGTGATGGTTGAATGTATGTGGGTTCTAGAATTAGGAGATAAACTTGAGACTGAAACTATAGATAGGTCCGAATTCGAAAGAACTACTCTTAAACTACTGTCCATAAGATTGTTCGTGGTTAATCAGTGAAAGAAATTAATAATTCATAAAATTTCTAATTCAGATAATACGAGAATCAACATTGAGCGCTAGAAGAGGAAGAAGAGGCCGCGATCGAGGCCGCGGAAGTGTTAGGACTGATGTGCTGACTCAGCTAGTTAGGGAGGTACTGAAGGAGGTTAAAGAAATCAGTGAAACACTTCGGGTTGGGTGTGTGGACTGTAAGAAAAAAAGAGATCGTAGTTTTCTAGGGTTGCATTCGCGTTCTGTGAAGCATGTTAAGGTACGTCCAAACTTTCGGGTGTGCGAATATTGCAGAAGGCGTCATCCGGGTGAATGTTGGAGGAAGTCAGGATCGTGTTTAAGATGCGGGTCTAAGGAGCATAAGGCTCGGGATTGTTCAATCACCATTAAGTCGGGTATGTTTTGTGTGGATGCTATATTTTTGGGTATAGAAACTGTATGTGTGCAATGTTTATATATTATTAAATTAGAGTGCGCAGCGAAAGCATAGTGGTGAGGCTTGGGTAGTACGATTAATAGTTAGTTGGAAATTTCGAGGACGAAATTTCTTTAAGGGGGTAGAACTGTAACATCCTAAATTAATGGGCCTATGCATTTAGTGTGTGGATATGTCTAATGTGTTAATTTAACTGTTAGGGGTCCAAATTGGGCTCAAGATGTGGTCAAGACCTTGGTGAAATTTTTGTTTGGGCACTATAGGGTTTAAAAGGTTGTATTTGTGTTTAAAATATCAAAATGGGCTTGTGGCCCAGTGGTCAGTGGCGCCACTTAGAGAGCAATGAGGTGACGCCACACAAGGGAGTAAGGAGCCCAAATTTAAGTTTCATGGAGCCCAATTCTTTTAATTTAAGTTAGCTAATTTTTGGGCATTAGGGTTAGGTGGAGTGGACAGCAACAAGGCTCAAAAATAGGAGGATTTATATGAATGGGATAATGTAGATATTATAGTTGATAATATGGAAGATAAAGGAGAAAATATAGGAATTATCTGCAAGGCTAAGTGGTGGCCGAATTTCAAACTCTGAGGGGGAGGAGAAATCAGTTTCTGATATGGCTAAGGAGTGCCGAAACTTTAAATAGTCAGGTGAGGGTTCTCTTCTTTATTTTTCGGCATTTAGGGTTTCCATCTTTTCTTTCTCTTCTTCTCTGAGTAAAAGCCGAAATTCCTAACCCTATTCCCTCATCTTCATTTTGATTCAAAAGCCGAAACTCCATTGTTCTTTTCTCTTCTTTCTTCTAAAAGCCAAAACCTCATAATCCTTTTTTCTACATTCTTTTCTTTTGATCTTTGCTAAAGCCGAACCTACCTCTGGTCTACCGAAATACTCTTTTCTTCTTTCTGCCGATTTCTTCATTAAAAGCCGAATCTCCATAGATTTCTTCGAATCTTCTTCTCTTCCTGATTTTCGTAAAAAGCCGGAACCCTCTGGGAGTAGCCGAATCTTCTCTAGCAAGGTGAGTGTCGACCCTAGTTATTCCTTAAGATCTCTTTCAGTTTTTGGAAGACAAAGCCGAAAAGCTAATGGTTTAATGGTTTTATGTATTTTCTTGTTGGGGGACATCGAGAATTGAAGTAGATCTCTTAGATCTAAAAGCCAGAAACACTAGTCCCTGAATCTCATATCACTTTTCGGGATTTCAAGCTTCTGAACAACACCTTAGGCAGATAGCAGTTGTGTCGGCTCTGGATAGCGTTGACTTAGAAAGTCTCGTTCTAACGGTAATCAGGTGTGTAGATCTCTAACACACTAATTAATCTGTACTAAATATATGTTATGGGCTAAAAGCCAGAAAAAGGCTGTATAGTAATCTGTGCTAAATATATGTTATGGGCTAAAAGCCGAAAAGAGGCTGTGTAGACAGTCGAATAAAACCCTAAAAGGGTTAGGCAGAGGATGCCAGGTTCGTAATCATAGAAATCTCTATGTGCGTGTGTGTGTATATATATATATATATATAAATATGAAAGCCTGTTTTCTTGAAGATGGTATGATGTTTCAATTTTTCATGTGTGCATGCATGGGGTGGGATTATGATAATGAAGGGGAAGTGCATGATAGGTCACTTGGTGATCGGTGGTTAAACCACAAACTCAAATGTTAGGTCACATAGTGATCGGTGGCTAAGCCACGTTATATTATGAGGTCACATAGTGATCAGTGGCTATGCCACGTTTAATGATTCCTGAATAATAGGAATAGATAGTGCGGCTGCCGTTTGGTCTGTAGCGGATGGAGGGTTAATTGTAGAAATCCCCGAAGTGTGATGGTTGGTACGAGTTGGTGTGTAGAGGATGGAATTCTAGGATGGGTTGGGTCATTCATCATTTATTACTTATCATGTAATTTTGATTGTTGCCTTTATGTATGGGCCAGGGCTCATAATGTGTTTGTGGGCCTTAGGTCGTTGTGTTCGGGATTTATACACTGAGTCTTGGTGACTCACCCTTTATTTTCCCTGACTTTTCGGATGAGCAGTAGATCGTGGACATGGGAGTCGAGATGGACTCGAGGGGCCATCAAGTTTTTATTTCTATAGTTTATTTTCGGTTTTTCCTTTAAGTTTTTATTTTTGGAATATTTATGTAATAAAGCCCCATAATCTATATTCATCTAAGTAGTTTTATTATTTGCAACTTATGAAATTATGTCAAAGGGTTTATTATATGAAACAATAATAATACAAGGTTTTCTTTTCAAATATCACTTAATTATTCAAATATTGCTTAATTAACTTACGATTTCCAAAAACAAATAAAGCAAAAGTTTTCAATGTACAACCCGTAGCATACCAGATCTGGTCGAAACTTATGAGCCGGGTTTGGGGTGTTACAGGAAGTTTATCAAAAAGGGCATTTTGGTCATTTGGTTATGAAATGATTAAAATAGGAGAAAAGATGACAAAATTCACTCATCTTCTTCTCCAAGGCTGCCGAAATTTTCAAGACCCATTGTTAGGGTTCTTCAAAATTTTCAAGCTTGCTAGTAAGTGCATCTAAGCCTCGTTTTTTATATTCTTCGTATTTTTGAAGTCCTAGTAGCATGAGTAAGCTATTTTTAGCTATTTGATGAGCTATGATGGATGTTAAAAAATGTACCCATGTATGACATGCATGTATTTTGATGTTTTATGGAAGAATATGAAAGTTTGATGTAGTAGAAACATCTTTTGCTAAGTGATTTTCCATGAAAAATGCATGTAGGGACTTGTTTGTGAAAGTCTTGAGTTTGGTCATACATGTATGATTTAGTGAGAATTGATGAATGCTTTAGTTGAGTAAGTGATTCGGCTAAGCATGAAAGGCTAGAAAGTTGAATAAAAATCACTTTACGAGCATTGGGGCAAAAGTATAAATATGAGAAAGTTTAGGGGCAAAATGGTAATTTTGCTAAAGTATGAGATGTGGGTCAATTTAGTCAATGTGTGTATTGAATAAGCTGATTTATTCATTATAGATCAAGAAAGACGAAGCCCTGATCTAAACCGAGGCAAGAGCAAGGTGGTGGACTAAATTGCATGTTTCTATACTTTTGAGTACCAAAGTAAGTCTATGCATAAACAATGCATTCATACTTACAATTTGTTAATGCTAGCTAGTGTGTAGCATGTTTGAGAACCTATGTGGAATGAATGTGGTAGATATTGTGAATAGATGAATGATTGAGTAAGTAGATATGAGAATGTGTAGTGATAATGCTAAATGGTGGGCTAAGTGCGATACCATCCTAATGCATATTGACGATGAGCTGGCTATGTGCGATGCTATCGTTAGGTATACCGTCTAGTGGGCTATGTGCGAAACCACTATGATTACCTTTGAGGTAGGTTAAGTGCGATACTACCTTATAAATTGATTGTGGTGAGCTAAGTGCGAAACCACTGAGAAATTAGCTGTGTAGATTAGCTGTGTGGATTAGTTGTGTGGTTGTATTACTGAGAAATTAGCTGTGTGGATTAGTTGTGTGGTTGTATTATTGAGTTAATTAGCTGTGTGGATGAATTATCGATGAATGATGTTGTGTTGTATATTGTATAAATGTGCTATTGAATGTAGGGGTGCATTTCAATGGTTATGAGTATATAACTCATGATGTGTTGGAAATGTGGTAAGGGATAGAAAGAGTAAGTATAGTTGTGTATTATATGTTAGTATAATGCTAATTGTTGTTTAGCTTATACTATGATGCTTAATTGTTTATGTGTAAACTTACTAAGCTCAAAGCTTACTCTCTTTCTTTTCCCTTGTCTTATAGAGCAATAGAGTTGACTCGAGATACGAGGATCAATTGGAGAATCACCCACGCTATCATCACACTCTGGTACATGAGACTCAATGTTTTGTATATGGCATGTATAAGGGCTAGAAAAGTTAGTGAATTTTGTTGTAAATGGCTAAGATGTGTTAGCTCATAGTTGGATAATCTATTTTGTATAATGCCATAGTTGTTGGCTACTTTATTATATGAAAAGATGTAGTTATCCATGTGAAATTGCACTTCATTATGAGTTGGTTATGGATGTGTTGAATGAGTGCATGTTATGTATGCTAAAGGGGTGAAAAGAACTTGGCATATAGCTTTGTTCTTGTCCATGTGGATAGACACACGGGCGTGTGTCTAGACCATGTGTGACACACGGTCAGCCCACAGGCGTGTGACTTGGCCGTGTGTCCCCTGCATGTTGGCATATTAAGTCAGAATAGACCACGGACTAGTCACACGGGCGTGTGCCTAGGCCGTGTGAGTTAATCTGTGTTGGCCACGGGCTAGCCACACGAGCGTGTGACTAGGCCTTGAGGCCGTGGGTAGATAGTCAGTGTTCACCACGGTTGGAAGGCATGGGCGTGCGTGTCTACACACTGGCATGTGAGCCTTTTATAAAAGAGAAAAATTTCAAGATTTGAAAAAAGTTTCGGTATAGTCTCGAGAGCCCTCGTGTGTATGGGTGAGGCCTTATAAGTCGAGAATGAGGTCGTTGAGGTGACTTAAGAGAGTAGTCACGATGAGCCTAACTGGCGATCAAGTAGTTTTAATACGGTAACGCCTCGGGCCCGGTTCTGACGTAGAATCCGGGTAAGGGGTGTTACAATAGGAGTACTCCGAGGATTAAACCCACAGGAGTCGGCGATTGTGTGAATTCTAGCTAATAACAAGCAATTAAAGAGTCTAAACAACTACTCGCTAGATAGAATAGTACAGCATGTCATGAAATTGTGAGTATTCAAACTAATTTACTAGCTAATTAACAAAAGCACTAAATCGTAAAGCATGCAAATCTAAGAAACTATTCAAGTAATAATAAACGGTTGTTGACTTCAATGTGAATAATTAATCATCGAATTAGAAAACTAAAATGCTTAAACTCCTAAAGTGGCTCAATTTTACCAAATCAGAAAAATTAGTCTGGTTTATCTCTCAATCTCACCCAACTAACCCAGAATTAATGAATCAGTGCCAATAAGATTACCTCTCGGTCTCAATTATCTTGATTTACCTTTAGGAGAGTCAATATTAAAATTTGAAGTTCATTCAATTTAGTCTAATTTATTTATTTAGTCCCTAACCCAAAAATTAATTTACCCACATCTCCATCAACCAACCTTTTAAGGTTTAATTACCCATTAACATATCTAAGCTAACTAACATAAAAAAAACACTCATGAAAGCCATTAATATAAAATTTGAACAAAAAGATGAAAGTTTTGGTTTTTACTTTGAAAGAGTTAAAAAAAAGTAACTAACAACAAAATAAATGAACAGGAATAATAAAAATGAGATTTTTAATAGATGAAATGAAAACCAATTGAAATAACATTAAACTAGAGATGAAAATGTCATTACAAGCAAGTTAAAGGTCCTAAACATGTAAATAAACCTAAGTTACAATGTTAACTAATTTAACTAACACTAAGAATGTAAAGGAAAACAAAGAAACAAGCAAAAATTTAAAGCTACAACTATGGAGAAAAAGAACTAAAACCCTAGAAAATGAAAGAAAACTAAGAAGATGACTAAAAATTGTGCCTAATGCCTTTTCTCTCTCTTCAGCCAAATTTTGGCTCTTTTTAGCATCTATTCTGACCTTTTTTTTCTTGACCAAAATGTCTCTCAACGTGTCTTTTTTAATGTTGCTTTGGTTGGACAAGGGCTACCCCTAATGTCAATTTTTTATCTCCTTACAATAGTGATATCGCGATACCCATAGTCTGGATATCGCGTATCATTGGCAATTTCAAGATGGGGAGTTCCCTTGGAAGCTGGGTATCGCGATACCATTGTAGGTGGTCTTCATTCTTCAATTCATTTCAAGGCTATTGAGGGTATCGCGATACTCAATCTTCGATATCGCGATACAATCCTTCTTGGTCATGTTCTCGCTCAATTTTGGGCCACCATCGAGTTCTTACAACACTCAATCAATCATTAGGCACCAAATGGCGCATTTAGCCAATTTGGGCCTTAAAATGAGCACAACATGCCATAAACACTTATTAAAACAAAAGAACTAAAATAAAGCAAAAACTACGAAAAAGACATTTAAATTACTTGAGAATAAGCTTTTAAGTGTAATGAAGACCTTGGTTGGCTTTTTTGTTTTTGTTTTTTTTTTTTTTTTTTGCAATCTTGAAAATAATAGTTAATTTTCAATTTTAGTCCATTTACTTTTTAATTATATAAAAATAGTTAAATTTCAATTTTGGTCTCTATACTATTTTAAAATTTGAGATTTGATCTTTATACTTGAAATTTTTTTAAAAAATTGGTACTTAACTTTTATAATGTCATTAGTTAGCTTAAATACTTTATTCTAATTAAAATGCTACGTAAATTTAAAGGATTGTTAAGATCATTAATTTTTTTTGTTAAATTCAAGTATATTATAATGCCATTTTTTTAACATGATTATTGAGTGAGTACTTTTTTTTTTTTAATTTTAGAATCACACTCTAACAAATTTAACAGAAAAAATTTTAATGGTGTTAACAATTGGACTTAAATTTTTAAATTAAAAAAAAAATAGAGGAATTAAATTCTTAAAAATAAAAAATCAAAAATTAAATTCCAAATATATAAATAGTACAAAAACTTGAAGCATATTGTAACCTTATAGTTTAACTATTAATCCAATATAATTAACTCAATGCAAAAGGTAGGTGGAAAACCATGTTAGTTTAGTTCAATCATGAAATAATTTAAACCCATTTAATAGAAATGGATTAATTCAATCAACCTTCCCCACATTATTGTAATGGGTTAATTCAATTAAATATTTCCCAACTGATTTTAAATTAGTTTATAAATTTAAAAATATTTTTAATTAATTCTTCATAGTTTTAGTATCATATCAATCATGTCTCTTTATCATGACATCTATCAATTTAAGTATTAAGTGTGAGTTAAAGTATTATGTATAATACATTTTTAAAATTGTGAATATATGTGTCTTATTTAGATTTGATTTGTTAAAATAAAAATTATGTTGATAAATTTAAAAGGGTTATTTTATTAACACGAATAAGTCCAAGCAATCCATGCAATAAGTATACATTTGTTTACAATTTGATCCATTATTTTAAACATATCCACATCATATTAAAATTATCATTTGGCTGTCGGTTGAGTCTTAATTCGATTAACATGAGCATTGTTGTCAATGCAGGAGGACGTGGGTTCGAGTGCGTTGAAGCGCATTATCCTCCTATATATGGGTTAGGAAGGGGTTATGGATAGTTCTAGGCATTGTGTAAAAAAGAGCAGATATGATCAAAACCTATAATGAGATTATTAAAAAAAAAAATCATTTGGCTCAATCTAATGGCTATACTAATGGAAGGACATGGTTTATATAACATTGATACTTTGAGAACTCAATTGCAATATTTTGAAGCTTGGAAATTAATTTAAAATTTGGATTGGAGGACATTTAGTGCAATCAATTTTATTATAATCAAGATTGTTAAAACCAAACTCAATCGGAGCGATCCCTTGAATCAAAAACTGATGGTTTAATCGGTCCAATCACTGTAGTTAAAACTATGTTGAACTGATAAAAAATGGAAATAGAGAACAAGAAAAGGCAACTTTTAAAAATATATATATTTTTAAAGTAATTTGTTTTATTTCATTTTTATTTTTGATTTTTTAAAATATATTTTTAATTTTTGATTTTTAAATTTTAAAAAAATTTTAAAGTGAATTCTTACAAAGTTGATATATAATTTTAAAAAAAATCCATTATTTTACTGTCAATAAAAGAAAGGTGGGCCTAAGTGTTACAAAGTACATTGTCATGAACTAGAAATTAAAAACCCAACACCTATTTAAAATGTCTTTTCTTTCAGAAGAGTGAGGGTAGTGATTAAAATCCATTGCATCTTCCTAGTGAGAATTGCAGTTAATTTGGACAAGTCTTTGTCATCAACAAGCGACACATTTTTTGACAGTGAAATCAACTTGGTCTCAGACACAACTGCTATCTCTCTCAATCTATCCTTTTCAAAACCTTGTCCCGTTTGAACCCACCATTAATGCAATTGGGAAAGAAATTTATGATAACAATTTCTACGACAATTAATATCCAGTTCAGTCCAGGCTTTGTTTTAGAGACATCTTCACCACGTCGAGATCTTGTTTTATAATTCTTGCTCGTAATTTTTTTTCAAATATTTCATTCTCATTTTATATCTAAATATTTTCTCAGTTACGATTGAAACTCTGATATTAACAATTAAAGATCTCGAATTCAAATTTTATTATTATCGGGTTCTTGTGACGAATGTATTACCTAATTTACTATTACTCATTGACTTTTTTGTTCAATTTTGAATGCCCATATATCAAGTTGGAGGACTATGTAAGTTGACCACATTTATGCATGGAGAGGTAGATGTGAAGATTTCAATTGAAACCTTTGAATAAAAGGACACTAAAGCTTTGAAATTTTCAAAACACAATACATCCTCAAGCTATGGCTTATATTTTAAATTAGTCTCAAATTCAAAATATTAATATTATATTAATCAGGTCCTTTTGTCTATATAACGGTCAATTAATTCGAAGTAAAATGTATGTTAGAATCTGATCAGAAGTGCAATTAAAACACGTGGGTCAAATTTTAAACTCTTTGTATATGTATTGTATGGATAACTTTATTTGATTTGACGTATCAGAACAAATAAATTATCATTAAAATTGGAGGGCTATTTTTGTTCTAAACACTTCATATTTAACTTGCCCAAGCATTTTTAAAATTTTCGCATCTTATTTAAGTTAGCATTTAACGTCCAAACTAATAGCTAAATCGAAAAAAGAACTTGATTGATACAATACTAATTGTTTAAAATTTAAATTAAATGTTTTAAAATCTAGAGACCAATATGAAATCAATATCATAATTTAGGGATGCCTAATAAAATTAACCCGAAAAAAAGGGTCTTAGATGCTTCAAGAAAGGAGGAGGCCCCGCGGGCTAACATCACTAATTAGAGGTGCATGTACAGAGTGTTCAACCACCAAATCATCCAAATGCAACTGTGGGGAACCCTGTCGCCCCACAAAACACCACCTTTTTTCAAAATGATTTAACCCCAAACAATGGGGATTTTGTCATGGCTTTTTTTAAAAAAAAAATTTAACAATATTTTCAAAAATCTCTAATTTCGTGGAAATTATCATAAAATTTTCACACAACCTTGTTTAGTTAAAAAAATTCGATCAAATTATTATAATTATAAGGCAGTTGTCTTGTTGGGTGTTGTTTGGAAGGGGAAAAAAAAAACCCTTGATGTTGTCTTTTTAAGGCGACCAACAAACCAAATTCATGCACTTAAACTGCTACAATGGTCTGGTCCCATAACAAAACAAAAAAAAGTTGAGCTTTAGGGATACAAAAGTATTGCAGTGTCTGATTGAAAAGATTTAACAGTTTCATGAAATTAAAGTTTGCCATATTCATGCATTTAGTCTTATAATATCTCTCTATCGATCCTCATCCAAAAAAATAAAATAAAAGGTGACAAAAATTGTTGGAAAGAGCAGAGTTTTTGGGGGTATGAAAAAACTTTCTGAAAATCCCATGCACATGTTATGTCGGCTGTTATTGAACTTATAATATTTTTGTAGGGGTCTATGGAACCTACAGTTAAAATTGCTGAGGCTTCATGGTTCGAATTTTATGGTTATTACTTATTTTTATTTTAATAAAATAATAACAAGGATTCAAATGTTGACTATTTATTGTGTTCTTCTTGAAAGGGACATGATTAGGGTATAGTCATGGTGAAGTTCAAACTATAAACACTTTTATGTTTGATTGAATTTTGAATTTTTGTTAATTTCGGTTTTAAAGTTGGAGTTTTATTTGAGATAAAATTCAAATTAATTAAATTTGTTTACTATAAAAAAAATTAGATTATGGTATATTTACATAAAAATAAACATACGAGTTTTAGTTGAAATGATAAAGTTATAATATTGAAGACAATGGTGTTTTAAGGTAAAATCTCATTGTAATGTTTGTTAGTTTATAAAAAGAATGAGTTTTTTTGGTAATTTTTTAACTGAGTTGGAACTCGATTGACGGACAATATCAACTCAGCTTACCTGTTAAATAATAGTATAGATGAGTTTTTCTTTTCTAGATTTTACACAAAATATAAAATGATATAAATATCTTTATAGTAATGTTTGTTATTTTATAAAAAAGAATGAGCTTATGTTAATTCTTTAATTGAGTTGGGATCTGATTAATGAGAAACATCAACACAATCAACCCTTTAAATAATAGTATAGAACTTCAAATTCAATTATTTATAATCAAATTCAAGTTCAAACTCAAATTTGTATTTAAAATGTTTATTATTAATTAAAAATATAAAACTTGTTTTCGCTAATTGAAAATATAAAATTTACGAATTATTAGAGTCTAACATTAAAATACTTGAAATCAATTTGCTAGAATTCAATTAGATAATAAGGGAATAATATTTGATATGCACGGTTAGTGTATAAGTTTCATGCATCACCAATGAATAATAATATGATGCCTCGTTATTAAAAACAACAAAAAATAGTGAAGGCTTATAAATAATTATTAATACCTTTATTTAAGCATGATTAAATAATCTTAATAAATATTAATAAAGTTATTAAAATTTATTTATAAGTTCTTCATTATTTTTTATTACATTTAATGTTGATGTATCATATTATTATTCACTAATGATGTATGGAATTTGAAGAAATGATTGTACGAAACAAGGATAATATCTATTTCTAATAGTTTAATACCACATCAGCAATTTCATCCTGAATTTTAAAATTTTCATTTGGATTTGATTTTTTTTTCAAGAAAATTACAATGAATCATTAAATACAATGTGGGTATAATTTTCAAAATTATCAGCTTCAAATAAAATACAAATGATTAATTTTAACGTGTTTCAATAATTTTAATTATTAAAAATTATAGTTTATAAATAATAACATGTGTTGCTTAATCTATTTATTTTTCTAAATAATATTTATTTATTTAAATAAAAATAATGCCGGTGCTTTCTTATTTCATTATTTTAATGGAATGTGGTTTTTAAGAATGTAATAATCGAAAAAGTAATATTATAATATTTGATATATTATAAAAGTAAATCATATTTATTTTCTTAATCTACTTATTTTTTAAATAAAAAATGAATTAATATATTTCTCTCAACATTTTTATATGAGTTAATTCCACCAAACATCTCAAACTATGATCCTCGTTTTAAATTACTCCTTAAATTTTAAACATTCTACAATTACATCCACAAACCATTGATGTTATGTCAATAAGGTCATTCCATTACTAAAATTGTCAGTCTAACAATTAAATGAGACGTCATATCCTATGTAACACAATTTAAAAAATAAAAATTTTAAAGAACAATGAATATTGTAAAAATAGGTGCTTTAAAAATCTTGGATTTGAGGTTTTTGAAATTTTTATGAAAACTATATTTTACTCTATTTTTTTGACTTTACTTATATTTTTAGTTTTTAGTTTAAAAATAATGTGGCAACATTTTATTTTTATTTTTAAAAAATTATTTTAAATTAAGTCTCACAAGCTTTTACGTGTCATTTAATGGTTAAATTAATGGTTTCAATAATGAAAGACGATAGTTTAAGGATGTAATTAGAATATTTTGAAGCTTAGGGTCAATTTAGAATGAGTGTCATAATTTGGGGATGTTTGGTGTAATTAACTCTTTAATATACATTTATATTATTAGTATATGATTAAATAGAAAATATATTTGAATTAGAATGTAAATTGATTTAATTTGATAGTAATTAAAATAAATTTAAAATTAATTATTTTTTATGAATTTACCTTTAAAAATTTATTTTGTAAAAATAATTAAAAAAAGATAATTTTGTTTCAAATTTATTTCGAACTATATGAAAATATTAATTTGTCGAATAATCACATTCCGGAAAAGTAATTCGAAGAAAAGATATGAACAAAAACCCTCCTAAAATAAAGTTACATTCTTAAGAAAATGAGATAATTGCACTAAACATCCCCAAACTATGATTTTTATTCTAAATTGGTCCTCAAACTTTAAAATATTCTAATTCCATTCTCAAACTATCAATGTTATAGCAACAAGGTTATTCTATTATTAAAATCATTAATTTAACAATTAAATGACACATGAAATTTTATGTGAAATAATTTAAAATGAAAAATTTTCTTTGTCACGTAAGATTTGATGTCTTACAGTTAAATTAACGATTTTAGTAATGGAAGAACCTTATTGATATAACATCGATAACTTGAGGATGCAATTAGAATATTTTAAAGTTTGAGGACTAGCTTAGAATAATGCTAATAGTTTGGGGATGTCTAGTGCAATTATCTCTAAAAAAATAATGATTTTTTAGCAATGAAAACACATTTTAAAACCAAGTTATTAATATACTATTTAGTACTTAAATTTCACTTTAATGTTCAATTTGGTATTTGGTACCAGAGTTTTTTCAACTTGATACTTAAGTTTCCTTTTAGCCTCAATTAAGTATCTGAGTTAAGCTTCAATATTCAATCTGGCACTTAACTTTTTTTTTTATCTCAATTAAGTACCTATGTTAAAACTTTATATTCTTATAAAAATTGAAGTGAAAGAGCATTGTACAGCATCCAAAATATAATCTTAAAAGGAAACACTATCATACATTTCATCTTCAATTGAGAGAGCATGCATCTAATGGTTTTCGTACCTTTAAGTCCTTTGCAATATTATTACCTATTATTTTTTTATGTTGCAATGTCGGCCGCCAGTTCTGATCAAATTGTGACTCTGATAGTCAAAATATATACATATTTTTTGGTTCAAACTTACAGTCAAATATGAACAACTCCAAAATGCAGGTGTATATATATATACATATATTATATTTCCAAATGAAGAAAGTTGGTTTGTATGACTTTTACTTTGTTCTATTTATTTTATTTTTCTTTCTTCTTTGAGAACGCAAAAGGATTCGGTCCATATATGGTTACACTTGAGTTTGAAACAATTGCGTTGTAATGATATGATGAGACTATATATGTTCCCATTCACTCACGTAAATTTTCTTACAAGTTGTGCATTAAAATATTTATTACAGTAGAACCTGTTTTTTTTTTTTATATATATTCGAAGGATTGATTTAATCAATCATCTTATCAAGAATCGATTAAGTAGCTATATATATTTATTCCCCACTTTTTTCACAGTTTTTTTAAAAATATATCAATGGTATGTTGGAGAGATTTATTTTAGATATGTTTTGGATGCAATGAAATTTTAAAGAAAGAGAAACAAATAATTAATTTTAATTTTCATCAAATCATATATCTAATCTTTAATACTATAAGATAACATATTATATATATTTGCATGAGTAGGACCAATCCACGTGAAGACCATACCTATGCATGACTTGAATGCTATATGTAAGCCGCCTAGCCTACTTACTCTCTCTTCTTCTATTTCTTCTTCACATATATGTCCTTTTCATTTTTTGGTAGGACCCCCTTCTTCAATGGCTTAATCAAAACTTGATATATATAGGGTTATCAAGCCACTAGAAAATTCCCAACCCAAATTTACTTTCTTTAGGTCTCTCAAAATCATGGATTTCCAAAGCCAAAAACTATATTCCCCAAAATACAATAAAAAGAGGCTAAACCAAGAGCAAGTAAGGTTGCTAGAGAGAAGTTTCAGTGCCAACAAGAAGCTTGAACCAGAGCTCAAGCTTCAACTCGCTAACCAGCTGGGTGTTCCACCGAGACAAGTGGCGATTTGGTACCAAAACAAGCGAGCCCGATGGAAGACACAGAGCTTGGAACTCGATTACAACACACTTCAAGTGAAACTAGAGAATGCATTGTCTGAAAAAAGAAGGCTCGAGAAAGATGTCAAGTATCTTCAAGAAGAGTTGAGGAAAGCTCAAGAGACTATGTTTGCCATGAATAATAATCAAAGAGCTAATCATCATCATCAACAACAACAACAAGATCAGCCTCTTAACTACTTTGTTTCTTGCAATTCGACAGGGTCTAGTGAAGAAGGGGGAAGCTCGAGCTTTCATGAAGATCATGAAGTGTTGCAAATTGACGAACTCTATGCTTGTTTGATTGGTGGTGATAGGTCAACTTGGAGTTAAGCTTGGTTTATGGGAAATCTGATCTTTTTTGTTTATTGTATTGATGGTGCAATAACATGTTCCTTGTTGGGTGTCTTAAATTTGTAAGAAAATGGTAGGAAGAGTTTTTAGGGTGTGTTTGGTTAGAAGGAAAAGAAAAAAAAGTATAAGGCAAATTATATATATATATATATATATATATATATTATTCAATTGCTAAATTATGCAGTGAATCGAAGCTGTGGGGTTCAAGAATCTTTTTTAGGATTTCTTTTTAGTGTTAATTTTGTAGAAACCATGATATATAGATCATCAAAATGTCATCGACATAATTGAGAATTGAATTTTTAATTCCCCACAAGTGAAACTAAAAATTATAAAATGTTTCACATAAATTTTCAAGTTTTTATTTTAAAAAAAATCATGAAACATGATTTGGATTTTTTGGGAATGATGATAAATTTGTCCTGTATATTGGCAAAGTGATTTTTGACCTTTATAATTGCTTGTTTTCATCCAACTAATGCTCAATGCAAGTGGCATCTTAGACAAAATCCCTTCGACAGTCATGCATGCATCATCCTTCGGTAATCAATCATTTTCACCTTATAGCAAAAAAAATAAAAATCAATCATTTTCTGTCTTTTCTCCGTTCTAACACAGTAGAATCTTTCTCTAAATTATTTCCTTTTCTGTTTTATACTTTTGCAAATATATATATATATATATATATATATATAAGTATAATTACAAGTAAAAAGATAATTGTAGTTAGAATCAATACATTCAAATAGTTGTAATCATAATTGTTGAGTAGGATCAACTCTTTTGAGAAAAGTATTTGAACCATATAACAACTCTTCATGGAGACCAGGGACAAAACTATGACACGATGACAATACTTTCCATTGAGGGGTTTGTTAGCTCCCAAGCTAACGACACTTCGAAGACTTTTTTCAAGAAAGTCCAACCTTCACTCAACAATAATCAATCTTAACAATACACAATTAGGCTAATAATCAGAAAAATATTTGAACCTAAATTGAAAAAAAAAACTAAAATAAATCTAAATAGAATCCGCACATTATATTATGGTACTTGAACTAAAATAAGTCCACATTATGAATTGAGTTGTAATATGTGAGTGGGAATAATTCGCTCTTACTTAAAAGTGTTTGATTTATATAATTAAAAAAAAAACAGTGTGAACTGTAAAATGCTATAATTAGTTGATTAAGGGTGGATTTAGATGAACAATGGGGTGCAGTGCATTTAGTTTACTTTTTATCTCACGTTACAGTATCTAATCTCACCATCACCGCTGTTTTTACACTAATCATGAGTAAACATATCGTCCATCCAAACTCACCCAATTAATAACTATTAATTGAAGGTAACCAAGTTGATGGTTTTTGAAAGCTGTCTTAATTTATGATTTCATATAAGTAGTATATGTATCATGTATGGAATTAAATAACTAAATTCAAATTCTTTTTCAATAACTAAAAGCTACTTTAAAATTTATTTATTAGTAGAACATTAAATATCAGCCCATAAGTTATTATATACCTCAACATCAACTAAGCTGAAGATTTAAAAAAATAAATTGAAAAGGTCATTTTATGAGCTAATTATATAAGTTTTGAAATATTTTAAAAGTATTGGAGAAATTCGTGAAATAGTTATAAGCAAGTCCAATAAATATTGTTTTTCTTAAAATAAACCTGGATTTAATTTAAATAAAATTTAGGAATTTATAAACTCAATCCAGTTCATGAATAGCTCCAAGAAGCATTTTTTTTAGTCCCATAGATTGATAGGTAAATTTAATGTTCAAATTCTTGACTGCTTCTTTTTTAAGAGAGTTATATGATTCTAAAGTTTTGAATTTGTTTAATTATTAAACATTTAATTAAATAATTTAAGATGAAGTGTAATGTTTTGAAGTTTATATTATTTGTTTTTATATGAGGTTATTGAATAAATAAAATACTCCACATTAAATGGTAGTTGCATTACAGCCTTACACATTCATTAGCTGTGAATATAAAATAAATACACTCTAATAATTAAAACTTTGATGTTGTTTAAATAATATTTGTGATTTTTATCTTTTTGAATTGGAGTTTGATTTAGTTTGACTCTAATTTTAATCGAAATACTTATGACTTTTGAATATAGAGAGTCTTAACAAAATAATTTTCGGGACCTAAATGTTTTAAGCTTAGTTTGACCATAACTTTGTAATAAACAGAATATTAGGTAAGTTCATGAACTGGTAATTTCCAAAATTCAAACTTGATTCAAATAGATTAGGGAAAAAAATTATTCTTTTTTTTTTCATGTCAATTGTTGGTGTCATCAAAGTTGACAAAAAAAAAATACATAATTATTGCCTCACAATCAACAAATAACATGTGGAAGACAACTATCACTTGCATACTCCAAATAAAGGTAGGCTGGATTAAATATACATTAATTTTATCCCTAAGAGTCAAAAGAAGAAATACACATTTATATTCTCAACTTCACTGTTAGAGTTGTCTGACTCAAATTCTAAGAGATTGCTTGCAAGTCAAGTTAAACAAAATATATTTTCTTTCTAGAAGATTTAGTATTTATTAGTATAATATATTTTAGTATTTATTAGCATAGTTTACTTGACATACTAATTTAGCCTATAAATAGGTTATTTTACAAACTTAGAAAATACACCCATTAGAGTTTGAGGGTTCTTTGTTTTCGGGTTTTCAGGGTTTTTCCACGTTAAATTTGTGTGTTTAATTTCTCAATTTATTTTGCTATTTTTTTACTTGTTACTTAATCGGGTCAATCCTAACAAGTGGTATCAGAGCTAGTTTAATTTTTATAGATCAGCCCGTCTAGAGATGACAACAACAAGGTTTGAAATTGAGAAGTTCAATGGTGAGACAAATTTCAATCTGTGGCAAGTTTGGATGATGACAATTTTAGTTCAAACCGGCTTGAAAAAGGTTGTTACCGGGAAAAAGTCTGAGAATCTAAATCAAATAGAATGGGAAGAGATTGATGAAAAGGCCTTGTCTGCAATCCAGTTGTGCTTTGCGAATATAGTATTGCAGGGGTATTGATGGAGAAAACATCGTCTGCCTTATGGAAAAGGTTAAAAACTCTTTATGCGACTAAGTCTCTAGCTAATCGTTTAGTGTTGAAACAACGTCTATTTGCGTTTCGTATGAACGAATGTGAGCTTCTTAGAGATCACATCAGTTAATTCATTACTCTTTTAAATGATTTAAAGAACATTGAAGTTCAAATTGATGATGAAAATCAGGCTATACTATTATTGTGCTCTTTGCCCCCTTCATACAAGTATTTCAGGGAAACCCTGATTTATGGTATAGACAAATTCTCGTTCGAAGATGTGAAGGTCATTTGTTGAGTAGAGACAAACTCGACAATGAGTTTGGTTTGGATAGCAAGGCAGATAGACAAACTTCCGTTTTGGTAGCATCAAAGAAACGAGACAAAAGGTTCTGCTATTGTAAAAAGTTAGGTCACATCAAAATAGATTGTTATAAATTGCGAAATAAAAGAGCTGCTGAGAGTAACGAGGAAGATGTAGCTGGTGCTAATTTGGCCTATGAAAGCGGTGATAATTTCTTGTTAGTGTCAACGAGCGATAACTCCAAGTTCACGTCCGAGTGGATCCTAAATTCAGGATGTTCTTTCCACATGTGTCCCAATGGAGAATGATTCTCCATATACAGTTTGCCTGAAGGTGGAGTTGTGCGCATGATAAATGATTCATCTAGTAAGGTAATTGGTAGTGGTACTGTTAAAATTAGGATACACGATGAGACGATTAGGACACTTTCAGATATTAGGTATGTACATGATTTACGAAAGAATCTCATCTCCTTGAGTATTTTAGACTTAGAAGGATGTAGAATCAACATCAAGTCGAGTGACATTAAAGTATCTCGTGGAGCTCTAGTTTTGTTAAAAGGTAAAAGAACCGACAGTCTTTATATTTTGGAAGGTTCTACAGTGACTGGTGAAATTGGACGTCCCTCGTCCGTTATAGAGTCGAAGTCAACTCGTTTGGAGTGGAGGCAACTTGTTCATAGGAGGGAAAAATGTATGACCGTTTCGTTGAAGAGATGTTCTCTTTTGGATGCAGGTTTTGAAAAGTCAGGGCACTGTGTTCGTGAAAATCAAACCCGGGTTAGTTTTGATTTGGCAGTGCACAAGTTGAAGGCTAGAAGTCTTCCAGCTTCTAAGCACAGATTCGACTCAGTTACTTCCCTGCATAGTTCAAGATAGACCCATGATGGGTTTTGGCAAAGATGGCATTGTACGGATTCGTGTCAAGGTGAAGATTGTTAGAGTTGTATGATCCAAATTCTAAGAGATTACTTGCAAGTCAAGTTAAACAAAAAATATTTTCTTTCTAGAAGATTTAGTATTTATTAATATAATATATTTAGCATTTATTAGCATAGTTTATTTGACCTACTAATTTAGCCTATAAATATATTCTTTTACAACCTTATAAAATACATCCATTAGGGATTAGAACTCATAACACATTTAGAGAATTTTGCGTTTATGTTTTGAGGGTTATTTGTTTTCAGGTTTTCGGAGTTTAGTTTTTATCTCCATCTTTTGTACTCTTCGTTATTTTGCTATTATAGTAAAATTATCTTTGTTCGTAGTTTTTTTATCTTCTTTGGAGGAGTTTTTCCACGTTAAATTTGTGTGTTCAATTTTTCAATTTATTCCGCTATTTTTCTTTACTTGTTGCTTAATCGAGTCGATCCTAACATTCACTAATAGCAATACAGCATCGCCACCCATCCATTGCACCAAAAATTCACCGTTTCCAAGACTTTACTATATAACTTACCCCATCAATTAGGGCCAATTGTTATACACAAGTATCTCAGCAAAAGAATAATTCACCTCAGGTTACGCTTGCTATATCAAATACCCAAACAAACACTCACTCACATGAGATCTTGTTCTTATAAAAAGTCATTTAGACCACCACCAAATCTTAGGGAGATCTACTAAAAAATGTCCCAAATTACAACTCGTCGCATCTCATAAATCTAATTCTAATTTTCCTCAATTAAGTCTGATTACATTCGTCATATCTGGTTGCATTCTTATTAAGTTATTTGTGACCTTATTATATGAGCCCTACATGATTGAGCATTCATCCTGTGAGATCCACACTAACCTCCAAGATCCTCTTCAGTCTTATAGGATCTTCCCATTATTACCACAAGATAGAAACTCACCTAATACACCAAAGATCTACCCGATTATTTTTAGTACCACCTGTAACCTGTATAAACAAATATGTAATATGTAGTAGAGGTGACCTTAAGTTACAAGGAAGAACTTACATTTGAGATTCAAAGCTCGGTTAAGTTTGATTAAGCTTCATATTTGAAGCTCAAGTTTAAATTAAAATCAAATTACTCGAATTCACTTAATTAAACTCATTTATTTAGAAAATAAACTAAACTTTAAATTTGATTATTTGCTTCAATTGTTAAAACCGTTGAATTTTTTTTCCATTAAATTCAAATTCATTATAATATCGTTTTTTCATTATATGATAAATTAGTTTTTTTTTTTAATTTCAAAATGTCACACCAATGAATTTAATAAAATGATTTTAATGGTGTTAACAATTAAACTTAAGTTTTGAAATTTGAAAAGCAGGGAGATTAAATTCTTAAAAATAAAAATAAAGGGACTCCATTCTAAATATGAAAAAGTACAGGGACTAGGTTTAGTTTTCACCAAATAAAAATAGAGACGAACAAACGCAGCATTTATTGGCATCGATACGCAGCGTTTTTCTGTCTGGAATTATATCTTCTACTTCCCTCTCTTTTTCCCACTCCCTCCAAATCAGTTCTCCAAAAACCTCAGTGCCGGGAACCCGCAGAACACTCCGGTCTGATCCATAACCCTAGATGGCGTCGACGTCGGCATCTCGGTCTGATGGCGTTTCTTCCAGAATCAGACGCGCGGCTTCCACTCTTAACTCTGACAATCAATTGCTTGTATCCGTAAGGTTTTTTTTTTTTTTTTCATTAAAGTTGAAAATTGTTTTCTGTTTTACAAAGCAAATTTGAAAGCTTGTTTTTTTCTTATCAGGATATAAGGAAAGCTTTGAATTTGATGAAGGACATCGCTGTAGACTTGGAGAGAGATAATCAATCTGACATGGTATTGTTATATTGATTTTATTTTATTTGACAATATTTACCCTTTAAAACATAAATTTATCTTTTTCCCCCTTTTTAGTTACTGGAAGTATGTAAAATATAAATCAAGTTATAAATTTTAGCTTGTTTCTGCTTCTTCTTCTTTTGCTTGGTGCTTGATTAGCCTCATCTAATGTATAAAAAGAAATGGGGAAATTTGGGATTCAAATGGGTTTAAATTTTCTGCAACACCCATAAATTTAAAACCATTGTACTTGTTACGTAATAAGAAATTATTGTTTTTTTTTAAAAAAAAGTGTTGAACTTTTGCTCTAGAAAAGCCTGAAAGATGCTTTAGATTATTAGAATTATTTTGCGAGCATTCTTTTTCTCAAAATTCCCATTTTGATTGATTAATGAGGATGATGAGCGAGGTGGTCAATTATATAACAGCTATCCAGTTTTTGATTGGGGTTTTAGTTATAGCATTGTTATGGATTCCGTGCTTTCGGACCAATTGCTTTGCTTGACTTTTAGCTCTTGAAGTGGTTTGTGTGTTTTAATTTCTCTTGTTACTACAGCTTCTGGATTACGGATCATTGTATTCTAGAAAGAGGGTAAAAGTAATTTTGAAGAATAAAATGAAATAAGCTAAACCAAACATCTAATTCTTTAGAGATATGCAGACTTGCAAACCAAAAGTTTACAGATAATCAGAATTCAAAGTACTTTTTGATGCAGTATGATATTGGGAATTCATTTTGTAGGTGAAGCAGCTAGAAAATGCTGTTGCTGAGCTGGTAGAAGCTCATGAAAACTGTCTACATTATTCATCAGCAATTCATTCTGTTGCAGAGGCATACCGACCAGGGCCTGAGGTGCAAGTTTAATAATATTTCTTCTATGCATAAGTTTTTGGTTTAATACTGTTTTAAACAGATGTGCCAATATGTATCTAACTGATATCATCTGTTGCATGCATGTTTTAACTATAGTTAACTGATTTTAAGAAGTTGCTTGACACCGAGTTTGAAATAGTCAAAGCTGGTTCATCTTCACATCCAGAGAATCATCCACTGATGCATCAGTTCCAGCAAGCTGTCTGGGTAGGTTTTTTAAATTCATCAAATCACTTCTAAAATTATTAAGACGGAAGTTTCAAGTCATTTGTTATCTTTTGGACTTGTAATAGGACCAGTGTTCTTGGATTTTAGTCTGAAACATCATAGGTTTTATATTACACATGCATTTATATGCATATGTATGCACATATGTAGACAAAAATATTCATGTTTGTTTGTACAGAAATACAAACGAGTAAGGATAATTCAGTTTTCTGAGAATCAGTTCCTTCTGCATATATCTGCATGTTTCAAGTTGGTGTTTGGTTGATGGCGACAAAAAAAAGTTGATGTTTGGTTTATCCTAGAATACTGACAAGGGGGGAGAGAGAGAGGTGGAAGAAAAGGAGTAAGAACCTAACATCTATCAAAATGAATGATGGAAAAGATTTATAATGCTGAGCATGTTGAGAATTTGCTTACAAATGTTTTCTCCTGGTTGAGGATTGTCTCTTGTTCTGAAAGGTTAAGTTCATTGTGGCTTTGGTTATGTACTTATAGAGTTAGATTATAGAATTCATAAATGCATGATGGCCAAAGGAAGCATGTCAATTAACATAGAGTTTTATTGATATAACATGGACCTTTGGTTTGATCTAATGTTAGTACTGGATATGTTCTTTTTTTTTTTTTTTTTTTTTTTTTTGTTGTTGTTGTTGTTGGAGTTTCATGCTTCTTCAGTATGAGAACACCAGATGTCCTAACCAAGCAAAGCTGTAAGTATGGTCATGTGTTATAGTTTCGATTCCTAGGTAATATGGGATGACTGGTCTTCAAAAATGTTGTGATGATATTGTATTGCCTGGTTTGTTCACTACCTCTCCTGTGTGAGTTTACTAGAATGGAAGAGTGAACAAAGTATTATCCTATCATATACCTTCTACTGGAACTTAGCATCAATTAGAATAGTGGTAGCTAGGTTAGAATCTAAATCACTATGCCAAGGAGGTGCTAATACCGTGTCAAGAACCACTAAACTAAAAATCTGGAATTATTAGATGTGGTTCCAATAAGAGGTTATATTCTTTAATGAAAGAGACAGTTGGGGGACCATTGTGAAGGTTTGTTTGAGCTGAATAAATACATGCTATTGGAGATTATGGTAAGGGCTGCTGTTCAGTGCATTCATATTGAAATAGGAGTGATTGGTATTGGCATGCAGTTGGTGGGAACTCTGTTGGTCATTAAATGCATGAAGCCTGGCTCACAGCTGCTATACTTGTGAACTGAAAAAAATATATTCTCATTTTGTCTTTCTCTCTTATGCTAAAATTAGTGAATACTTGATGCTAATGGATATTATGTATCCCTCTATTTAACAACGACCATCTTTAAGCTTTTTTAGTTTTACTGGTAACATGATTTATAACTATTGTATATCATCATTCAAGTGGGGCTTCTTACATATCCGTTGTTGTTGGATCTTCCACAGAACGTTCATCATGCTGGACAACCAATGCCAGGTGAAGAGCAGGAGGATATTATTATGACCAGTACAGAGAGCAGTATTAAGAATCTTAAATGTCCATTGACTGGAAAGCATATTACTGAACTAACAGAACCAGTTCGCAGGTATTGTGAAGTTAATTTTAAACAGAGCTGTCCGGCAAAAATCATATTTTCTTTATATTTTGAGAGATGTATTTGCTCTTAGTGGAAAATTTTATTAAATGTTGTTGCCATTCTAACTTTCGAGAAAAGCAACATGCGTGGCCCTTTTTTGATACAAATCTATTGCAGTTCTTACACTGCAATGTGAATGATAGTAAGGATGGTAGTTTCAATGGCTTCCTCGGTTCAGTTTAGAAAATCCTGAAAATCTACCTCATAGCAAGGTGGCCTTTTAGAGTTGCCAATATGATTGAATTGTTTAGCAACTTGAGCATGCATTGGGATGCATGTCTTTTTCCACACTTTTGTTTCAACCTATACTCAGTTTGTTTATTCCTATGATGCAGCATGGACTGCAAGCACATTTACGAAAAGAATGCTATTCTGATCTACATAAAATCCCATCATAACAATGCCAAATGCCCTGAATCAGGTACTCAATAATGATTTCATTATGGGGTTATTGAATCTACATTTAACTCTCATTCCTGACTGTTTCTTCTTCTATCAGCTTGCCCTAAGATGGTGCATGCAAAAAGAGTTATTTGCGATCCATTGTTACTCGTTGAGATAGAGGAGCAACGCACATTGAGTAGACAGACTGCTAGAACTGATGTGGTAGAAGATATCACAGAAATGGAGCCTCATGATGAAAATAGTACGTGACGGAAGCAGTTCCTCATGCCCCATTCGACATCTCAGTTTTGAGTCATTGTAGCCTCTCCTAGCTAATTAGAATCCCTGGTTTATATAGCTTTAATGCATATAATTAGAAGTGCAAGTATGCAAACTAAGGAAACCAGTGAGATATATACAGGAAGGAATGTGTATATTGGGGGTGATAGGAGTTGATTTGGATCTATGTTTATTCCTAAAGTGCTTTGACATCATCTATATGGTTTGGTTGTGATGGTAGAAAAGTGAGGCATCTTCTCAATTGTCTATTCAGTTGTTTCTCAGACATGTTCATAAAATGTTTTTTTTATGATTAAGGTTAGGATGACCAAAAGAAAGAGAGGAAAATGATGTTAATAAAGTATGATTTTTTTTTGTCGATTATAATAGGATTTAACTCGAAGGTTATTTTAATATTAGTTAGATATGTCAAACTATTTTAGTTTTAATGAGATATTAGGTGAAATGTTTTTATTTTTTAGTTCTTACTAAAAATAAACTAAATTGAAAATTTAAAATATAAACATAAATTTAAAATCCAATAAAATCTAAGTAAAATAACAAAATTTCAATTATTTCCAATATTTTATAGTTCACCATTCCAAGAAAAATGACAAAAAGGAGGAAAATTACATCAAATATTTTACAAAAGTAAAATAATAAAATATCCATTCATAATCTTACTGTAGTGCTAAAAAGTACTACTATAAAAATCTTGCTCTTGGAACCGAACCTTAGCCATTTCCGAAAATGGCTTACACTACTAGGATTCCTGTCGGTCGAATCTTTGGCTTCTGGAGCCGTTCATTTTCTTCTCCAATCAAAAACCCATTCTTCAGTTCCACTCTATCTCATGTTCCTTCATACAAAATTTCTACAACAGCCTATTGCTCATCTCCTTCGCCTTCACCTCCTCCTCCTTTGTCTGCTGCAATGAATACCCAAGTCTTTAGCAGCAGTAGTCGTTGGAGGCCCATGTGTTTGTACTTCACTCAAGGCAAGTGTACCCAGGTTTGCCTGCTAGCTTTTTGCCACACCTACCCTTCATTACAATCACTAAGACGATACTACTATTTATTGATTTTTATGCATTTGGTTTCACAATTCATCTCTTGCCTACCATCTGTTTGAATTAATTTTAAATGCCTGATGGTTATGTTTTGTGGGTGAAAATTTAACTTTTTGAATAACTAATTAGACGACTTTAGTTTTGCATGCAATTATTATTATTAGGAAGCATATTGCATTTTTCATAAACTCTCTTTGTTTTTCCTTTTAACAACCCCCAAATGTATATGCAAATAGCAGGGAGCAAGTAAAATAATGATTATGGAGTGAAGCCTTATTTTATTAGGATAATGTTGATTTGCTTGGTGTTTATTGGTTTCATAAAGTACTCAAAAGTCAGAAATAGCATCCTTTATGGTCAAGTTGAATACCGGTTTAAAGAAAGGTTAGGTTGCAGAGACTTGCAGGTCCTCAGCTGCATTATTTGAGCCTCAAGGCAATGTTGCCATTTCCAGTATAGGGTTTTGTTTTGTTTCTCATTAGCCTTGAAATCTAATTGAACATGTAACTTTGGTTGATTATTGTTCTTGAAGTTGAATGTGGCAAATGCAGGGCTCTTGTTTTGAAATATATATGAAAAAAATAAGATTATGTATTGTTATTTCTGATGTCTAATTTAGTTACTTTTTCGATTCAGATGGATGATCCTTCCCATCTAGAGAAATTTAATCATGACTGTTCCAGAGATCTTCAAGTTAATGGCACTGACATTGAGAAAAAATGCTCTCAAAATGTGGATTTTCTTTTGGTGATTGATCTGGAAGGGAAAGTCGAGATACTCGAGTTTCCTGTGCTGCTTATAGATGCAAAATCCTTGAGTTTAGTGGATTTCTTTCACAGGTTTCCATTCCCTTTTCTTTTAAGTATGTTTCACACCAGTGCTATTCAATTTTGGCTTTTTCTTGCTACCATATCCGGATGCTAATTTTTATAGTGGTTTAACTTAGATGCAACTGAGCCACTCATAAGGAAGTTCAAACACTGTTACAGGTTTGTGAGGCCGACTAAAATGAGTGAGCAAGCAGTAAACAAATACATTGAAGGAAAATATGGTGAAATCAGGGTTGATAGGTGATACTGAATCTATTTCTATTCTACTGTATCAGTATTGGTCATTTTCAATCTGCGGGCTGATTACGGACTACAATAATTAAGTAGGATATCTATGGCTAATCAAAGTGTAGTTCTGTTCCTAAAATTGGACTTGATTGCAGAGTCTGGCATGATACGGCTCAGCCATTTAAGGAAGTTCTGCAGCAGTTTGAAGCTTGGCTAAGTCAACATAACCTATGGGAAAAGGAAAGGGGTGGCCGCCTTACTCGTGCAGCATTTGTAACTTGGTGAGTCTTGAAACTCCTCAAAAAATTATATATATATATTTTGTTTTCGTCCGCTGAAGAGTGTTCGTCTCTTTGATATTAGTGGAAACTGGGATTTGAAGACGAAGATCCCTCAGCAATGTGAAGTTTCTGGGATCAAGCTACCTCCATATTTTATGGAATGGATCAATCTAAAGGATGTATATCTAAACTTTTATGGCCGTGAGGTAACTGCAAGCTTTAATTAAACTGATCCATTGCTTTCATCTTTCTTTCATTTCATGCATCTTGAAGCTTTAAATGGATAATCCATGGCCAATGCTCATTTTTTGAAATGATAAATTTTATTTTCGAGCTTAAATGTTACATGCTCAATACAATCCTGGCTGAACCTGCTTCTGTCCCAATAAGATAAAGGTCTGTTGCTTCCATAACTGGTTGTATAGCCATGTTTTTTCTAAGCCTTGAACAAATAATAAAAGTTCCCACTTTCATGTTTGAAAGGGTACTGAAATGCAAGATCAGAACCTGAAATCATAATCATGTTTGTAATTATTTATTATAACTAACCTTGCATTATCACTCCTTTCTTTCAATCTATGTTATCCAGACTCTTCATATTCTTAAAATATCCATATCTGGCACATTTTCAAACATGTATATGAGAGTAAGATCCTTCAAATACATGAACAAACCTAAAGCAAATTGAGTATGCGCTTGTTGGACAATATCTGTATTCAACACTTATCTCGAGTCTTGGTAACATAGCCCTAAACAACGACAAGGAGATAGATAGAAATATAGAGAGTGATCAAGGTTACATTTGGTTTTATTTCACTGATTACTTAAGGATGCTATTCTTCTTTTTTCGTATCATCTGTGTTATGAACTGTTTGATTATGGATGACAGGCCAGAGGAATGATGTCAATGATGAAACAACTCGAAATCCCATCGTTGGGATGTCACCATCTAGGTATTGACGACTCGAAAAATATAGCAAGGGTACTGCAACGCATGCTTGTCGATGGAGCACTTATGCAAGTTACTGCAAAGAGAAATCCTGGATCTCAAAAAGTTGAATTTCTCTTTGAGAACCGTATCCAACATCCATCGAGACAAAGGCGATAAGCAGCGTTAAGCTAAATATAAACCTTTAGGTACTTCATTACACATAAAAGTATGATCATTTTGAGAAATAGTTATCTGGAATCCTCTGTTTTGATGTTTTCGAGTTCTAATCCAGTTGATGCCTGGTCGAATTCTTCATCGAACAAGCTTTGAGTAGAACATTTAGATTGACCCTATTTTCCTTTTTGAACTTGTTTGTCATTTTCCTGTAAGATACACAAAATCATAAGCCTGGCGATTCATATATCAGTGTTGTGTATTGATTCATATTCTATTCGTATCATGTAATTGTGTTTCTAATGTTGAAGATACTTATGGAAGCCTTTCAAAGGAGCCGTTGAACTTTCAAACCTTTTTCCCATTACGCTTCACAAATGACATCAACATATTTTTCCAATCTTTTATTTTTTAATATTTTTTTTCATCAAAAACATATAAATCCATCACATTTCGCGGCAACTTTTGCATTTTTGGTAGCAAAAATGAAGCAATTTCACTAAATATCCCCACTCTTCAATTCAGCGCGTGCTTTCATTTGCCAAGTTTGGGCAACAATCTCATGTTAATAACTCCAATTACAATGTGTTTGAATAATGTTCTTAAAAGAAGACAATGTAATATTATTTTTTTATATATTTTTTAAGAAAATCAATCAATGATTTAATACTATTTAGTTTACCCATTTTTAAATATATTATGTATTATTAATTTAGATAATTCATATATAGAGATTTTGAAAATATCTATTTTTTTTTATATAATGCCTATAACTATTACAGTCCATTCCAACCCATAATCAAACCCACGCATGTCAATCTAATTAAGAATAGTCGACTAAATGAAAATATTTTTAATTTTGATTAAAGTTGCATATATAATTAAAAATATAATGGCACCTAAGAAATTAAATTATTTTTATAAAATAGGAATTTTTTATATACATTAAAAGACATTTGTTTAAAAAATTTTAAAAATAATATGGATTAAGTTTTAATTTAATTAGTTATTATTTTAATAAATGTAGATTTGAGTTAGGTTTGAAAGGGTTATAACTCATTAAAAACCCTAATTAAACCTTTAATATCCCTTGGACTCCCAATTTTTTAAATTAAAATTTCATTCTAATTCACGTGTTTTTTACGCGCGTGAGATGAACATAAAATTTATATCACACAACAGTGTTTTCTTCTCTAAAATCTTATGCCCTAGTTTTTAACCTGCAAAAGGAAATCCAAAACTTGAAGCCACTCGAAATCCAGACTTTTTTTTGGTCTAAATTGACTTTTAAGCGATTTTAACTTGATGGGTTTCTCTCCATTTTCGATTCTCAAGCCGGAACGATCCGACTCAGCGTCTCCGTGGTGAGTCAAGTCCTGAGTTTGATCGTTTTTATATTTGTTCAAAATCGTATTCAATCACCCATTTTTAAAAAACTGAAAGATGGATCGTTAGTTGAATACCATTTGCTTGAATCTTTTGAAAGGATATCGTATGCAATAGTTTATAACTTTGGGAGAAAGTTTTATATATATAAATCAGAGGTATTTATATATTTTGCGGAGGTTTTGGTCATGCAATTATCACCTACTTCGGTTTCTTCATCAAAGCGGAGTGATTTTAGGCGAAAATCGGGCAGTAGGCTTCGACAGAAACATAAGAGATTAGATGCAATATGTGAGGAACAGTATAATAGGAACCATGGTGAAGGGAATAAGAAGGATGATGTTGACGGGTCGGGAAGTGCAGATTTCGAGCTCCGTAGGAGCTCACGAGTCAGGAAGGCACCGGTTATTCTGGATGTATCACCTCCGCCTCCGAGGAAAAGGCAGAAGATTAGGAAGAATGAGAGGTTTGTTAGGGGGGGTAGGAGTTTAGGGAGTGTGAAGCAGGAAGAAGAGGAGGAGACCATCACGGAGGCGCTGACTTTGGGGAGTTGGAGATCAAGATTGAGGACAAGGAGAAAGAATGTGAATGTCAAAGTGAAGGTGGAGGAGAGAGTTTTATCGAGGAGGAAGCTTTTTGAGGATATTGGTGGCAATGAGGATGAAGATGAGGAGGAGGAGGAGGAGTTGGGCGAGTCGGATGGAGGGGAAATGGTAGCTGTGAAATCCAGGAGGCTGGGGAGTATTGAGGCTTCAAGTGGTTCACAGAGTGAAGAGAAGGTTGAGATTTGTGGCATGGAAGAAGAAACAGAGTTGGAAAAAGAAGAAATTAAAGGAGATGGGGTAGTGGAGGGTGCACCTGTTTTAGAAAGCAAAACGAGTTCTGGAAATAATAGGGGCGATGAGTTTGTGGAGGGTCCAGTAGTTATAGAGAGTGAAATGAGTCATGGAAATGGGAAGATAATAGATGGCAATGCGGATGAGGTGGTTAAAGATGATAGAGAAGTATCAAACTGTATGCAATCAGAGGAGTGCATTGGCCATGAAATTCTTGAGGTAACTGGAGCAGTTGAAAGAGTGGAGCTGACAGAAGAACAAGTACAACAGTTAGAATGTCAGAGTGAAGGAGAAAATGAAGAGGATGCTGTAGAAGTGGATAATGGTCCAGAGGAAGTTGAAGATGTTGGTCTTCATGATGCAAAAGAGGATGGCTTAGTAAATGGTGATGAAAAACATTCGGAATTTAAGAACGATATGAAGGTAGAGAAGTCAAATCAAGCTGCTGCGCATATGATTGGCAAGTCACGTATCAAACAAGGGAGAAGGTGTGGTTTGTGCGGTGGTGGGACTGATGGAAAACCACCAAAGAAGCTGGTCCATGATGCAGGTGATAGTGAAAATGAAGCATATAGCTCTTCAGCATCAGAGGAACCAGACTATGACATTTGGGATGGGTTTGGCGACGAACCTGGGTGGCTTGGTCGTCTCCTAGGTCCTATAAATGATCGTTATGGTATTGCTGGAATCTGGGTTCATCAACAATGTGCTGTATGGAGTCCTGAGGTGCAGTGCTGTTTTCTTCTCCTCTTTCGAACTTGTTAATTGCATTTTCCTGGTATTGGTGGATGTGTTTGTCTAAGCATCCATTTTTACATATACCCATTGATTTTCATCAACAATTTTTTGGATGTCCACTGTTGTTGTGAAAACTTGTTTTGTGCTTTTGACACACCCTGGTCTTTTCCCATAGCTTCTCAACCATTTATACTCTTCTTCATTCCTAGTATATCTTGAACTTTTGCCGTTACAACATTCACTTTTATGCCAAATATGCTCCTAGTCTTTATCCTATATGATTTTAGGCAGTTCAAGAATTCTCCAGAAGTTTACAGTATATATCACCCATTAAGTTCTCCAGAAGTTCATTCTTTTCTTCTGCATATCCCCTGTTCATTGATATTCCCGTCTTCAGGTTTATTTTGCCGGCTTGGGTTGCTTAAAAAAAGTTAGGGCAGCACTTTGTAGAGGAAGAGCATTAAAATGCAGTAGATGTGGGAGGCCAGGAGCAACAATTGGATGCCGTGTTGATCGTTGTCCAAAAACATATCACTTGGTTTGTTTCTTGATATCTATGCCCAAAAAAATTATCTCCTTTAAAGCATCCTCCTGTTCCTGCTGCTTCAGTTTTTGTTTGAGAAAAGGAAGAGGTTCATTATACATTTTAATTGATGACATTCATTTTTTGCAGCCTTGTGCAAGAGCTAATGGCTGTATATTTGATCACCGCAAATTTCTCATAGCCTGCACTGATCATCGGTATCTCTTCCAACCTCATGGAATTAAATATTTAGCCCAGATAAAGAAAATGAAAGCTAAGAAAATGAAGTTGGAAATGAGGAAGTTATCAAATGATGCATGGCGAAAGGATATTGAAGCTGAAGAAAAATGGTTGGAGCATTGTGGTGAAGATGAAGAGTTTTTGAAACGTGAGGGCAAGAGACTTCATCGAGATTTGTTAAGATTGGCACCTGTCTACATCGGAGGCTCTGAGTCTGAGAACGGAAAATCTTTTGAGGGCTGGGAATCTGTTGCTGGCTTGCATGATGTTATCCAATGCATGAAGGAAGTTGTCATCTTACCGCTGTTGTACCCTGAGTTCTTTGACAATCTGGGGCTTACACCTCCCAGAGGTGTTCTTTTGCATGGTTATCCTGGAACAGGTAAAACTCTTGTAGTGCGAGCACTGATAGGTTCTTGTGCTCGTGGGGATAAACGGATTGCATATTTTGCCCGCAAAGGTGCTGACTGCTTAGGAAAATATGTTGGTGATGCTGAACGTCAGCTGAGGCTCTTGTTCCAGGTTGCTGAGAGATGTCAACCTTCCATAATATTCTTTGATGAGATAGATGGTTTAGCACCTAGGCGAACAAGGCAGCAAGATCAGACACATAGTTCAGTTGTGTCCACATTACTTGCACTGTTGGATGGTTTAAAGTCTCGAGGTTCAGTGGTGGTGATAGGGGCAACAAACCGCCCTGATGCCGTTGATCCTGCATTGAGGAGACCAGGGAGATTTGATCGAGAAATTTATTTTCCGCTCCCATCAATGGAAGACAGAGCTGCAATCCTTGAACTTCATACTAAACGATGGCCAAAACCAGTTACTGGATCTTTGCTCAAATGGGTTGCAAGAAAGACAGTAGGCTTTGCTGGTGCAGATTTGCAGGCCCTTTGTACTCAAGCAGCTGTTATTTCTTTGAAGAGGAATTTTCCTTTGCAGGAAATTTTGTCAACTGCTGAAGAGAAAACTCCTGGTGCTAAACGTGTTCCTCTCCCTACTGTTACAGTTGAGGAAAGGGATTGGTTGGAGGCTTTGTCATGTTCCCCACCTCCTTGCTCACGTAGAGAAGCTGGAATGGCTACTCAAGATTTAGTTGCCTCTCCTCTTCCTACTCATCTCATTCCTTGTCTATTGGAACCATTATCCACCTTGCTTGTTTCTCTTCATTTGGATGAACGCCTCTGGTTGCCACCCCTTCTTTCTAAAGGTGGTGCAGTGATTGAGAGTGTGGTTGTTTCAGTATTGCAGGACAAGAGATTGCCCAAGGATCATTGGTGGTTCCATGTTCATGACCTTCTTCAAGAAGGTGAGGTTACTGGGGAGATAGAGAGAAGATTATCTCATGCTGGAATGTTAACTGGAGAGTTTAGCTTTACTGATTATGATATGGGTGATATTAGTGACAACGGTGGTACATTTGAACCTTCAATTGTGCGTAATGGTGGTACATGCTCTAGTTTGTCACGAAATACCTATTTTACTTCAACAAGGAAAACTGGGTTTCGAATATTAATTGCTGGAAGTCCCAGATCTGGTCAAAAGCATCTTGCTGCTTGTCTTCTTCACTGTTTCATTGGGAACATAGAAATACAGAAAGTTGATATATCTACAATTGCACAAGAAGGAAATGGTGACTTAATCTACGGAGTAACTCAAATTTTAAGTATGTTCCTCATGCCATGTCTTTTTGTTGTGGTAGCATTAGTTCTTTGTTAATACCTGTTTACATTTTGAGAAACATGAGATTGATTATAAGTGCAGACTTTCGTCCTTTCATACCATGTGTTTCCCTACCTCCTTTTTTCCATTTATGATTTTTGCTTCTTGGATTATGTTTTTAACTGCTTTGTACTTCTTCAATTTAGGATTATTTCTTGTCTTTTCTTCCTTGGTTAGTTAGAAATATAAGTTAAAAGGATAATTAAAGGCCTCACTTAAAAAACATCTAATTTGGCATTGACTATTTACCTCTTGAAAATGAAACTAGTGGAAATGAAACTAGTGGAAACTAGTCCAAAATTGGAATTTCCTCATATATCTGTTTCTGGAAAGTTTCATTATGAAGTCAGTATTCAGTAGTGCATAGCTAACATATTATTCTACTAAATAAGGACAGACTATGGAGTTCCCTATAGACCCTTTTCTGCAACTTAAGTAATTAGATTTATTTTGATTTTCCTTTTTATCCTGTTGTGGTTAGTAGCTTAATGATAATGGGTTCTGTTAGCATGTATGACATACTAACTGTTTTTGTTCATGTTTTAAGTTTTTTAATCTATTCGTGTCCATTCACAGTGTGTTTTAAGCTCAAAAGAAATATCTTGCGTGAAAGTTAGACGACCAGGTTGATAGATCTAATTCATCTGGAAATTCTTACAAATTATTCAAATTGCATGGCAGTGAAATGTGCAAGCATGGGGTCAAGTGTATTGTTTATGCCAAGAATAGATTTGTGGGTTGTGGAGACCACTAATCAAGTTTCCGAGGAGAGCAGTTCACCTTCAACATTCCATCAAACTCCCATGGAGGAAGATCCTCAACTTGTTGGGAAGGAAAATGGATCCTCTCTGCAATATGAGTTGGCAGGGACAGCACAGGCTACAGCCGCTGTACAAGGTGTCTCACATGCATGGAGCTCATTTGTTGAGCAAGTGGAATCTATTTGTGTGTCAACGTCCCTGATAATTGTGGTATGAATTATTTCATTTACTTATTTGCATTTCAAGATCTGATAGTTTAGTAGCTACGTTCTACTTGTAAAGCATAGAAATAAAAGTAGTTTTTGCTTTGATAAAAGCAAATTCATGTGCTTGATCTATAAGGTTATTATTATTATTATTATTATTATTATTATTATTACTATTCAAGAGTTCCTTGAGTAGATGTGATTTGGCTAGTGTCGGGGTAACATGGTAGTGCTTGCTTGACAATGTTTAGATCTAAGTGCTTGTACATTCATGACAATGCAATAAGCTTCCTGCTGCTTTAGCAATAAAGGTTATTTTGACAGTGCTGCTTATCTGTTTGTTATAAACTGAATGATCTGGTAGAGTTTGACTGACCTTCTTTTGAGAAGCTCTAGGTTAGAGGTTCTTTTCTGTGAACATCATTCTCGTGTATGACTGATCAAACTAGAATACAAATTTGAAGCCCATGTATAAATTTAGGAAATTATGAACCAATTGTTGTAAATGTGTTAATGTTTCAGTCTGATCCTTATACAACTGAAATTTTCTCTCTTAAGACATGGTCTCCCTTCCCCCGTTTTTTGCTCGACTCGTACTGCCTTTCACATCTCTTGCAAGCTTGATGTCTAAGTCTAAATGCTTCTTATCTCTAAACAGGCTACTTCAGAAGTTCCTTATCTGGAGCTCCCTGAAAGAATAAGGCAATTTTTTCAGAGTGGTCAACCAAATTGCAGTCACAGAACTACAAGAGAGCAAACAGTACCCAGATTCACTGTTCATGTTGGCAACAATTTCAACCGTGATATGGTTATCAAACTATCTGCTGCTCAGTTATCAAGGGATATCCTTCAACCATTTGTTCATTTAATTCATCAAAGATCTCATGTCCATGAAGATTCCAGAACAAAAAATTCTGTCCAGACCTCTGGAACTGCAGAAAATGACAATGCATCTCAAGGTTTGGCATGTGAAAAGGGGGTTGCATCAGAGACGTGTGGTGAGTTGTCTGTTACTGTTCCAGCAGCCCCAACAAACAGTAGAAATTTGAAGGGGAAATCAAGCTTGATGCTGGCAATATCTTCATTTGGCTTTCAAATTTTGCGATATCCTCATTTTGCAGAGCTTTGCTGGGTGACATCAAAACTTAAAGAAGGTCCTTCTGCAGATGTGGCTGGTCCCTGGAAGGGCTGGCCATTCAACTCTTGCATCATCCGTCCCACTAACTTATTAGACAAGGCTGCTGTTGCTTGTGGTCCCAGCAGCAGTAAAAGCAAAGGGAAATTTGGGTTGGTCAGAGGTTTGGTTGCTGTTGGTTTATCAGCATACAGAGGTGTGTACACATCACTTAGAGAAGTTTCCTCTGAGGTACGGAAGGTTCTTGAGCTCCTAGTTGGTTGGATTAATGAAAAAGTTAATACTGGAAAAGACAGATATCAGTATGTTCGTATTTTGTCTCAAGTTGCTTATCTGGAAGATATGGTTAACAGCTGGGCATATTCACTGCAGAGGTAACCTTTTTCTCATTACTTACAAGCTTTTGGTTCATATGTGGATCTAAAACTAACGTGAGACTTGATTCATTTGCAGCTTAAATCAGGATGTTCAAATAAAAGCAGCAAGCCTTGAACCATATGATTTGGGATCTCCAGATAATCATTTTACACGTGTGAATGATACAGATCAAGTGGAGGAATGCAGGCCCAGAAGTTGCCCGGAAACAGAAGTAGCAAACAATGAGGAATTCACCATGCAAAATACTAATTCCATTGACTTGAACAAAAAAGATGATCATTGTGCTTCTGATCATGAGGGAAAACTTGAACTTTTTGAAGATGCTGCACAGGGAATAGGCATCAGCGGCAATACTTCTCCGGAGGAGCATCACAATTCTTCTGTAGCCAACCAACTGATTGTTCATGTTGACAAGCAGAATGGGGCTACTCCTGGACCATGTGGATCAGAAAGTACTAGAAACCCTACGTTTGAGGGAGAATTAACCATGCGAAATATGGATTGGATAGACTTGAACAAGATGGATGCTAATGGAGCTCCTAGTCACAAGGGAAAAATTGTTGCTGTGGATAAGGCAGTAGACCATATAAGCCTTGGCGGTAATACTATTTCAGTAGAGCATCATAACTATTTTGCAGCCAATGATCCAGTTTTTCTTGTAGACAAGCAGAATGGGAGTAACCCTGGACCAAGTGGGTCAGAAAGTCCTAGAAATCCTGTGGTTGAGGGAGATCCTGGGTCCTCAAAACAATCCAATGGATTTGCACCAAAGGGATCCGTTCTTTCTGAGAATGGATTCTGTAGTTCAGATGAACTGGATGGTGCGAAGTTGCCTGCCTCTGCTAAAGCTTGCGACACGGAGACAACTATCACACCTGAAGATGGCGAACCTACAGATCATGAACGTAAAGAAGTTCCCGATTTCTCTTCAAGCGAAACTGCTCTTCCAACTGAATCAGTGGTTACATGCTTTTATCATTGCTGCTCTGGTTGCCTCCATTCCCTCCTTTCTTTGATGCAAAAAGTTCTGCTTAAAGAATGGAAATCAAATGGGAGCGATTTGACAGTAGATGATGTTCACGATACAGTTGCATTATTGTCTGTGGATCTTCTTTCGACAGTTAGGAAACTTTTTGCTGCCAGATATAGCAGCAATAAATTTGATGAAAACTTGAGAAATGAAAATCCCAGGAAGTTATCTCACCGTCCAGAGTGGAGCATATGTCAATGCGAAAGCTCAGAAAATAGTTTAGTAATTCCTAAGGAATGTAGCTGTCACTCTGTAGGCAACACCTCTCCAAACATCCAATTCGGGTTTGATCCGAAATTTGTTTACAGAGATGGAGTGTTGGTTCCTATAGATTCTAACAAAGAAGTTTCTTTTCACTGTAAATTCGATACATTATGCCTTTGTTCTCTTATAGAGTCAATACTAATGACAGAGCAGCCTTTTGACTGATCCTGATTTTTACAGCATGGATTGAGGTGAGAGTTTCTTTGGATATTAAAAATCAAATTTTGTTGGTTGGCATTGCTTTAAGTCCGTATCGAATCTTCTTCCTCGAGGTATGCTAGAATGGTCTTTATTTTCTTTCCTACTGGAAACTGCTTTGCCAAACTTTTCGGTTCAGCTAGGTTGAAGCTAACTTATATATACCATGTAAATTTCATCATCTGAGTTTATTGCACCTCTTGAGTACTGTCAAGTATTTGTCCTTATGGCCATCACATGATAATATAATGTTATGGAGGTTTGGGTCTTATTGCTTTCTGCAAGTTATCCATTGATCTCTACTAAGATTGCAACTTAGTCCCAGGTACTGCAATTTTCTGGCTCAAGTTTTGAAATGGTCATTTGAAGTATTCTTTTTGAGTGTCGTGTACATTGACATCTTCAAACGTGCCTAATATGTTGCCTTCATTGTAAATTGATGTGCATATGGTGACAATTATATGGGGTTTCCTTTAGGACTCCTATGATATGGAATTGTATTTTGTGCTTTGCCTCGACTTAAAAGTTCATAATAACTTGTCACATTTTTATAATTTTGTTTATAAAAGATGTCTTACAGGTTGAATGTTACAATTAGTTTAAATTTTTTCGAATCAATTCGTGTTTGAACAAGCAACTCAGCCTTTACTGTCTACATTAAAACATTGCCTTTACTGAATGGATGTTTACTCGAAGAATTCGCTTAGGTTTGAGTTTTTAGGAGATAGTGATAGCTTTTTATTATCTTAATTTTTAATAATATCTTCATCGAAGTAGTTAGATCATTGGTTTGTTGCTTGAATGTTAGATCATTGGTTTGTTGCTTGAATTGGCGAACTGATTGCCTCATTGGTTCAATCACTAATTCAATTTAGAAAATTTTGGTTATTATTAAAAACATGATTACTGAGTATTTTTTATTTATTTTGAAATGTCACATCAATAAATTTAATAATGTTAACTAAATTTGAATTTTAAAATTTAAAAAGTAAAATGATTATTTTTTAAAAATAAAAATAAGGATTAAATTTTAAAATATATGACATTTTAATCATGTAAAAATATTTTAGAAATAATTTAATATATATATATATATATATATATAAAAGCTGTTTGAATTGTATTACTGTATTTAAATAAATTTTAGTTTGAAATAAAAACTTAAATAGAAACAAAAATTATGAAATTTTATTTAGATATCATAAAAATTAAAAGAATCTATTTTAAAAATAAAATAATTTAGTAATTTTCTTTTAATAAAAGGTAAGAGAAAAAGTTGTCCCTCTTGATAAGAAAAGCTGATATACACTTAAAACAAATAAAGAACCTAACACAACGACATAAAAAAAATTCTTAAATTTATTAATTATTAATTTCATAACAAAAATTATAACTTATCTGAAACAACCAGATGCCCCATCCACAATTAGTTCTTACCTGTTGAGTCTTGGTGTTTAATGATTTATAGAGGCCTGTCTGTCTTCACCAACCTTTTGTTCGAAGTTTAAATAATTGCTGCAGGTCAGTCAATTTTCATTTTCAGTATATTTTCTCATTGGTATACAAACTCATAGATTATTTATATAATTTATAATCCAAACAAGTTTGTCTGATTCTGTTGTCATCTTTGCAATTTGGAAATTTTTCTGAGAATAAGATTTGGGTCGTAATCTGTTTTTGCTGTATTCAACCATAGTTACGTACTTTAATAAAAAACAATGAATTTTAAGGCAGAATTGTGTAGCTTTGGCATCTAATTTGGAAGTTTGATGAAAATATGATATGGGTTTTAAGTTTTAACTATTAATCTGGTTTTGTTAAGTTTTATGCAATTATAGTTAACATAACTCAGTTTCCATGATATTTAGGGATTTGCTTGATTATCTGATCTTGATTCAGTATTTGGCTTTGTAGTTCAATAGCTAGTTGAGAAATTGGGGGAAATGGAAGGGGCAGTAAGGGTTCAAATTCTTTCTCAAATGGGCATTTCAGAGGTTCCGTCACAATACATTCAACCCCCCAAGAACCGGCCTGAATCTGTAACTGAAAATATAGCTGATTTGAGCTGCAAACATGTCCCTGCCGTTGATCTATCCAGTGAAAAGGAGTCCGTCCTCCCAGCCATTCGAGAGGCTTGTCGAGAATGGGGAGCTTTTCATGTTATCAACCATGGGGTACCTACGAAACTGTTGGATGGTTTGAGGAGAGCCTGTCTTTCTTTTTTCAATGATTTCCAGATGGAGGATAAACTTAAATATGCTTGCAATCCGGATTGTGCTGCCTCTGAGGGATACGGTAGTCGTTTGCTAGTAAGCTCTGAAAATGAAACTGTTTTGGATTGGAGGGACTATTTTGATCACCATACGTTACCTCTTTCACGCCGCAATCCTTCAGCTTGGCCTCATTTTCCTCCCGAATACAGGTAGTGTGTTTTATATTGATTAATGTTGTTAAAGGTGTTCTCAACTTGGTTTATGTTTATGTAGGGAATTGATGGCTAATTATAGCGATGAGATGAAAGCGTTGGCTCAGAGACTATTGGCATTAATGTCTGAGAGTTTAGGACTGAAGGCGTCCTGCATTGAAGATGCAGTCGGGGAGTTCTATCAGAACATAACAGCCAGTTATTATCCTCCTTGTCCGCAGCCAGATTTGACGTTGGGCCTGCAATCTCATTCTGATATAGGTGTCATCACGCTTCTAATACAGGACGATGTTGGTGGCCTTCAAGTGCTCAAGGATGGAGAGTGGCTCTTGGTCGATCCCCTTCCAAATGCCATCCTTGTTCTTGTGGCTGACCAAACTGAGGTGTGTTACTCATCTTTTTAATATTCTATCAATGTATCATACTATGAAAAATGAGTGTTAGAGAATCATGCCTTACCTGCAGATTATAACTAATGGGAAATACAAAACCTGTGTGCACCGAGCCATAACAAATGCAAGCAAAGCCCGTCTCTCAATCGCCAGTTTTCATGACCCAGCCAAGACAGTCCGAATATCCCCTGTCTCTGATCTTGTGAGTCAATCTTCCCCACCTCTGTATACTTCGGTTCTTTACAGAGACTACTTGTCTTCATGGTACTCAAACGCCCCTGAAGGAAAACGAAATCTTGACAAGCTCCTGCTTGACACTTCAAAGTAAATCGAAGATGCCCGTACTCTCTGCAACTTAACCCTGTAATCAGTTCATGATCTTTCATTTCATAACTCAAAAACATTTTCAGCTATTGTTCTGCACTGTATGCAATAAAGAAGAGGAATAAGAACAGTCAGGTGTTGTTTTATTTGTGGCACTGAGATAAAGTTTGATGTTTGCATTGAAGCTTCAAAAGCATGGGGGGATTAGATGAAGACTACACAATTACAGAAGTTGAGGCCTCATTATACATGAAATGAAAATATGTTGTTTTACAATAATTCCATACACTATGGGAAGCTCGGTGCTTGGACTTTTTACGAGCAAAGGATGATTTAAAGTAAAAGACTTTTGCAGATAATTTCTTTTTTCTAATTTATCAAAATTTGCATGGTGGATAGCAATGTGGCAAAAAGTGGGCATAAAAGTTGTTTATAAAAGTAATGTGACATGATTCTAAGTAAAGAGTGTTTTTGAGAAGTTTTAAAAAGTAATTTGATTTTCGATCTTTTAATTTAAAATATATTTGTATAATAATTAGTTGTGAGAATAATAGAATTAATTAAATAAAAATGACATTTATTGATGAACTGATTTTTAAACTTACATAAAATAGCTGCAACTAAAAAGATCTAAGTTAAACTTACATGAAAATAAATATAGCTGATAATGAACTAAAACAAAAGATGAGTAAGCTTCGAGAAAGATATATCCATGGCATTTGGATGCTCAACTAATTCCAAGCTTTTTCAAGCCATATGACATTTGGGGGGGTATCCTCTTTCTTACGATGCTTTCAACTGACAAGTTCACGCACACCTTGCAGAAACTTGTCAATGTAACCATTCATCAAGTTAGGGTTTATTACTTCTCTCCATTTCTTATGATTCTCCATCACCAATTTACTCACTTCACTCTCTTTATCCATCACTGATTTGATAGCTTCACTCAAATTCTCCTTTGAAATCCAACCGTTCTCTTCTTTCTTCACCTCCACTGCAACCTTCATCTCATTGGCCAATAGCCTGGTGTTCAAGATTTGGTCACCCAGGTGTGGAACCAACACGATTTGGCAATCACTAAGCAAAGACTCCCACATGGAACCGAACCCACAATGGCTAACGAAACACCCTACTGATGGGTGAGCTAACACCAACGGTTGTTGCACCCATCCACCATAAACCACTCCTCTCCCTTTAACCCTCTCTTCGAACCCTTCAGGCAATGCTTCTTCCACCGTTACGGCTCCCAATGGTGGCTTCAGGGCGATGAAAAACGGCAGCCCTGTTAGCTCGAACGCTAATACAAGTTCACGAAACTGAGCCATCTCAAGAATTAATTGGCTCCCGAAAGCACAGAACACCACTGAACCTGGTTCGAACCCAGCTAACCAGTTACCCCATCGTTCATCCAATGAAGACTTGGAATCTTCGGGTAAAACTGGACCTGTTAAAAGAACTTGTTTCTGGTACTGGCTGCTGATATAGTCACACAGCTTCCCTTCAACTTCGTAACAAGTCCTTATGGATATAACATCACAGTTCTTCATTGACAAAGTGATTCTCTCGTAAAAAGTCATCCCTGCGCCGAAAGGATTGGTCACAAACAACAGGGTTTCTAGTTCAGTCCCACGCAACACTATAGAAGTTGAAGGGTAACCAGGTGGCGGCGTAGCCAACTCTTCTATAGTTATAGGCCTGTCCGTCGGCACATTCCGTGCCGGAACCAAAACAATAGCGATCGATGCGGCGGAAACGACGTTGAAATTAATTGTTTTGATCCCCAATGGTTTGGCTACCTCGGGAATCCAATACGCAGCGTCGTAAATAATAAACTTGGGTTTAATCGACGTGACGAGGCTCTCGAGTTGGTCCCTGGTGAGGTCCAAGGCTATGGCGAGGAAATGACTCAAGAAAATGGGGACATCGGAAGCAGTCTCGGTACCGGGAGGGAGACCGGTAACGGAGGGGACGGTAATGACATGGAACGATATGGAATCTGGGAATAGATTCAAATGCTGTAATTGGTTGATAGCCTTTTGGGGTGTTGCGAAAGTGATTCGATAACCCTTTTGAGCTAACTTGTTAGCTAGATGAAGATATGGAGTCATGTGACCAAATGCAAACCACGGAAACATGAGTATCCGAAATTCTGAACTATCGGTTTCCGCCATTTTTTTTTTATTTTTTTGTTGGTGGTGGTGAAATTGGAGGTAGATTTTTGAAACTCATAGTTTTCGAAGCGGATATGAAGGGATCTCGTTAAATATCGAAATTCAAGGGAAAAATTATTGACCCAGATCTTTAAATTTAACTAAACAGCGAAATCTTTTGCGGTAAACTCCAGTTGCGAAGTCTGGAAATTGGAAATGAAAAACAAGTTCTTTTATTTACTACAAACGAAGTCAATCAGACACCAATATTTGAGAATCCATAAAGTGTAAATTTAAAATAATACATTTATGAGATTATATGGGTTTTTTAGAAGAAAAAAAAATTAAATCACTTTTGCTTATAATTTAAAAAGGTTAAAATATATCATAAGTCCATGTACCTTCAGAAAATTTGAAATTTACTCTTTGTACTTTTATTTCTAGGAATTTAATTCCTCTACTTTTCAGATTTTAAAATTCAGATTCAACTATTAATACTGTTAAATTTGTTGGTGTGACATTTCAAAATAAAAAATATTCATTTGGTAACCATGTAACTAAAAAATAACATTATAATGAACTTAGATTTAATAAAAAAGAATCAAGTAGTGTTAACAGTTATACATGAATTTTAGAATCTGAAAAGTAGAAGGACAAAATTTCTGAAAATAAAAGTATAAAAACTAAAATTTAAAGAGTAAAGAGACTTATGGCATATTTTAACCTTATCATAATCTAGTTTTTTAATGAAAATAAGGCATCTTGGTAAAAACATGCATCTTCAACCTCTCTCAATTTCGATATTAAGTAAATTAGTCATTCTCAAAAAAATTAGATCGATTTAATTGCTGTTAATTTCGAAAATTAGCAACTCAAGATAATTAATCATAGCGTTAATATTTTCCATAAATTTTATATAATTTGACTGGTATAATAACAATTTTATTCCTTAATGTTTATATATTCCGTGTAAACATTGACAAAAAGCGTAATATCTTGGGCCAAATTTATTAAATCAAAACCAAATTGATAAAATATGTAAAATTTGAGGCTGAATTTATTATAATACCAATAAAAATTATTATTTATATTATTATTATTTATATTCAATAAATTTTTTCTTAGTTATATAATTATTATTTATAATCAATTTTATATAAAAAAAAAGCTAATAAATAGGTTTTGTGCCATTGAATATTATAATATTATCAAGGCCAATTTACCAGAAAATACTAAATTTTAACAAAATTTACGAAAAATAACCTAAAAAATAATTATTTACCGGAAAGGGCCATTTTCCCCGAAAATGCGTCCACGTCAGCGTGTTTTCAGGGGATGAATTAGGAAAGCGCGTCCACGAGGGAGCACTTTGTGCCACATCAGCAAAAAACGCGTCCTTGAGGGCGCGCTTTGTTGATGTGGCAAAAACGCTCCCTCGTGGACGCGCTTTTGCCCTGCAACGGTCAAAAATAAAAAATTATAAAAATCCCCCACCCTTTTATTTTTTTCACACAAAAGTCCTTACTCATTTTCTCCCAAATTTCTCTCAAATTCCTTTAAAGTTCCTCTCAAATTTCACAATAGTCCTTTAATGTTTACAAAAAAGCCCTTTTTAAAATTTTTTTGAAATATATTTTTTTGATAAATTTAAAAATATTAGATAGTATTAGCAATGGTCGGAGAATTAATTCGTCTCGACAATAAACACATCTCCGTCGATCAAATGACAATGATAAGTTTTAATTTTAATTTTTTAATACTATTTAATATTTTTTAGGTTTATGCAATTTTAATTAAATTTTATTTTATAATTTTTTAAACAGTCTGTAGATCGGGTGTTGAAATGTTATATTCGCAATATACCTGGTCAGCCATCGCCGTGATACATGGCCATGATAGGCTGGGGGTGCAAGTTGGACCCAAAGTTAATCAGTGCGTTGATAGAGAGGTGGAGACCCGAGACGCACACTTTCCATCTTCCATGCGGAGAGTGTACTATCACTCTGGAAGACGTGCATTTGCAATTAGGATTGCCGGTGGATGGGTACGTAGTCACCGGGTCCGCAACTTCTGGCGATTGGGGAGTGTATGCTACGAGCTTTTGGGTGCTGTTCTGGATAACATTTACGGAGGTCGAGATGGGCTGATTACGAGACACATTCCCGGAGCCGAATAATGATTTGACCGAAATAGAAAAAATACAGTATGCTCGAGCATACATTCTTGAGGTGATTGGAGGCTATCTGATGCCGGACTTGTCACGAAACCTCGCACATCTGAGATGGCTGCTGAAACTCGTTGATTTTAGAGCAGCCGGTGAATTGAGTTGGGGGTCTGCCATGCTAGCAAAATTGTATCAGGAGATGTGCGGGGCGATGCGGCCGAATAAAGTAAAAATCAGAGGTTGCCTATCACTACTGCAATCATGGGCACGGTTTCGATTTCCATTTTTACGTCATCGAGCCGACCACCCATATACATTCCTACTCATAACGAGGTAAATTTAATATTAGATTTTACAATTATTACGTAGATTTAAAATATAATTGTATGCTAAAAATTTATTTAATTAAGTGGAACCATTCGACGAGTTATTTTGGAATACCTACATCGATTGATGATATACGGCTTCTATTAGAGCAACGGTCGGAAGCACAAGTAAGTATTAAATAAAATATATTTTCATAATACAATAGTCGTTTTGTATTTCGTATTTCGTATTTAGTATTTGGTATTTAGTATTTAGTATTTAGTATTTAGTATTTAGTATATAACTAATATTTTTATCATGTTAATATAGTTTGAATGGACACCATACGAGGATCTGTCAATTCGGGCAGTAATTCCGGATGAGTTCTTTCAAAATCTGAACATTTGACATATGAAGGTCTCGTTGATCAACTATGCGACCGTGGAGATGCACTAGTCAAATCGGGTTCTGCGTCAATTTGGATTCCGACAACCAATTCCTGTGGCACCTGAGGTGCTCGATGATGAGTACAAAGTCGACTTACGGCAGTTGCATACGGTTTGGCCAAGATTTTGGTCAGCATATATCAAATTGTGGGAAAACTGGTATGATTATATATCTACTCGAGAACCGATCATCGTTCTTGAGTTAGCGTGCGTGCCGGAATACATGCCATGGTTTAGGATCCATGGCAAGCCGTATTTATTGTCGGAAGAGGAGAGGCGACGGCAACTCCGTGAACAAAGGGAACGACAGGGCCCTTTAAATCTAAAGAGAATGGGTGATGAAACGGGACCATCAACAGCGCCGTCACAACCACCAGGCCCATCAACAGCGCCCACATAGTCACCGGACCCAACACTTCAGCCGACGACACCCACATCACACCATTTTCAGATTATGCCAAATGCGTACCCTAGCCCTTATATGTATCCTAACCCTTATATGTTTCCTTTTCCCAGTCCCATGGCAGGTTGGAATGCATGGCCCGGTTCGAGTCCGTTCCCGACTACTCCGACTGGCTAGCAGATCTATAGGCAGCCGTCGCATGAGGGACCGCACGAGGCGCTGTCGGGCAGCTCTTCTTTTTACCAATCTCCTTCGCCTTATGGGATTCAGACACCTCCGCCATGGGCAATGCAAACACCTCCCCAGTAATATTTTATCAAAGTGGGTCATCCTCCCAACACCCACAACCAGACCCCCTGCCGGAGGAACCAGAATCCCCGCCTGAGGTTCCACAACCCCCGCCAAAAGCTAGAAGAATGAGGAATCCAGCGCGTAACCGTCGACCACTCCCATGTGGCACTGATTCCGACCGTCATTATTTTATTTTTTTATTGTAATTTTTTTATATATTTAATAAAATAAAAGATTTTTTTTAATTTTTTATTGTAATTTAATTTAGTTTTTATATCTTATGTAACATCCTGAATTTTTGGGCCTATACGTTTAATAGGTAGGATATGTTTAATGTGTTAATTTAAGTGTTAGGGGTCCAAATTGGGCTCAGGCTTAGGTAGAGGCCTTGATTAAAATTTTCTGTTTGGGCATTATAGGGGTTTAAAAGGTAGTATCTATGTTTAAAATATCAAAGTGGGCTTGTGGCCCAATCTTAGGAGGTGACGCCACACAAGGGAGTAAGGGGCCCAAATTTAAGTTTCATGGAGCCCAATTCTTTTAATTTAAGTTAGCTAAATTTTGGGCATTAGGATTAGGTGGAGTGGATGGCAACAAGGCTAAAATTTAGGGATTTTAATGATTAAAATATGTGGATAATATGCTGATAAAGGAGGGAGGAGTTAGAGATAATTAAGTCTCTTTTAGATGAGCTAGTAGATTAAAATAAAAGAGAAAAGATATGAATTATCTGCAAGGTTAGGTAAGTGCCAAAATTTCTATAAATAGGGGGAATATCTCTTCAATTTCGGCATTTGGGGTTTTTCTCTCATTCTTTTCTCTTCTTCTCTGAGTAAAAGCCGAAAACTCCTAAAGTTTCATCTTCTTCTTCATTCTCTGCAAAAGCCGAAATCTCTAAGTCTATTCCCTCATCTTCACTTTGATTCAAAAGCCGAAACTACACCTATTCTTCTCCTTAATATTCATTGGCCGAATCTCCCTTAGCCATCTTTTCAATTTTTAGTTCTTTCAAAAGCCGAAAGTGCGATAGATCATCTTTCTGAAATTTTTCCTAGAAGCCGAAACTCATAGATCTCTAAGTTATAGAATCATGTTACATTCGAGATTTCAAGGTAAGAGGATTTGTTTATTCATATATATAAAATCAGGTAGAATACTAACTATGGTCGAATATAGGAGAGGCCTATTTTCACATCTTTCCGGCTTTTTGAAGCAAAGCGTAGATCGGTTTAGCAAGGGTATCTACATTAATCAAGTGTGTAATTCTCCACACTATCTAGATCTGTTTGATAAATATATGATTATAAGTTTTATATGTCTTGATAAATGCCGAAATTCTGGCTTAATGATGGAAACCCAAAGAGGGTAAAAGCAAATCACCAGGTTAGTGAATGTTCTGATTAAATGATATAAGTATATTGATATTCTGTGATTGTGTGGGTTGGGTTGATGAAAGGAGGAAGTTATACGTTGTAGCGGTTTTTACCGTGATCTGTTGTAGCGGTTTTTACCGTGATCTGTTGTAGCGGCTTTTGCCGTGATCTGTTGTAGTGGCTACGACCATGATCTGATGATGAGCAGCAAGACTGCCATCAAGGCGTGTAGCGGTGTGGGTTGATTGTAGAAATCCCCAATGGTGTGAATGGTTGGTACGGGGGCGTGTAGCGGATGGAAACTTAGGATTTGGGTTGGGCTTGCATATTAATTTTTATTATGTATATTAAACTGTTTATTTTGTTTTATGGGGCTAATGCCCAAATCTAATGGTGAATGAGGGTTGCACACTGAGTCTCGCGACTCAACCAATTAATTAATATTTCAGGTAGCACTTAGTACATCGGACCGGGCTGGAGAGGAGCGCAAGGTGGCCATGCAAAAGAACATTTGGATTCAGCAAAAAGACTCTAGTTTATTGTTTTATATATTTTTTAATGGGTTTTAAATCTCGTTGTAATAAGGTCATGGGCCACTAGTTTATATTTTGTTTTATTATGGGCTTTTATTACTTTTAGTTATTTAAATTTTTATTTTAATTGAACTAAGGCATATTTTATTTAAACTATCAACTATTTATTTTTTCAACTATTTATTTTTCCCGAATAAAAGGATAAACTTCAGAAAAATATTTTCTGAAAATACGATATGTTTTCCAAAATTTTCTTAGTGACATACCAGATCCGGTTGTAATGTTTGGGCCGGGTTTGGGGTGTTACATCTTAAATAAAATAAAAGTTGTTTTTTTTTTGTAATTTAATTTTTATATATTTAATAAAATAAAAGTTTTTTTTATTTTTTTAATTTAATTTTTATATATTTAATAAAATAAAAGTTGTTTTTATTTTTTTTGTAATTTAATTTTTATATCTTTAATAAAATAAAAGTTGTTTTTTTTTATTTTTTTTGTAATTTCATTTATTTTTTATGTCCTAAATAAAATAAAAATTATTTTTATTTTTTTTGTAATTCAATTTTATATCTTTAATAAAATAAAAGTTGTTTTTTTTGTACTTTTATTTATTTTTTATATCCTAAATAAAATAAAAGTTGTTTTTTATTTTTTTTGTAATTTAATTTTTATATCTTTAATAAAATAAAAGTTGTTTTTTATTTTTTTGTAATTTAATTTTTATATCTTTAATAAAATAAAAGTTGTTTTTTATTTTTTTTGTAATCTTATTTTTATATCTTTAATAAAATAAAAGTTGTTTTTTATTTTTTTGTAATTTTATTTTTATATCTTTAATAAAATAAAAGTTGTTTTTTATTTTTTTTTGTAATTTCATTTATTTTTTATATCCTAAATAAAATAAAAGTTGTAATTTATTTTTTTATTGTAATTTATTTTTATTTTTTATATATAGAAATTAATAAGAAATGGATGAATTAGGACTAAATTGAATAAGTGAAAAAGTATGACGGGTTAATTTGTAATTTTATCAAGATGGATGTTGATCCAATGTATGAATTTTAAATGATCGTAAGGGGCAAAATAAGCATTTAGCAAGAAAGATAATTTTAAAGAATAATGATAATGGTGATATTTTAGATTAATTGAATAACTTTTTTTTTTGTTTTGCAACTTAGTCCTTCTACAAAATTTCACCATTTTCATCAAGAAATTAAAAGAATTTTCAATGCCACCAATAGACAAAAAATAATAAGGAGACTATCAATTATTCTGATTTGGACACGAGCGAGATGTATGGCCAGGGTTTCTACACCATCCGCATAACTTCCGTTGGTTGGTTGTTTCTCGAATATCCATATTGTTGCGTATTCTAGTCGAGCAAGGTCGACCTTTTGGTTTGCGACGCAGTTCTCTATTCGGTAACAGCTTATACGGAGCAAGCGATACAGACGACCACTTACGTTCATCCGGGACTTGTGGGAATACGTGTCTCTACACGTTGTACGTGTATTCTATTTTATACACTTCGTCGACATAGCTCATGGGATCCAGACGGAGATTCTGACAAGCCGCAATTACATGAGCTCATGGATAACGAAGTGCATCAAATATCCTACAGTCGCAGGTCCTATTTCTCAAGTGTACATGATATTGCCCGCCAACAATACCTTGGTTCGGTCTGTCAAACTCCGTCACACGAAACCATAGGTTGTCGCGATTGTGACACACTGTGTGTATGGTGTTGGTCCGTGCCTTCCCCTTGTTAATTTCTCGCAATACCTTCGAGCACCATACATGGCCTCCTTGCATTTGGTCTTTATAACTCGCTGCTCATTTCGAAAATAGTGCCGCTAAACGAAAATATGTCTTTCGCACAACCGATGTTATCGGCAAATGATGCGTTCCTTTTAGAACAGAATTTATGCATTCGGCTAGGTTTGAGGTCATATGACCATATCGTAGGCCGCCATCGTATGCTTATGTCTATTGTTCGAAAGGTATGTTGCATAGGTAGTTTGCGCCTTCTTCGTTAACTGAGCGCAAACTCGCCAACATCTCGTGAAAACGATCGTTATTGATCTCGTACCCTGCTAATATAAGTTGATAGCGAATATTACATACCACTCTTCAATTAAGGATAAATTGAATATTACAAATGAAATTATATTAATAGATGTTACATATCCATGTTGGTCACTTGCTGTCGTTCACTTGTAGATTGATGTTGCCCCTGGTAGTTGGACGCAACATGCCTTAGGCAATATCGATGGTGTGTGTGATGCCACAGGCTTCCCTATCGCTCTGTTGCGGCTAGTATTCCAGGGCCCCGATCTGATATAACGCATATATCAAGTTGGGGGCATACATGCCTCCTTAACCTAGATAGAAAGAAATACCAGTCATCAGCTGACTCCCCCGGTGTTATTGCAAACGCAATTGGAAGGATTCTCCCACTGCCATCCTGTGCCACAACTAGCAATAGCCGATGCGTATATCTACCATAAATAAAGGTACCCTCAATTTGTACCAATGGCTTGCAATATAGAAATGCATCTCAGCATTGCTTAAATGTCCAGAACAGACGCTTGAACACTTGGCATCCACGGAGCAATCGATCGTTGTAGTATGCCGGTTCCGTTTCAAGGTCTGTTATGCTGTCTGGGACATAACTCTCCAACACCTGACACCACTGCCACACTTCATTATATGAAGCGTCCCACCGACCATGCAACTTTTCCAACGCCTTCTGCTTAGCTATCCAAGTTTTCTGATAAGAGGGCCTGTACCCCAATTGGCTACGAATATTGCCAATTAAGGCCGGCACTGTAGTCTTGGGATCCGCCTTCACTGTCGGTATTATTAAGTCAGCCAACATCTCTGAATCCATCTTCGGGTGATCTTGTGAAACACCTGTCAATGAAGTACGTTAAATAATGCAACATTACGTAATATCAATATTATTCAAAAACCTTGAACACCTAGTGATATTGTACCGGCAAGACATGTATGTAGACCTTTGTACTTTTTAATCTCCTACAAGCCTGTCCTTTTCCTCAACGAGGCCACGATTTTCTATGAACATGTATCATCTTGCGCTGCACACTTGACCTCGTACTTATCAAGTTTGGATTTAATCACGTTGTAGTTAACCCCGTTCTTGATGCTATATTGTTTCAATTCACCAAGAAAAGTATCCTTGTTGGAAAACTTTTTACCAACTTCTAATTTGCCTGAATCCAACGACAAATTTGTACGGTCACGCCTTCTGTGTGGTAGTTCAGGAAACTCTAATGCATCGTCTTGAGATAGATCAAAATTATGCATGTGGGTTGGAGGCGAGTACGCCCTGAATTGCGGATCTTCTTCTTCTTCATCTGAACCGCCTTCAACATCTTCAGATACGGTTGGAACAGGCTCCGGTTCAGAAAATAATGCAACTTCTGCACCATCGGGGCCGTGCTCTCGAGATGGATCCACATCGGACTCATCATCCGACCCACCATCATCTGCAACGAACAATGGCCCCTCGCCGGTGGATGTCGCGGGGGTACATTATCCCTTCTTAAACAACTTTCGTAACGTTCTCAATCATATGTAGATTGCCAACCACTAGAAGTTGATGACGTTCCCCAATACCTATTTCTAGCATCGAACATCGAAGGAAGGATATGCATGTCCCATCCACCAACCGAGTGTCGTGCAGGGGTTGTGTTTTTCATACTACCACCAAACACGGGCGCTTCTGTATTCTGTCTCCCACTAACAAAGTGTCTTATTGGGGTCGTGTATTCCCCTCGAACAATAGTAGATGTTGAAGTCGAAGGAAGATCATTTGGCGATGAAAATTGTACATATACCTCAAGATAGGGTGATCCACTGACAAGATGAGTCTCCACCATTGCCTCCAAGCTCCGAGGACCTTTGATGTCGAATGAGTCATATCTCACGGGATCAACTGAAGCACAAAATCTATACTTAATAGACTGAACTTTCATTGGCGCTGTTCCGAAGATTTTACGCCTAATTCTTTTGCGAAAATCTGTCAAATCTATGTTCCGGTTAAAAATCAGTCGCGCTATGTTCTCCGATTAAAAAACAACACCATTTTTGGTGTCACAAACCTCACCATCATAGTAAATAACAGCACTGATATGTTCACTCATCTTCAGTTTCTATTTTACTTTTGCCTCAATTTCTATTATGCAACCTGAGAATGAAATTTGGCTCATTTATAGTCTAAGGATTGCCAGAGACTACTATAGCAAAAGAGCGTCCACGTGGGAGCTTTTTTCAGTACTCTTGCTGACAGTGCATTCTGCTTGAAGCGTTTTGGTCACTATTTGTTCAGAAACGTCTTCTCAGAATTATTTTGCCAGAGACTACTGTAGCAAAAGAGCTTCCACGTGGGAGCTTTTTTCAATACTCTTGCTGACAGTGCATCCTGTTTAAAGCGTTTTGGTCACTATTTGTTCAGAAACGTCTTCTCAAAATTATTTTGCTAGAGACTACTGTAGCAAAAGAGCGTCCACGTGGGAGCTTTTTTCGGTACTCTTGTTGACATTGCATTCTGCTTGAAGCGTTTTGGTCACTATTTGTTCAGAAACGTCTTCTCAAAATTATTTTTCCAGATACTATTGTAAAAAAAATTCAAATAATTTTTTTTTGCTGATATATTTTTCCCAAAACCCTAAACCTAAAATTATTTTAATTAATTAACTCTAAAATCTAGTTCATTAATTTTTCCCTAAAAACCTTAAACCCTAAGACCCTAAAAATCCTAAACTGTAGCCCTAAAACCCTAAAAACTCATACCCTAACACTAAAAACAATTGAAAAACCCATCGGGGGGAAAGGGCAAAAGCGCGTCCACGAGGGAGCGCTTTTGCCACATCAATAAAGCGCGCCCTCAAGGACGCGTTTTTTGCTGATGTGGCACAAAGCGCTCCCTCGTGGATGCGCTTTCCTGATTCATCCCTTGAAAAACGCACTGACGTGAACGTGTTTTCGGGAGAAATGGCCCTTTCCGGTAAATAATTATTTTTTAGGTCCTTTTTCATAAATTTTGTTAAAATTTAGTATTTTCTGGTAAATTGGCCCTCGCTAGCAGGGATTGAGTTTATTTTGATTTAATTTTTCGAGTTTAGATTAGTTGGAGATTAGAATTTTTTAGATTCAAATTTATTATGGGTTTGAATTTTGTTAGGTTTAAATCCTTTCAATTTTAATTTTTTTGAGTTTAGATTAAATCAGACGACTTCTAACGAATTCAAATAATTTTAAATTTTATAAGTTATAAATATTTTAATTTTGAATTTAATAATTCATTTTAATTTTATACGATGATAACACGATTCAAATTTGTCTTTAAAAAATATAAAATATATATTTAATAGAGTTCTTTCATGTAAAATAATTAGAGTGTTTACGGTAAGTAAAATTTATTATTCTATGATATTATATGAATTAAAAAATATACTTTTTTATTGTTAATTATTATATTATATTGACAATTGAATAATTTTTCTTATCTTTCTTATTAATTTTATAAACTTAATACTCATATTCTAAAATATTTATTTCGAAACTCAAATATATTATTATAGTAAATCCAAACTCAAATAATATACTCACTATTATCCAAACTCAAAATAAACTAATTATAACCCAAATCTAGGGTAAAAAAAAGAAGAAGAAGAAAAAACTGATACCCTAATACAATTTGTAAAAGTTAATACCCAAATCAAAATTTAATTTAATAAATATAATATTTATTAAGATATTAAAATTGTAATCATATTTGATGTATTGCTAGTTGTAATTATAAAAATGTATTTTAATATACTAAATTACACATAACTATTGATGTTATATCTGTTATTATAATCTATAATATAATAATAGTTATATTATATATATATATATATATATATTAATACTTATAAAATATACTATATCACATGCTATAATAGTAGAGTAGTGTATTATATATTAATTATTATCATATATGATTGTTTATTATTATACTGTTGAAATATGCTCTAAGTCTTTATACTTTTCATACATTTAAAAGTTAGCCCTCCTACTATATTATATATACTATATTATATAATTTTATATCATATCATATATTATATATATGCATTAATGATTAAATATTATAATATCATATAATATTATATCTTTTATTATAATCTATAATATAATAATTATATATAATAGTAGTACATTATATAATATTATATTATTTGAAATATACTGTAAGTCCCTATATTTTTCATACATTTGAAAGTTAGCCCTCTTACTATATTATATAATGTTATATCATACCATATAATATAATATATTAATAGTTTATATATATCTGCATCAATGGTTAAATATTATAATATTATGTAATACTATATTTTTTTATTATAATCTTAAATATAATAGTAGTACATGATATATTATTGTTTACTATTTACTTTTCATATATTTGAAAGTTTAACTTTTTTACTATATTATAGAATACTGTATCATATCGTATAGTATGTAACATTATGTAATATAATAATAGTTATATATGTATTAATAGTTTTAGTAATATTTATATGTTAGAATATTATGTATTAGCATATCAATTTCAGTTTAAGGTCGAATTAAGTAATCAACTAATTTAAGATTATCGATTTAGTTTCGATTTCAGTTTTAAAATTTAAAACTATTTAAATCAAATTAATTAATTTACACTTATTAAATATAATATCTTTAAACTCAAACCCAATAATATTGGGCCAATACCAACCAAACCCAAATCTAAATTAAATTTAAAATTCATTCAAAACCAAACTTAAAAAAAAAAAAAATCAATCCAAATTAAAAATAAATACAAAATGATAATATTAATAAAATTTTAATATCAATAAAACCAATAAACTTTAATCAATAAAAAAAGCTAAAAGTAAACCTAAAATGTTAAATAAAAAAAAACTCTACTCTCCAAACTTTTATGAATTTCAGAATGTTTTTTTATATATTTGTATGACTTTACATAAGAATTTTAGAACATATTTTTTATTAATATATTCTATTTGAATATTTTATTTTTTGTTTAATTGTTAAATAAAATTTAAATTTTCTAATTTATATTGTTATAGATAATTTTTTTATTAAAAGATACATAGTTTAAAATTAAATTTATTAGTAATGTTATTAATATCGTATAATAAATCATGTTTAGACTTTTGTAATAAGTATAACATAAGTTATCGTATTATTAAATTCACATATTTTGTCCTTATATATTTTATATTATTATTAAAGTTAAAACTTTATAGGTTTTAATAATTATTAATTTTATATATTTATTATAATTATAGTATTAAAATTTGGTGCAATATACAATTTGATAACTTTGACTTGGTGCAATTATACACACAAAACTTCGATTGTGATTTAAACTTATATATAAAATTTTAATTTTGATTGGATAATACATATTTAAAGAAATAAATACATCAATTTATTTTTATATTGGACAAATATAATTATTTTTGCATGGAATATATAAATATAAAATGATGATATATCAATAATTGTGTTAATAATTAGAATAGACCAAATCAAAATTCCATGCACAAAATTGCACATTAAACTAAAATTCATATATCATTTATCTTGGTAAAAGTATCAGTGAAGCCTTTATACTAGGAGTCAGATTGCATTTTGCCCTTTTACTAAAAAAAAATTAATCCATGTACGTTAGATCAAAAGCAAATTAGTCCTTTTGTTAAAAATTTATCTGTTTCTACGGTTAAAAACTAGTCTCTGTACATCGTCATGAGATACACATGGCATGTCATGTGAAACTATCTAATTATTCTGTCAATCACATCAAATTTTAACAGTGAAAATGGATGAAAAATTTAATCGAGTCTGAATGAATTAGTTTTTATTATTATTATTATTTAAAGTATAAAGACCAGGAGTGTATCCAGGGGGTTGAGGGGCCGGCAGGGCCTCAGCCCCCACTAAAATAGAAACTTTTCATTTAAGTCTTTAAAAATTTTAAAATAATAAAAATAAAATTGTACTTTGAACCCCTTAAAAATGATAAAATTTAAATTTAATCCTTTAATTTTGAATCCACCTAAAAATATTTTCTATGGAAATTAATTTATTTTTTTAATAAAAAAAAAGTAAAATATAAAGAGTTGATAATAAGTCATATTGGCTATCCTAAAACACATCTAATCTTGGTGTCGTAAAAGATGAACCAAAAACCAACAAAATCAAATCCCATGATTGAAGGAGATCTGTGCACGAAAATAACCAACACAAGTCTGAACCCTCCTTCAACTTCTAAATCAACCACCCAAGAAAAAAACAACACATATATCTGCACTTTCAATACGCAATGAGTTGTTTTCCAATTTGTCTGATGAGATGAGAAGACAATTTACAACACATTATTTTATTCTTCATAATTCAATTAACAGTAAGACTTGTCACATGGGAACTGCGCTGTCATTGACAGCAAATCCATACCCTATATCTCAACACTACCACATCCCCATAATTTTATATCAATTTTTTTCCATATTTTAATAATTTTAATTAAATTTAGAATTACTAATTTTTTAAATTCACTATATTTATTTACAAATTTTAACTAAATTTTACTTTAAAAAAATATCAAATATTCGACTTAACCAAAAATATTTATTAGGCTTAACAAATGTACCCACCGAATCTTTCTTCGAATATTAATATGGGTTTTGTGAGTTGTGATCTCGAAAAGCACATGGCAACCTTACCCATTTGGCCTTTTTCTAATTAAAATTACAAATTCAATAGATGACATAATATAAAGATCCCTTGTCTGTCTTTTTTCTTTTTTCATATCGAGTTTTTGCAGTAATGGAGGAAACCGAAGCTCTTGATCTCTTGGAAGAGTCTTGGTTTTTCGAGAACTTACTCGACAGGAGGAGGAGGATGTCAAGATGTTATTCAGATCCTTGTACTTCATCGAATTTCAGACAAGATGTTTTGGCAAATGATTCATGTAATAATAATCAGAGCTCTAATGGTTTGGTCCGTGCACCGTCGTTGCCTCCATGTATAGGGAGGGGAGAACAGGTTGAAGCAAAAAAGAACCATGGTGGGAAGATCAAATTGAACAGGCAATTATCATTGCAAGCATCGAAGACGACGTCGACGACGACAACAACATGTTCTGATCATAAGACAAAGAAGCCTGATAGAGAATCATCATCATCGAGACATAGTTTGCAAAGAACACCTTCTTTGCCTTCTTCAATGGAGGCCAAAGTCAGTGATATTAGAATGAGCAAATTGATCCGACAAGCATTGGCTGACTCACCAGATATATTGCCACCAAGGCACAATCATAATAAGGTACTCATCTGATCCTATATACATATATAATCTCGAATTGTATATACGAATGTATCATTTGCATTTTGCAGGCAACAAACTTGCCAAGGTGTAGCATTAGACCACCGAGGAACCAAGAGGTGGAAGCCATTAACAACACCAACGAGGCTTCGGTCACGAGGTACCGCCACTCGAACCCGAAGAAGATGCTGCAAAAGAGCTATAGCGATCTTGCATTCCAAGAACTGCAAGGGTTCAAGGATTTAGGATTCACATTCGACAAGGAAGACCTGAGCCCTGATGTTGTGAACATTTTGCCAGGCTTGCAAGGGGATAAGATAGAAGATGAGTTGCAACCAGATAAGGTGAGGAAGCCATATTTGTCGGAGGCATGGCTGGTACAAGGCCCTGCACCACCTCCCATTCCAACATGTGTATCCAAGAATTCAGCAAAGGATATGAAGGCACAAATCAAGTTTTGGGCCAGAGCTGTGGCAACTAATGTTCGACAAGAGTGCTGAGAATAGCATTAAAAACATCACCCATTTCTCGTACCAAATTTGACATAAATTTTGCTTTTCTTTTCTATTTCTACTCTCAATTTTCCATTTAGGACTGATATCCTTTCTATTTTACCCGGTGTTCATGTTTCGAGGGCCTGTAGAAGCAGAGTCCTTGTCTGATACTATCAAATCTTATGTAAACAAAAATCTTTTCGGCCATTAATGTACAATTATTATTATTGTGGAAGCCATTTATTTGATAGGTCGACTTTTATTTAAAAAACGAAAAAGAGAGTCGTCACTAATTTAAATTTTTTTTATTAGTGTAATCGGATCACCTCGTAATTTGATCGTTTTAATAAATGGTTTGATTTATTAAAACAATATTTTTCGGTTCATAAAAATCCAAAAAATAGGTTCGGGATTCGGTTACTCACAGGGAAGGATTAGCACCCTCGTGACGCCAAATATTGGTACTTAGTTGATTACTCGATGTTTTAGTGTCGAAAATTAAAAATTTGATGAGATTTTAAAATACGATTTTTTGTTAAAATATTGTTGAATTGAATTTTTACAAAAAGGGTATATTTTACAATGCCTTAAATTCTCGAAACAAGAATAAACACCAAAAAAAATTATTAATTGTAAAAGATATTTGATTATCTTGATTTCTAGAAAGAAATCATGTTTCGTAGGTTAGAACATGATTTTTCTAATTCCAAAATAATGAAAATTAATCTCGGTTTAAAAATCTCTTTTTTTTGTATCTATTGTGAGAAAATAACATTTGAAATATCATGTAATTAATTTATTCGGGTATGGTTAAAAGACTGAAAGGTTTTTAAAAAAAATCATGTTTAGCAATAATAATAATGCGATATAAATTCGTAGTGATAATGACATAATATGCCTAATAAAATATAAAAGATATTATAGTAATAATAAATTACGATACTAATATGCATGATAGAATAATTATAATGGAGATGATAATGTAAATAATAATAATAATAATAATAATAATAATAATAATATATGTACAAGTAAAAACATAAGTAACCTAAAATATATAATAAATAATAAATAAATGAGTAAGTAAATAGTGAAATAATAACAGTATTAATAAAGGCCAAAAATAAAAATAAGAAAAAATAATAAGAATAAAAATAAAATAAAATAAAAGTGCATGATAAAATGAAATAAATTAATTTTAAATACCAAAAAAATAAGGAACAATAAATAAATAGATAAATAATAAATATATATATATATATATATATAAAAAACCTCTAAATGGTCAAAATTAAATAAAATAAAGGTCTAAAGGACTAAATTGAAGTTTAAACGAAATTTTGGGCAAAAATCGGGAATGAAAATAAGGTAGAGGACCAATTTGTAACGCACGAATGAGATGGGGGACCAAATGGGAAAATATTCTCTGTCTTCCAAAACGCGCCGTTTCAAACGGACTAAAATGAAATGAATGCAAAATTATTGGGCCGAATTAAAAAAAGCAAAAGTACTGAATCGCAAATTAATAAAAAAGCGGAAGGGCTAAACGTGCAATTTGACCCTTCCGCAAAAACACGCGGACCCTGAGGTTGGAGCGGGTCGGGTTTCAGGTCATATGCCAAACGGTGTTGTTTTGGCCACTGATGTTAAGGCCCAAAACGGCGCTGTTTTATACCCTATATAAATATCAAAAAAAGTAAAAAAAAAATCATTTCCTTTCATTTTTTTTTAAAAAAATCAGAAAGGATTCTCTCATTTTCTCTCTCGCCTTCTTCTTTGGTCTTGGCTCCGGCCATCGACCACCGCGCCGACCGCTGGTCGCCGGCGTCGATGCAGCCGTCTGCAGCGGCCGAGAAACCGAAAAGTTTCCCTTTTTAACCCTCGTTTTGAAAGGGACCCCGATCTGGGGTTTAAGTCCCTGAAATCTCACCAGTGCTCTGCCATGGGCAAAGAAACAGAAAGGTTTCACCCTTTCCCGGCGAAGCCTTCAACGGCGGCGAGGATGGCGATTCCCGATAAGTATTTCCTTCTTTTTTTTAGGGTTTCAAAAAATAAATATAGAAATAAAAAAAAACTTTTTATTTTTATTGTTATTTCGAAATGAACAAAAAATAAAATCACATTTTCTTTGATTTTTTTATTGATATTCTCTGTATTTCTTTGTATTTTCGTATCCAAAAAACAATAATACAAGCGTTCTGGCTTTTTATAGCCGAAAATATTACAATATTTATTATTTTTGCTTTTGTTTCTCTGCTGTTTGTCTATTGCTTTTTGCTTTTTCGTTTCTGTTTCTTCTTCTTTTTTTTTTGCAGGCAAGGTCAACTGGCAGAGATTCCGACTTTTTGCCATTTTGGTGCAACGGAGGTAGTCCTCGAGCGGTGGGCGCGCTGAGGACGCACATGGAGGTGGCGCTGGGGCTAACTAGGGTTTCAACTTTTCTGAAACCCTATTTTAACCATTGGGTCTGTTGGTTTTAAAATTTGGGCCTATTGGGTTTTCAATTTTTGGGTTGTAATTATATTATTTTTGTAACTGGACCTTTTTATTTGTTTTGGACTTTATTTTTTATTTTTGGCCCGGGCGAATTGGGCCTATTACAGTTATAAAAGGGTTCAAGTCCAATTTGACTGCCGGAACTCATCAAATGATGTCCCCGAAATCTCACCAGTGCTTGGCCATGGGTAAAGAAACCGAAAGGTTTCACCCTTTCCCGACGAAGCCTTTGACGGGGGTGAGGACGGCGATTCCCAGTAAGTATTTCCTTCTTTTTTTTAGGGTTTCAAAAAAATAAAGATAGAAATAAATTTTTTTATTTTTATTGTTATTTCGAAATGGACAAAAAATAAAATCACATTTTCTTTGATTTTTTTATTGATATTATCTGTATTTCTTTGTATTTTCGTATCCAAAAAACAATAATACAAGCGTTCTGGCTTTTTATAGCCGAAAATATTACAATATTTATTATTTTTGCTTTTATTTCTCTGCTGTTTGTCTCTTGCTTTTTTCCTTTTCGTTTCTGCTTCTTCTTCTTTTTTTCTTGTAGGCAAGGTCAACGAGCGGAGATTCCGGCTTTTTGCCATTTTGGTGCAACGGAGGTAGTCTTCGAGCGGTGGGCGCGCTGAGGACGCACATGGAGGCGGCGCTGGGGCTAACTAGGGTTTTAGCTTTTCTGAAACCCTATTTTGACCATTGGGTTTAAAATTTGGGCCTATTAGGTTTTCAACTTTTGGGTTGTAATTATTATTAATTTTGTAACTGGACCTTTTTATTTGTTTTGGACTTTATTTTTTATTTTGGGCCCGGGCGAATTGGGCCTATTACAGCTGCCCCTCTTTGCTCATTGTCGTGTAACGAGGATAGAGCAAAGACCTTTAAGAAGGACCAAATTTGCCCAGTTTTTGAATCGCGACTTCTTTGGTGCTTTTCTTCTTCAAGTAGCCTCAGTCTATCCCACTGTAACTTCAGAGGTATAGAATTTGTCATTTCAATCTACTCCACTGCAACTCTAGGGAGATAAAATTTGTAGCTCCAATCTGCTCCACTGCAACTTCAGGGAGATAAGATTTGTAGCTTTAATCTACTCCATCGTAACTTCGGGGAGATAAGATTTATTACCTTCAATCTGCTCTACTGCAAATTTAGAGAGATAAGATTTACTATCTTCAGTCTGCTCCACTGCAACTTCAGAGAGATCAGATCTATAACTTTAATCTGCTCCACTGCAACTTTAGGGAGATAAGATTTGTAGCTTCAATTTGCTCCACCGCAACTTCGGGAAGATAAGATTTATTACCTTCAATCTGCTCTACTGCAAATTTAGAGAGATAAGATTTGCTATCTTCAGTCTACTCCACTACAACTTCAGAGAGATCAGATCTGTAACTTCAATCTGTTCCACTGCAGCTTTAGGAAGATAAGATTTGTAGCTTCAATCTGCTCCACCGCAACTTTGAGGAGATAAGATTTGTAATTTGTAGCCTTAATCTGTTCCACTGCAACTTCAGGGAAATAAGATTTGCTACAATGATTGCTCTACTGCAACTTCAGGGAGATAAGATTTGTGGCTTTAATCTACTCCATTGCAACTTCAGGGAGATAAGATTCACCACGATAACTACAATTCGTCCCACTGCAACTTCAGGGGTATAGGATTTGTGGTTTCACTGATCTGTTACACTGTTCTCTGGAAAATATGACCTGTAGAATCCATTTCATGGGCCTATTTATGCCTAGTGATTAGGATGTCATGATCAGGATGAATCAAATGCTCCTAATTAAATGTGTATGAATGATATTTGCATGAATGCAGAATGTCATTTTTCGAGAATGATCCATTTTTAATGCTTTGGTTGTCATTGCTCGCTGTTTATCAAGGTTCTATCACTGATAGTTACCATGTTTCTTGTTCAGCTGGTATCTTTGATAGGAAATCTGAAGAAATATTCATAATTTAGACTATTCTTTCTCAAATGTTTCCAACCCTTAAGTTTGGTTAGTTCTGAAAAGTGGTCCTGTTTTCAGATCTTTGTACTATTTAGAAAACCTTTTGGAGCAATATGCAGAACTCATTTTTCTTGAATATTATTAGCCCATTAATCATTATTTCAATGAAAAATACTTGAAAAAGATTATCACAATGGACAAAAGGAATTTTATTGAGAGCAAGGCTTGATCTGGATAAATTAATCAAAGATAGCAAACATTGCTAAAAATACAAAATGAATAAGGTGAAAATAGATGCCCCGGATATCATAGCATGAACTTCTTCGCACTAACTTCTCGAGGACCCTTTTGAACTTGATATGTGTTTCAAAGATCCAAAATACCTTGTTGATGCCCCAAGACATAGCATCTCTCCTCCTTGTTCATTCAAGGATAACAAGACTACCACATGCCCCATCTTTGATCAGGATTTGAATTGCCTTTTTCCTGGGTTTTCAATTCAAAACCCCTTTGGTCTCAATGCGCCCTTTGCGAGTTTTCACCTTGGCCTCTCCCCCTTTTTTTATTTTTTATTTAGGTGAAGTACTTCTCGACTGAGTTTGAATTCACAGGATTGGGCAAGGTTTTGCCATCCATCTCAATCAAAATCAATGCTCATCCAGAAAAGGCTTTCTTTACTACATAAGGTCCTTCCCAATTTGGCATTCATTTCCCTCTGAAATCCTTTTGTATGGGCAAGATCTTTTTCAATACTAGGTCCCCCTCATAGAATTCTCTAGGACGAACCTTTTTGTTGTAAGCTCACATCATTCACTTTTGGTACATCTGACCATGACAGATGGCTTTCAACCTTTTCTCTTCAATCAAGTTTAGCTTATCATATTGGGATTGGATCCATTCTGCTTCGTCCAAATTCAATTCTGCCAAAACCCGAAGAGAAAGAATCTCGACTTCAATGGGTAAAACCACCTCCATTCCATAAACCAAAGAGAAAGGCGTTGCTCCGATTGAGGTCATGACAGATGTTCGATAAGCATAGAGGGCAAATGATAACTTCTCATGCCAATCTTTGTAAGTCTCAGTCATTTTCCCCACGATCTTCTTAATATTCTTATTAGCTGCCTCCACTGCACCATTCATTTTTGGGAGATATGGTGATGAGTTGGGGTGTTTGATCTTGAACTGACTGTAAACTTTTGATATCGTGTTGTTGTTCAAATTTAGTGCATTGTCGGATATGATCCTTTCTGTATTCTATATCGACATATGATTTCCTTCTTTAAGAACTTGCTGACTGCCAGCTTCGTGACATTGGCATATGAAGCGGCTCCTACCCATTTTGTAAAGTAATCGATGACCACGAAGATGGATCGATACCCCGTTAGAAGCTTTGGGTGAAATTGGCCCAATGACATCCATGCCCCACATAGAGAAAGGTCACGGAAAAGTCATAATATGAAGAGGTGAGGGAGGTACATGAATTTTATCTCCATAAATTTAACACTTGTGGTATTTCTTGGCATAATTGATGCAATCTTCTTCCATGGTGGACTAGTAATACCCGAATCTCATGATTTGCCTGGCCATTGTAAAACCATTGGCATGTGTTCCGCAGACACCCTCGTGGACTTCTTCCAATATTTTTCTAGCCTCAACAACGTCTACACATCTTAGTAGCACCTGATCCTTTCTCCTTTTATATAGGATCTCCCCATCTAAGACATAGTCGTTGGCCAATCTTCTCAACGTCCTTTTATCATTCTTAGTTGCTTGGTCAGGGTATTCATGATTCTTCACATATCGTAATATATTGTTTTACCAAGGGTGATCGTTCTCTTCTTCTTCTTCTTCGATGTTGTAACAATGAGCTGGAGTCTCATAAATACTCATCTGGATAGGCTTTACATCCTCTTGTTTATTTTCTTTTACCATCGAAGCCAAAGTATCTAAGACATTAGCCATCTGATTTTCATCTCGTAAGAGGTAATAGAATGTGATGTCATCAAACTCCTCAATTAACTCAAGAACCAACCTTCGATAATTGATTAACTTGGGATCCCTTGTCTTCTATTCTCCCTTGAGTTAATAGATCACTAGTGCAGAATCCCCATATACCTCTAGCACTTTGATCTTACGTTCTATGGTTGCATGGATACCCATGATGCATGCTTCGTATTCTGCCATATTTTTCGTGTAATCAAAATCCAATTTGCTAGTAAAGGGATAATGATCTCCGTTTGGGGATACCAGGACTGCCTCAATTTTGTTACCCACAGCGATTGAGGCTCCGTCGAAGTTTCACTTCCAAGGATGACCTTCTTGAGGGTCTTCTTCAGTGGTTGCAACATGCATTAAATCTTCATTCGAGAAATCAAAGTTCAAAGGCTCATAATCTTCTAGAGCTCTATTGGTAAAAAAATCTGCTATTGCGCTCTCTTTTATAGCCTTTCGATTCACATAGACTACATCAAATTTGGATAGCAGAATTTGCCACCGGGCTATTCTCCCATTCAAAGCAGCCGACTCCATCATGTACTTTAGAGGATTGAGTTTTGAGATGAGCCAAGTTGTGTGGTATAGCATGTACTGTCTCAGTCTTCGGGTTGTCCAGATCAAGGCGCAACATAATTTCTCAATTGGCGAATACCTTGTCTCATATTTAGTGAATTTCTTACTGAGATAGTATATCTCTCTTTCTTTTCTTCCCGACTCATCATGTTGGCAAAGCACGCATCCCCTGGAATTCCTGAATATTGCCAAGTACAGTATCAATGGCCTATCTGGGTTAGGTGGCATTAGTACTGGGGCATTGGACAAGTAATGTTTGACATTATCGAAATTTTTCTGGCACTCCTCATCCCAAACACCTGGATTGTGTTTCTTAAGGAGACGGAATATGGGGTCGCATTTCACAGTTATTTGTGAAATAAACCAGGCGATGTAATTTAGTCTTCCTAAGAAACCTCAAACTTCTTTTTAAGTGCGTGGCGGAGGCAATTGTTGTATAGCCTTTTCTTTGTTTGGGTCGATCACAATCCACTTTTCACTGACTACAAATCCTAGAAATTTTCCTGACCTAGCCCCGAAAGTACATTTTGCTGGATTGAAGTTCAGTTGGAATTTTCTCAATCTCAAAAACAATTTCCTCAAGACTTGTACATGCTCCTTCTCTGTTCAGGATTGCGATCATATCATCAACATAAACTTCGAGTTCTTTGTGTATCATATCATGAAACAAAGTTACCATGGCTCTTTGATACATTGCTTCCGCATTTTTCAGTCCAACTGGCATCACCTTATAGTAAAATGTTCCTTACATGGTCACGAATATGGTCTTCTCCATGTCTTCAGGATGCATCTTTATTTGGTTGTATCCCGAGAAACCATCCATGAAGGAGAACAGTGAGTAACCTGTCGTGTTGTCCACCAAACTGTCGATATGTGGCAATGGGAAATTGTCTTTCGAGCTGGCTTTATTCAAGTCCCTGTAGTCTACGCACATTCGTAATTTCCCATATTTTTTAGGGACGGGCACGATATTGGCTACCCATTCTGAGTATTTAACCACCCGTAAGAAACCAGCATCGAATTGTTTCTTGACTTTCTCTTTTACTTTCAGTAAAACACTGGGCCTTGTCCTTTGGAGCTTCTGTTGAACCGACTTACATTCTTCCTTTATGGGGAGCCGGTGTACCACGATATCAGTACTTAACCCGGGCATGTCTTGATATGACCATGCGAAGACATCCTTAAATTCTTGGAGTAATTCAATGAGGTCTTGCTTCGTCTCTGCGGTAATGCAAGCTCCTATCTTCACATCTTTTTCCTCTCCTAACCTCACAATTTCCATTGACTCTTTATAAGGTAAGATTTATTTTTCATCTTGTTCTACCAACCTCAACAATTTAGAAGATAGGTTACAGTCTCGATCATATTCAAAATCTTGTTGGTTACAGTCTCGATCATCTTCAAAATCTTGAGAATCTTCCGTGCACATATCTTGCTCAAAAAGAAATTCTAAGTCAGTAGCACGTCGCTCATATCATTAATATTTAGAGACCTGTTATAGGGATGAAGAAAATTCAAAAGAACAAAAGAATCTAAGAATAATTATTTGTATGGTATGATTATGAATGAAATGAAAAGAATAAAAGAATATTTGCTCAAGATGATACGCAAAGATGCACTTTATTGAAATAAGGATTTGGGACATAAGTTTATTTCACAAAGGATTCTTATTGCTCCTAGGCTTAGAGAAATAAGTGTGTTTTGAACATTACTCTGAATTGGCTCTAAAAACTATAGAAATCTCTTCTGCAATCCAGTTGTTCAGAACACTTCCAGGTACATAGGGGCAGATGTCTGATAAATTTTCTTCCCAGATTCCTTCTTCAGATATGGCATTGATGTTCAGGTTTCCCAACATTTCTTCTGCAGTCTCTTCTCTTGGCATCTCTCTTTCATGGTGAATAGTTCCTCCTGATATGAAAGTCTTGGATATATGGGGAAAAGTTATCAGTTCCCACTTGACCTCTTCTCCGCTCAGTCTCGCTCTTCTCCTTTCTTGCTTTTTCTCTTGCTCTCTCTTCTTTTGCCTCGCATCTGGCTTGTATCCTAAGCCAAAGTAGTCTCGTTTGTCTATGAGCATGGGTGTCTCGACCCTTCCTTGAAGGCATTTTCCAAGTCCTCTCCCAGGCAAAGCTCTTTTCCCGACCGTCAGTCGCAGGCCCATCTTTGTAGTTTGAGAGATTTTGGGCATCGAGATCTTGTTCCCTTTGACAATGAAAGTTGCATTCACAAATTCCAATGATCAAAAGGAACATTCTATCGTTTCATCACCTATCCCTACGTATGGTGCGTCACTGGTTACGGATGCAATAATGTCCTCTTCTACGTTTAACGTTACCAGCCGACCCTCGGTTACCAACTTTAGCTTCTGATGCAGTGATGACGGCACTGCCCTAGCCGTGTGAATCCAAGGCCTCCCCAACAAACAATTATAATAAGGCTTAGTGTCCACCACAAAGAAATCTACTTCATATGTGTTTGGACTAATCAAGAGGGGTATCTCAATCCTTCCCATCTCTCTCATTTCGGTACCATCGAATGCTCTCACTATGTTTTGACATGTCTTCATATGAGAGCTATCCACAGGTAACCTATTCAGGGTGGATAGGGGTAGGACATTTAGTGCAGATCCATTATCAATTAACACCCCTGGCAATGTATACCCTTTACAGCGGGTGGTGATGTGCAGAGCCTCTGTAGATCCCATGCCCCCTGACGGTATTTCATCATCATTAAAGAAGATGAAATTTTTGGCACTTATATTGTTAACTAGGCAATCCAGCTTGTTTACAGAGATATCGTTAGCGACATAAGTTTCGTTTAGCACTTTCATTAACTCATCACGATGTGTCTTCGAACTTAAGAGTAAAGCTAGCACTGAGATGCGAGCCGATTGCTTATGTAGCTGTTCTACAATGATGTAGTCGCTATGCTTTAAGAATTTTAGAAATTCCCTAGCCTCGTTCTCTGTTATTGGCTCGTTAATTGGCAATTTGAGCTTGACTGTCTTTTCCTTCTTTTGTTGAACTATTGGGATTTTTCCTTTAACAGGCTCAGCTCCTGCATTTGATGCATTATAGCGCCTCCCACTACGCGTGTAGAAACTCAACTCTTAGCCTTCTTCTAAAGCACTAACCGGGTTTTCTTCTCCCGGGATCATCACGTTGCAGTCATTGTAATAACCCAAATTCTACGGGCACCGAAAAAGTGAGTTTAGGGCCTCCGTCCTAGGAAAACGAGTCCGTAAATATTTATTAAAAATATTTACGAAGTTAGTATAGGTTGAATTAGATTTTTGATAAGTGAATTTAGTTTAATTTAAAGTAGTTAGGAAAAAGGATCAAATTGAATAAAGAGTGAAAGTCTAATTAAAGATTATAGAAAATAAAAAGGACTAAAGAGAAAATTATGCCAATTGCCAAACTTGAGGCGGCATAAGCATAAAATCTAAGATTTTTATGTGTTAAAATATATTATTATTAGATAACTTTATTAATATAATATTATATATATAATAAAGCAAAGAAATAAAAGAGAAGAAACAAAATAGGCAAACGAAACAGAGAAGGAAAGAATGAAGGAAAGAAAAGAAAGAACAAAGGAAAAATTGAAAGTTTGAAGCTTGGAAGTTGATAGGTAAGTCAATTTAGCCCTTTTTACTTAATTTTGATGTTTTAGAAGCCTTGGAACAAGGTTTTGATGGAGATAAGTTGATATTTTGAAAGATTGTTAATTATTAGACATTGTTTATGTTGAAGAAAATGATGAATTAAGGGTTAAATTGATAGAAATTCAAGTTAAGAAAATAAATAAACTTAATTAGGATTAAATTGTAAAATAAGATATAAAAAAACAGTTTTGGGACAACAACAGTAGAGTAACTTTGAAAACTCACTAAAAATCGTAGAAGTGGAATTAGAAGTTGTGTGAGATATGGAATTAAATCTTATTGAGTCTATTTTCATATGAAAGAAACAGGGAAAGTAAAGAAATTCTGTATTTTGAGATATTTAGATTTTTGTGAGACTGGTTCAGAGTGATTTCGAGATCCCTAGTTCTGAATTGGAAAAATCATTAAAAATTGTAAAAACATAATTAGGGGATATAATTTATATGGTTAGATTCCTTAATGAGTCTATTTTTAGAAGAAATAAACTATAGCATCATTTGAATTCTGTATAAAAAGATAATTAAATTTTAGTAAAGAGTGATCGGAACTGTCAGACAACAGAACAGAGGTGATTTTAAAGAATAAACTGTACTTATTGGATAAATCAAAAATTCTGAAAATTTTATGCTAAAAAGATATGCGAGTCTAGTTTCATAGAAAATTTACGGATGTTGATTTGGAATTTTGCAACTCAAGATATAGATAATTTAGTGAAAATGACTCAGGTAAATAGCCTTGAAAGAACTTATAAGTAAATAATAGAATTGTGTACAAAGAACGTGGAATGAAGAGCAAGGGTAGGAATTGAATAAAATTTAATTATTTGTTGTAATTTAATGCTATAATTAATAATGTAAATTGTTATTATTATTTTCGTAGCAAACAAGGAAACCGAGACGTCTAATACGAAGGGGAAGGAAAAAGTGATCGAGGAGTAGCTCGAGAAAATATCGGTTTGTATTATCATAATTCAAGTTATTTATAATTGCATGGTTAATTTCAATGTATGTGTATGAAAAATGAAATTTAGGTAAGTATTGATGTTTGAATTGAATATGACTTGGACTTAATTGATGAATATGCGTTAGTATTGAATTAAAAATTGAACTACATATGATTGATATGAAAGGTACATTGAATTAATTTGTGAAATTAAATTGGAAGTGATTTGAGATTGAGATTGAGATTGCATTGATAATATGTATGAATTGAATCCGAATGATTATGATCAGTTGAAAGTGAAAGTGAAAGTGATATGGATATGTGATTTAAATACCCTATTAACTAGTCGGGCTGAGTCGGATATAATTGGCATGCCATAGGATTGGAAGTGTTTAGGGATTCTTCGACCTTGAGTCGATGAGACACTGGGTGTCATATTATTTATTTCGGATAGATTCAATAAGGTACTGGGTACCACTTTACTTCGGCTAGGCCGATGAGATACTGAGTGTCACTATATTGCTTCGAACTATCCGATTAGGCACTGGGTGCCAGTATGGTGTGTTTGGTTGGATCCGAGTATCCGCCAAAGTCCGAGTCATGTTAATAGGGGTAATTATGTGAAATGAGAAAATCATATGAATTTGATTATTTGAACCTCTGAAAGAATAGTTAAAGAGATATTGTGAAATGAAATTATGCTATGTAATTGAAGGCATGAATCAAAGTTCATGAATGGTTCCTATTGAAATGTGAATTGAGTAGTTATATGTGATTGAGAGATGAACCAAAGGTTCATGAACAATTGGAATTCTATGGATGAGATATTAATTCAAATATTAAAATTGTTACATTGGAAATATAATAACTTAGTATAAATTATATGTATAATGTGTTATTTTTCTAAGTATGTTTACGATATTTGATCATTGTTATAAATTGAACTATGATAATACCACTGAGTAATTCCAATACTCAGCGTACGGTTTGTTTTCCGTGTGCAGGTTAGTAGAGTTTCTGATCCGGTCCAGCACCCAAATCAAACTCGACTCCAACAAGAGGATTTTGGTGATGAATTTATTCCTTTTGTTAAGTGGCATGTACTAGATAGTTATATGAATTATAAACATACATATATATACTTAAGTTAAATAATTTTGGTTGCATTTAAATGATTATAATGTTTTGGATGAGGAAAATGATATAAAGTCATAAAATGATAATTTGGTATTGGTTGTTTTGGTTTGAATTTGCAGGGGGATTTAGGTGAAAATAAGAAGAAATACTGCTGAAATTTTTATAAATAAAAAAAATTACGAATCATTTTTTTTAGAACGATTGAACAAGTTCCATTCTACTTTTAATATATGCTTTGGGCATTGAGAGTCCAATATAGGGATTTAATTATTAAATTATACTATGAATGTTATTTTATTTGTGAGTGATTAGTAAATTGTCTAATATGTCCGGTAATACCTTGTAACCCTGTTTCGACGACGGTTTAGGGTTAGGGGGTGTTACAGTCATAGTTCTAGGGAACCTTCTTATTATCCTTGTAGGGAAAAGCTACATGTTTTTGGATTATGACCCTTGGTGCAATTTGTACTCCGGCTTCATTTTTTCTAGGTCGTGAAATAATAACCACAATGTGGTTGACTTTATAGACCTTCTCTATTGACCCCTCTTCTGAGGCGCACACATCTTCTTTTTCGGAGCCCATAGCATATTCAAAGAATTCTAGCTCATTATTGTCCATCAAATTTTGCACTAAGGCCCTGAATTCAACACACTCCTGGATCTTATGACCCTCCTTAACATGGAACTCACAGTAGTTCTTTATCCCTTCAGGTTTCTCTTCTGAATCCTGTTTGATTAATCCTCCCTCTACCATTTTCTTCCAAACCCATTTCAGTGGGGTTTTTACTTCTGCTACATCCACATTGGTTCTTTTCCCTCCATTCTTGATTATCGTATTTATCCCTTTATCAGAATGACTGGGTAACAGATTTCCTGCCATATTAGGTCCTAATGGGTCATCAAACTTTACAATTCCTATTTTAATGAACATTTCGATCAACTTTTTAAATACAGTGCCGTTTTCAACCGAACGTCTCGTGATTCCTGCGTGGTACTCGCATTGAGCAATTGCGTCATACCATTTGGGGAATGGAGGTTGCATGGGTTTCAGGTAGAAAGGGGATACCACATGTGCATCAAACAGACTCTGATACGACTCCCTATATGTCATCGGGATGGGCGTAAATTGGAACCTTTTTGTATTTAGCCTAGGGTTAGATTCTTGTCTTGGAGGGCCCTGATGGCTAGTGGTTACTGTCCTTGGTGGGCCTATAGTAATTGGTTTCGAATAACCTTTGTTGTATGTGCTTACAATATTTACATTGTTTTCCTTCTTCCTAGGGGCAGATCTTTTGGAGTTTTTCTCCGCATCTATCTTACTACTTCTCACTGTGTTTTCAATCATTTCACCGGACATCACTATATCCGAGAAGCTCTTAGTAGCGCTCCCCAACATATGGTTGATGAACGGGGCTTTTAAAGTGTTGATGAAAAGCATTGTGATTTTTTTTTCCAAAAGAGGTGGCTGGACTTGCTTTGTCACCTCTCTCCATCTTTGAGCATACTGCCTGAAGCTCTCATTTTGCTTTTTCTACATATTTTGCAATGTGATTCTGTCGGGTGTCATGTCCGTTACATGACTATATTGCTTCATAAAAGCTTGTGCTAATTCTTTCCATGAATTGATTTTGGCACGACTCAGTTGGTTGTACCATTTAGATGCTGATGGCTGTCGCTTCCACCAATATAATCCTACACCTAATTTGCAAATTTAAGCAGTATAGGGAATAGGGTCGATCCCACAGAGACTGGGTTTACTGAAAATTGTTTCTCTCTCGACCAGATTTATGTCTGGGCAATTGTATCGCACGGCCGTGTTGTGCTTCGTTTACTTTTCCCACGCCCATGTTCAGGTCGCCACACCCGTGTATGATCTAACAGTGTCAGCCACGGCCGCATCGCACGGCCGTGGCGTGGTGGTTGGAGTCCGTGACTCGAAGATATGATTCGTTCTGACTTGTACTATCTCTGCCATGTCAGTATGGAGATTCGTGGTGTCCACACGGCTACGGCCACGGCCGTGTGCAAAGCCGTGTGGCATGAAAATCTGCACTTTTGGTTAGCTTAGAATTAGATGCTGAAATAAAAATAAAAATAAAGGAATGTAAAAATTAATAGAGTTAGTGCTAGGGTTGCCTCCCGAGAAGCGCTCGTTTATAGTTTTAAGCTAGACTTACCTCTCATTCGCATATTCATGGTGGTTTGAAGAGTTGAACATCATCTCTCATGCTATCTGTCTTACTAACAATATATAGTTCAAGTCGAGTAGCATTTATTTTGAAAGTGCCGAATATAGGATTACTTACCTCAACTGTTCCGTATGGGAAAGCATTAATTACCTTAAAAGGGATTTCTTTATTTGTATTAAGATCAAGAGGAGATATTCGTGGGTCTGCTTTATCTAACAATACCTGATCTCCGATTTTGAATTTTTCTGTCCCATAAAGTAGCTTTGATTCTGCTTCGTATATCCCTAGTTTTTCCTTGAAATACGTCTTCTATTCGTCTAGTTCATCGATCTGAAACCTTCGTTCCTCCTGAGTTATTTCTTTGTTGGCACGGGGTCTAGGATTGGGTTCAGTTGTGTTCTTTTGTAGTGCTTCCTAAAAAGAAGGGTTAACTGAATGGTTATGAATAGAATTTACGTTCTCACATTGATTATTCGATGTCCTAGCCGAATCGAAAGCTTGAAGAGTGACTGTCTCGTCACCTACACAGAGTATGAGTTCACCTGCGTCGACATCAATTTTAGTCCTAGCAGTTGCTAAAAATGGTCTTCCTAAAATTAAGGGGATTGTGTTGTCCTCACGTATGTCTAAAACGAAAAAGTCAACTGGGAATACGAATTTATCAACCTTCACGAGTACATCTTCGATTATACCCCTAGGAATTCTAACAGTTTTATCAGCTAATTGAATGCTCATCCTAGTTTGTTTGGGTTTCCCTAGACCTAATTGTTTAAACATTTTATAAGGCATGACATTTATGCTTGCCCCTAAATCAGCTAACACATTATCAATAGGTAAACTACCAATTAAGCATGGAATTGTAAAACTCCTTGGATCTTTTAATTTCCGTGGTAGTCTATTTTGCAAGACTACCGAGTACATTACCTTTAGTTCCACATGCGGTTCCTCGTCTAACTTTCGCTTGCTTGTTAGAAGCTCTTTTAAAAATTTCCTTGAATCTGGCATCTGTGAAAGAGCTTCAAGAAACGGTAAGTTAATATGTAATTTCTTTAAAAGTTTAAGAAACTTACTGAAGTGTTCTTCTGTGTCTCTCTCTTTATTGCTTCGGGATATGGTATGCGAGGTTGGTATTCTTTGATTATCGATTTTGGCTTTTTATTACTTACCTCAACCTTACCTTCTTCTACTGAATTCTCTTGCCTAAAATTGGGCTCGTCTAACCCTTCACTATCTTGAGCTGTTATGGCTTGAATTTGCTCCTTTGGGTTAGTCTCAAAGTTGCCCTAACTGGTTTTCGATCCCTTGAACCGATGCTTGTTGATTTTTAAGTGTTGTCTCGGTATATTAGAAACGTGTTTCTGAGACTACTATGAATTTTGTCAGCATCTCCTCAAGGTTCGGCTTCTTTTCCTGTGGGTAGGGCTGTTGCTGGAAGTTTTGGGGTGGTTGTTGTCTTTGATTTCCTTGACCACCCCATGAAAAATTGGAGTGGTTCTTCCAACCTGGATTACAAGTATTACTATAAGGGTTATTTTGAGATCGAAAATTGTTATCCTATAGTTCATTTGTTCGCTCTCCATGCCCTGTCCATAGGGTGGGTACTCAGGATTCTCCATGCCTCCATTTGTCTCACATTGCATAACTGGATGTACCTGCGAGGAACACAAACCATCAATCTTTTTATTTAGCATCTCTACCTGATTTGATAGTAAGGTTACTGCGTCAAGGTTGAAAACTCCGGCTGCTTTTGTTGGCCTTGTCCTTGTAACTTGCCACTGATAGTTATTCAATGACATCTCCTCTATAAACTCGTAAGCCACTTTAGGAGTTTTGTTATTCAGAGTTCCGCCAGCTGCTGAATCGATTAACTGCCTTGTTGAGGGGTTCACACCGTTGTAGAAAGTTTGGACCTGTAGCCACAAGGGTAATACATGGTGTGGGCACCTCCTCAACAAATCTTTGTGTCTCTCCCATGCATCGTAAAGTGTCTCTAAATCTATCTACACAAAAGAAGAGATATCATTACTTAACTTGGCCGTTTTGGCCGGCGGAAAATATTTTAATAAAAATTTTTCGGTCATTTGATCCCATGTAGTCATTGACCCTCGTGGAAGAGAATGCAACCACTGTTTGGCTTTATTCCTCAAAGAGAAGGGAAATAACCGAAGACGGATAGCATCATCAGAAACGCCATTTATTTTGAAGGTATCATAGAATTCTAGAAAATTCGCTAAGTGTGTGTTAGGATCCTCATCCTGCAAACCATCAAACTGAACAAATTATTGTATCATCTGTATAGTGTTAGGTTTCAGTTTAAAATTATTTGCAGCAATAGTAGGTCTAACAATACTTGACTCAGTTCCTGTTAAATTAGGTTTAGCATAATCATACATAGTTCGAGGAGCATGATGTTTGACCATCTCTGGAGGTGGCGGATTATTCTCAGCCATCTCTTTGGTAGTATTAACTTCGTCTTCTTGCTCTTCTTGTATGTAGTTTAAGCTTCGCCTTATTTCTCTACGATTTCTGCGAATAGTACATTCAATATCACTGTCGTAAAGTAGGGGTCCTGTCGGGTTCCTTCTAGTCATAAACTAGAGGTACCTGAAAGGAGTAAAAGAACGAGAATTAGCAAAAATAAAAAAAACAAAGTAAGAAATTACAGAAAATAAAAATTGGCTAAAGTAATAAAAATTGAGCTTTCTTAATATTCTGGTTCCCCGACAACGGCGCCAAAAACTTGATCGTGTGTTAGAGTATTAAAAATTTATAAAACGAATGATCGAGCCTAGAAACTAACTATGACAACGATTAAAGCAAGCACACCTATCGAACAATAGTATCGTTTAGTGGCAAGACCGGATTGTCGAACCTAAAGGAACCTGAAGTACTATATTAACTTTCTTTTTATTATTTAACCTAAAAATTAAAGGAATTTTTATCTAATCTAAAATTAACTAACAACTAAGCTAAAGATGCAAAGACAAAGAGAATGAATTGGGGAAAATAACTTTGGGAAAAACCAATTGATTAAGACAATACCCGAGGAAGAATCCACCTAGACTTCACTTGTTTTCTAACTTTGAACCAGACAATTTATTCACTTGACTTGATCCGTAGGATTCCCTAAGTTATATTAATACCTCCATCGAGGTTACTAACATCTAACCCTAAGTTGATTAATTGAAATCTCTTTCTAATTGAAACCCCTAGAATTGTGTTAACTCGATCTATGGACTCTCATATTAGGTTTCACCCTAATCCGGTAAAATCTCGTCACCCTATGTTTAGGCGTGCGATCAACTCCGCTTAATTATGCTAGATCTACTCTTAGGCAGGGACTTTTGCTCCTCCACCTAAGCACATCACACTTGAATTAATATCCCAGAAATATCAAAACAAGAATTAAGAACACATAATTAAGAACAAATCAAGTATTTATCATATAGTTTAGCAAACGATAACAAAATTCATCTTAGGTTTCATCCCCCTCAGGTATCTGAGGGTTTAGTTCATAATCATAAAAGAATATATCTCAGAAGAAAAGATAAAACAAAACATAAGAAAAACCCTAAAACTCCCTGAAGGAATTAAAGAGAGATCCTCCGTCTTGAGTACGACTCCGGCTTCTTGAGATGAATCAACTGGCTTTCTTCGAGTAAATTCCACAATTCTGACTCCTCTGGCTCAGCTCTTTGGCCTAGCTGGACGCCCCTTGAAGGTTGGCCTCTAGGGTGTATATATAGGCTCTTAGAATGTGTTTCTTTGCCTCTAAGTGCTCTAATCCAAATGAAACTATTCTTTCTCACGTCAGGGACACGCCCATGGCACACGCCCGTGTGAATCGTGGCTAGGCCGTGTTCGAGTCTGTTTGATGAGGCACGGCCGTGTGGCTTGGGCCCAGGCTGTGTTAATTTCGTGATATGGCCCATTTACTCTGTTTTGGGCCCGTTTCTCGTTCTTTTCATCCTCCGGTGCTTTTCGGAGTATAAAACATGAAAAAAAAAGGATTAAGAGCACCAATTTAAACAATTCAAGGCTTAAATCATCCAAAAGCATGTTAAATGTGTGCTTAAAATATGTTACTATTACAGTTTATCAGTAGAATTCATAAACTAATTCATAATACGCATTACAAGTAATACTAGCAAATAAATTTCAACCAATAGCATCAAAATAATGAAGCATAGCATCATGAATATTTAAAAGATCAAGAGTGGGAAAATTGAGTTGCTTACAGACCGAGAGTGAGCGTTGTCGGATGGCATCGTATCGTGTTCGATGCTCCAATGTCGAAAAGTCTAGAAATCCTTGCAAACGACTTTCGGTAGGAATAGTGTTTGCACGACTATGTCTATTGTGTTGACTGTCTCGGGATGGTCAAACATGTTAGTTAGGCGAGTCAGGTGGGCTTGCACCTTCAGCAGCATCAGTACTGCTGTTATTTGTCACAAATTAGCATGTCGTACCTACGCCATCACTATTATCTGACTTTTGAAAAAAATTCATGATCTCCATTATGTTCCTGGAAACATCAAATCAACTGAAAAATTTATTTATTTACACCCTAAATCTTACTAAAACTTAAAATTAAATAAATAAAAAGAAATTTGGGTTGCCTCCCAAAAAGAGCTTTTGTTTAACGTCGTTAGCTCGACGACCTTAAATGTTATCCGTTTGGTTTATTGAGAATTAATTTCTCCATCTTGTGCACTTAGATGTCCTTGCAAAAAGGTTTCAACCTTATTCCACTATCCTTGAAGCCCTTTCTGGGTTCCTCTATCATTAGTGGATTGAGGAGTCTTTGAGCTTCTTCATTCAAGTTTGCATTTTTCTCTGCCGTAATACTTGTACGTTCTAGAAATGATTTCAGCTCTAACTCAGAGGCTTTCATGACAGCTTCACGTATTGATTTTTGGATTATCAATAATTCCTCTTGCTTAACATCAAGATCAACATTCCTGCAAGGCACAATTTGTAACTTATCATTGGGATGTCCCATATCCTCATAAACATTAAACCTAACCACTTCACCATCAAATTCCATGGTAAGTGTTCCACTCCAAACGTTAATTTTCGTTCGCGCGGTACTCAAGAATGGTCTCCCAAGAAGTATTTCAGATGAATTGGTCGAGTTGTCATCCTTCATGTCGATAATGTAGAAGTCTGCAGAAAATAACAGCTCGTTTACCTTAACAAGAACGTCCTCCAGCACTCCTTGCAGATGCACTATGGATCTATCTGCAAGCTGAATAATTACACCTGTTTCCTTTAAAGGACTCGCATTAAGTAGTTTATAAATTGACAAAGGCATAACATTAATTGATGCGCCTAAGTCACACATGGCTTTTTAATACTGACACTACCTATTTTACAAGATATGGAAAACATACCTTGGTCCTTACGTTTAGGTGGTATTTTCCTTTGTAAAACAACGAAGACATTTTCTTCGACACTCACCTTTTCATTGCCCAAGAGCTTCCTCTTACTTGTGCATAATTTTTTTAAGAATTTTGCATACCGTGGAATTTGTTTAATCGTATCAAGAAGAGGTATGTTTATTTCAACCTTTCGAAAGGTGTCGAGGATCTCCTTCTCTTATCGCTCCTTCTTGCATTGGACTAGTCTTCCAGGAAACTGAGGTGGTACTACAAATGATTTTTGTAGTATTGACTCCACAGGAGTCTTTTTGTCAAGTTTCTTCTTATCTCGACCAGCGTCGCGAGCACGACTCATGCCAGGTACGGGCTCCAAAACCTTCCCACTCTTTAACGTCATAGCATTTACATTGTGTCAAGGATTATGCTCAGTTTGGGACGGCAGCTTACTTTGGGACTCCAAATGATTAACTGTCATCGAGAGTTTACTAACTTGATTAGTTAACTCTTGTATTGATGCATCTGTCCTCTGTTGATATTTTGCAGCATCGGGGGCAAGTCTTTCCACAACAGCTTCTAGATATGTACTCGGCTTGAGTTGTTGTTGTGGTGGTTGCAGAGGTCTCGGTTGGTATGATAGATTATAACGGGGATTAGCTTCGTAACTCAAGTTGGGATGATCCTTTCACCCGGGATTGTAGGTGTTAGAGAAAGGGTCATAGCGTCTTTGCGGAGGTCCCGGAAAATCTCCAACAGCATCAACATGTGCCGTTGAATTGTCGTTAAGGATTGGGCATAAATTCGTTGAATGTTCAGACGTAGTACAAATTCCACACAGTTGGGTTAGATTCTTCTTTTCTGTAAGCAAAGATTGAACAACATTAGTAAGCTTATCCAATTTATCTTCTAAGGATGAAGCGTTTACCCTCTTAACCCGTCTTGTGGGTTCCAAATTCAGCCGATACTGTTGAGAATTTTCCGCCATGGTGGATATCAGTTCTCTTGCCCTTTGAGGAGTCATATTGAAAAGCTCTCTTCCACTAGCAGCATCAATCATCTTCATTTCCATAGGGAGCAAACCCTCGTAGAAATATTGAAGAAGTGATTGTTCGGTCAACCCGTGTTGAGGATAACTTGTACACAGTTTTTTGTACAGCTCCCAATAGTCATAGAGCGATTCACTCTCCACTTGGCGGATTCTCACTATGTCCTTCCTAAGTTCAGCTGCTCGCGATGCTAGAAAGAATCTGTTAAGAAATACACGAGATAGGTCATCCTATGTTGTGATAAAACCGGGGGGTAAGTAAAATAACCATTCTCTTACTGTATCAACTAAAGAAAAAGGAAAGGCCCGAAATTTGATTTCATCTTCGGTTACTCCCTGAGGCTTCATGCTTGTGTAGACCATGTGGAATTCTCTCAAGTGAGTGTGTGGATTTTCGTTTTTTAAGCCTCAAAAAGTGGGCAAAAGGTGAATCAAGCCTAATTTCAACTCGAAAAGGGTTCCTGCGATTGGATAGTTGATGCATAATGATGTTTGCTCGTTGGGAGCATCGGCTAGTTGATTAATGGTTCTGTTTGCCATCCTTTCTGGTTCACCAAGGTTGCTTTTTGTTTCAAAAAGTGGTTCGGTCTCAGGTTCAACCACTTCAACTTGTTTCCCACATCGAATTGCCTCTACACAAATTACTTCGCTTAACTTTTTAACATCGGATTCTAGGACCCCTTGTCCTAGCTCAACTCCTATTTTACTTGCACGTTTAAGAGCTTTCGTATCTTTTTGTAACGTTCGCGCCAATTTCTTGATCTCTGGGTCGTATTCGAGATCTCCTGATGAAGATCTGGTCATAAGGCGATTTAAACAATTATAAGTGTTGCCAGTCTCCGGCAACGACGCCAAAACTGATGGCTGTCGATTCCACCAATATAATCCTACACCTAGTTTGCAAATTTAAGCAGTATAGGGAGTAGGGTCGATCCCACAGAGACTGGGTTTACTCAAAATTGTTTCTCTATCAACTAGATTTATGTCTGGGTAGTTGTCGTGCCCACGAAGTATGGGGGAATAAAATATGAAACCTGAAATAAACACAGAAAAAAATGTAAAAAGTAAAAGATGAAATAAAAAAATGATGAAGTAATCTGAAGAAAAATCAATTAAATTTAACTCAGCCTTAAGCTCGAGTTTTTCCGTCTTTGAACCGATCCTCGAAATTAGATGAACTCTTTTTTTTCCAATAAGCTAGTTATAACTACCAAGGACGCCTCGGACACCAACTCTTCCTTGTGTAAATTAGTTATGGAACGTCCTATAACTAACCCTTATCGATCGAACAACCTACGAAACGTTTGTGATTTAGAACTCCGGCAGCTTGGTGTTCTAGAAGAGCCTAGCTCGAACCAATACCCTCAAGCGCGTGGGACATTTAAATTCAGTTACTACTTCCCTTGACGAAACCAAACAGCAATCCCCACTTGGCACGCCAATGTGTTCACGGAAAACCGATTAGACAATCGATCCTTTCGGAATCCCAACTGTACGTCTAACCACACTAACTCAAACAACGTCTTTTTTGACTTAGTGTTGATTTGACTTTGTGAGTTGACGAAGTCATACTCTTAATTCAGAGAAATAATAAATATTGGGAAGTGGGGGTTAAATAGCTCGGGTTCGTAACTCACGGGTCTTTGACAGGATTAACACTGGCTTAAAGCTGAAAGAGGTTTAGTGTGGCATGAATTTAATCATGCTTGAAGGTTATGGAATGTAATTTGGCTTTGTGTACAGGATAATGGAAATTGGAAAGGAAAAGAGGCTCGAAGGCAATTAAACCAATTTTGAAAAAACAAACAATTTGAATTGAAATAGGCAGAATACTTGACACCAACTTGAAGGAAAAAAAAGAAAAAGAAATTCTATTCTAAATTGAAATAGGAAAAGACAAAGAGAGGAATAAAGCTCCAAATAGGAATAGGAAAGAACTAATTGATTGATGATTTTCTAAGAACAAAAAGGCCCTATTTATATACATAGGGTTTACTAAAAATAGCCTAAATTAATTTAATATAAAATCTAAAATAATTAAAAATAAATATAAAATAAACTAAAATAGGATTTTCTATTTTTGGCTTTTTACAAATTCAAATTATTTGATGTGTCCTTGGCTTCCTCCATCTTTTTTATTTGGCCTCATTTCCATGATTTTCTTTCAATTTGGCCCTTTTCAGCTTGCTTTTGATCAATTGCATCCCTGACAAGAATTAAATCATAAAAATACTAATTTAGCAGGGATTGATTAAGAAATAAACCGAACTAAACACAAGAAACCATGCAAAATAATCATGTTATCAGCTGCTGACCCGATCAGACTGTCTTCGAAGTAGTGGATTAATAGTTGATCATTATTGATATATCTTGTCATCCTTCGACAGAACATAGTGATGTGAGCTTCAGGGTAACTAGTCCCGTTGTACTTTTCAAACTCTGGAGTTTTGAACTTGGGAGGGAGTACTAAATCTGGGACCAAACTCAAGTCTTTGGTATCAATTTCGTAATGATAATCAACGCTTTCCATTACTCTGAATTTTTCTTCTAGCCATCTGCATCGATCCTCAAGTTGCTTTAGCAGTCTCACTCTTGTTTTTTCCATTTATGCCTTATCATCTAGATCAGGAACAACAGGATTGGTTGGGTTATCCCCCGGGTTGGAACCTGAGCCTGTTTGGTAGTTCGTCGGCACTAAGGTACCAGTTTGATACTATTGGGGTCCGATTGTGACTGGTACCCTTCGTGGGTACACCTTTGGTTGTGCCTGGGTGTTTATTAGGGTAAACCTGGGGGTAAATAGGATCCTCCTTATCATCCCCTGAGTTGACGGCAGTGCCCTTCCATTTTTTACGTTCTCCAGCCAGCAACTACGCCAATTGGCTTATCATACTTCTTTGGGATTCCAATATTTGATCCTTCATCTCCTGTTGTACTTTCGCTAACTGTTCTTGCAGTTGCGCTTGCAACTGGTCTTGCATCTCTTTTTGAATCTGTTCTAGCCTTTCCAATCTTTGGTCCGTTATTTTGGTTTTAGCGCGAGTACTGTAATGATGTCCGGTTGGTTGATTCTTGTTGGTTTCCAGATTAATTGAAATAATTTCATTTAATTAAGGTCTTTTTGTGAAATTTAATGCATATGATGCAATGTAATGCAAATGCATGAAATGAATGCAAGAATAGGCATTGACTCTGATTCAATTCTGTTAGAACAACTTTACGTGAAAACAAATTTCTTTACATAAAACAAATTACATATACTGTTTTGCCCTAATGCTCAAAGCCTTAACCTCCCTAAGAAGCCAAGCCAACTTTTGGGCCCGATTCGATTCTAATTCATACTTCATACTTAGCATGTCAGCCTGAGCTACTAAGGTTTACAAATGATCGGTTACCTCTCGGATTTGAGCCACAACTTTACCCATGATATAGTCTCTATCTCTGACCTGACCTTGAGAACGATGAAGTTGTTTTTTCCACTGCTCGTTGTTTGCTTAAAGGAGTTCAACTTGGAGTTCACAATTTTGTAATGCGATCCCGGGCTCTTCTATTTTCCTTTTCAACTCTTCAATCTTGTTTAAGTTCGTTTTCAGCTCAATTGTGGAGTTACGATTACGATACTAATAGAATGACTTTTCTAGTTCTGTTACCTTGGCTTTTAATCTGACCTTTTCATTTTGGCATTCCTATAGGTCTCTTTCTAGAGCATTTTCTCGAATCTGGGCATCTTGGCATTTCCTTTCCCATTGATCGGCTCAATTCTTTTCTTCTTTGATCTCTTGCCACCATTGTTCTGATGTCTTTCCCAATCCAGTAGTCCTTATTGATAAGCGCAGCTTCTTGTAATCCGTTTTTAAACTGTCTAGATCTTCTTCGGCCTTATCCTTTCCTTTTCTTAGTTTATTGGCCTCTAACTTCTGAACATTAACGTTTAGTCCTAATTGCATATTTTCCTCTTCTAATTGCTCTATCTTCTTTCCTAGCTCCAAATACCTCTTTTCAAAATCCTTCTTGATAATTTCTAGCTCAGATGGAACCACTTGCAGGTGTTCTTCCAATGGTTGAAAGGTTTCTTGATTTGGCACATGGATGTTGTCATTAACTCTTTGACCCCACCACCAACTATATTCGGGGGTCGCCATCAGACCTGCAGCCAATCTTTTCATTCGGTGGGTTTGATTCTAAGCGTTAGACATTTCTCGAACCTTTTTCTTGTAGTTATCACCCTTATACGAAAACTCACACTGGGCCAACCTTTGCATTACTGGTATGAACTGCCTCAATCTATATTGCCTCAACACGAGTAGAGGAACAAATCCAACAGCTCCTCAAATCCCAAGTAGAGGAACCCAGTCCAAATCTCCACAATGTTACAGAATCTCATCGGATATCATCCAATGGGCTCTCTATTTGACATCCTTATCTTGGAGATTCTGGAGTATAGCCATCCATTTTTCTTCCAAAATGTCATCTCGCCTCGGTGTAGCCACTAATTCGTTTAATGGAGAGTAGTTCTCAGAGAATACTCGATAAGAAACTTTTTCTACTTTCAAAAAGTGGCTATGAAACCATGCCAACAAGAGTTGCGCACATCCAATGAATCTTCCTTCACCCGCTCCTCGGCATGCATTCAAAGATCGGAATGTTTTGGCCAAAATTGCAAGGACGAGCATGACCCTCTTGTCAAGTCTGTCGAACGAATCTGAAATTGCCTCGTCCACGTACCCTAGTGCCTTAGGGAAAACAACCAGCCCGTAAATGCTCAAAGCGAAGACAGCGACCCTTTTCTTCATATCCGGGTGTGTTAAGATCAAATCTCGCAAACTATTCCAAGGGATACATTTACCATCCCCTTTTGCTTGATCTGGGCTACAACTCATTGCTCACTCATTCTCGTGATGTACATGAGTTTCTTTAGAAAGGCCAGGACATTAACGACTCTAGAATAAACCTTGTCGGGTTGAATTTTTAGGGAATGAAGTAGGGTCGTGTATTTTTCCACAGTAGGTACTAGATCCAGTTTTCCAAAAGTAAAACAGCTGTAGGCGGGGTTCCAAAATTGAGCCAGAGCTCGAAACAAATGCTTGTCCACTTTGATATCAAATAGATAGGGCAAATCACCATAATTACAGTAAAATAACTGTTTGATTTCTTCATCCTATTGGACTCATATCTCTTTCAATTCTTGAAGATTGTTCTGGGTCACGCTGATACGAGTGAAGTCCCACAATCCCAATACGTACCCCTCCGCCAGACTATCACCTTTCTCTAGTCAAGTTTTCTCAGACCATATTTGGACAACCGCGTTATCTTCCACTTTATCAAGAAATATGTTCTCCATGGCAAACTCTCTATTTAGTAATCGAACATGAATCAACACCCTTTTTATGATGAAAATGTCATGCAATCACAGTCAAAGTAAAACAAAACAAGTCAGTATACAAAGCTAGAATTCAAAGTAAGTAAGGAATAATTAAAGCACCTATTCGGGTAACCACTATGGTTTGGTATGGTTCTACCTATGGTGGGATCTTAGGGCTCATTATATGCTCTTAAGGTCCAAAATGACACCATTTTATACCCTATATAAATAGCAAAAAGAAGTAAAAAAAAAAATCAGAGAGGAATCTTTCATTTTCTCTCTCGCCCCTTCTTCCCCGGCCTTGGTTCCGGCCATCGGTCGCCCGTGTTGGCGCCGCCGTCTGCGACGGCCAAGAAACTGAAAAGTTTCCCTTTTTAACCCTCATTTTGAAAGGGACCCCGATCTGGGGTTTAAATCTCCGAAATCTCACGGTGCTCGGCCTTGGGCAAAGAAATCGAAAGGTTTCACCCTTTCCCGACGAAGCCTTCAACGGCGGCGAAGACGGCGATTCCCGATAAGTATTTCCTTCTTCTTTTTTGGGTTTCAAAAAATAAAGATAGAAATAAAAAAAACTTTTATTTTTATTGTTATTTCGAAACGAACAAAAAATAAAATCACCTTTTCTTTGATTTTTTTATTGATATTCTCTATATTTCTTTGTATTTTCGTATCCAAAAAATAATAATACAAGCGTTCTGGCTTTTTATAGCCAAAAATATTACAATATTTATTATTTTTGCTTTTGTTTCTCTACTGTTTGTCTATTGCTTTTTGCTTTTTCATTTCTGTTTCTTCTTCTTCTTTTTTTTTTGCAGGCAAGGTCAACGGCCGGAGATTCCGGCTTTTTTGCCATTTTGGTGCAACGGAGGTAGTCCTCGGGTGGTGGGCGCGCTGAGGACGCACATAGAGGCGGCGCTGGGGCTAAATAGGGTTTCAACTTTTTTGAAACCCTATTTTGACCATTGGGTTTGTTGGTTTTAAAATTTGGGCCTATTGGGTTTTCAATTTTTGGGTTGTAATTATATTATTTTTGTAACTGGACCTTTTTATTTGTTTTGGACTTTATTTTTTATTTTGGGCCCAGGCAAATTGGGCCTATTACAGTTATAAAAGAGTTCAAGTCCAATTTGACTGCCGGAACTCATAAAATGATAAGGGCTTTGAATTTTCCAATTCAGGATGGGTTTTGGAGTTTAAGATTTGGTTTTAACAAAGTTCTGTTTAGTCTTTGTTGGATAGATTACATATAAAATTCTCTCTGACAAAAAAGGGAAGCAAACTAGTAAAGGTTGTAATATTGGTGTAAGTATAACGCCAACTGTTATCTCATAATTTATTATTCATGTCTTATTAATTTAATTAATTAAAGATAAAATAATCATATGATATTATCACTTAACTAATTTCTTTTTAATAGGTGATAATAAAAATTTTAATATTTGTGACACATATACGATGTCATCATTTTCACCATTATAATTTTGAGTTTGGTTTATGATAATTTCGGCTTGGCACGTGGTGTTTTCTAATTGGTCCAAAATTTCTTTGTCTATAATACTAAACGTGTGTAATTTAATAATTGACACTCCTTGCTAGCCATTCACTCATTTACTAAAAATATGCGCATATTTATATTTTAAATTGAGCAAGCAATGTATCTCGACTTATGCCTTACTCATATGCGAGCAGTCTTGTAACTCATCGCCAGTATGAGATTGGTAAAAAAAAAAAAAAAGAAGAATAAGAAAAAAAAGCTCCAAGCATACAACATAGAGACTTCATTCATATTTTTTTTTTCAGATACGATCACTTTATAGCCTTTCTTTTGACTAGGGGCAATTATTATACAAATATAATATTATTATACATATCAAATCTCATCAAGGGATCCACTTATCACATCTCGCACATTCTACAATTGCCTAAACAAATAGGCTATCATGACCATAAGCTTGGTGATAAAAAAAAGACGAGGAAAACAAGAGAAGGGGCTTCCTTTCTGATGTTTCTGATCTTCATCTCCTTTTCATCTTTTTCTTCTTCTTTTTTTCTCTTTGAAAAAACTCCTCGTCAACATACTTTGGGCACCACCATCGACTCTTCACCCCGTCCTAAATAGGGTGAATCGACCAACACCACCACAACCTTCGTCTTGTTCGATCTTTACATCAACAATATCATTCTAAAGATTTTAAAATCATTGTTTGTGCAATATTAGAGTTTTGGTTTGCATGATTTTAGTATCATAAAGATTTTACACTAATAGCATGATACAAATATCAAAATAGAACATATTCTAAATTTTATAACATGGAATTTTAAAATAATTAATATTTAGTTACTGGTTCCATCAAATCTCAAAATTCAATACCGGAACGAAAATTACATTATAAAATTAAGATAAAAATAGAGTATTTATTTGAGACATTGTTAATGGAGGTTTTTAGACTCCACAAGCAGGCAAACCCTCAATCCGCATGTGGAGTCTAAAAAATCTCACTCGCAATGTATCAAATAATTTTTCTAAAAGAACAATTTATTTGTATACTTTATCTAATTTAATAAACCAATGGACAAAACTAATATACACAAAACCTAAGAAATATTAGGCGAGTATCAAAACAGTGAATGGACATCAAAATCACTTATTTAAACTCCTTAAACTAGCCATGAACTTAGCTTATATTTAAGATTGCTAAAAATGTATTGGAAATCATATAAATAAACTTATCTCATTTTATAAACCAATCATCCCAAATAACTTAAAACCTTACAGGCAATAATTCTACTAACTTATGCAAAACATACTAAATTAATCGTATCTTAAGCTATAAATTTTAAAATCATGATCTGTTTGAATATTTAAAAATTAGACTTAATGATATTTTATCTTTAAAAATCTTAGATTTAGGTAGACTAAATCTTACTTTAGTTGACATTGGCATTGTTGTCAGTATAGGAGACTAGTATAGGAGGACGTTGAGCGCTTTGAAGTGTGTTTATCCTCTTATTTTAGGATTGGAGAGAGATTATAAGTAGTTCCAAGCATTTTATAGTCACTCTGATACAACTTTGATACAACTGACAAAATAGTCACTCTGATTTTCATTCAATCACTCAACTTTCAAAAAATAACAAATTAGTCACTGATGTTATCGAAAAGTGACAAATCAATCATCCATTAACATTTTCCGTTACAGGCCTAAACAGTGAAAACTCAATTTAAGAACCAAACAAAACTGTAAAAGAAGAAGAAGAAGAAGAAAAAGAAGAAAAAGGAAGAAATGGAAATGCCGAAACAAGATAGGCGGATCTGAATCAGTAAAATGTCATTGTCATTGCTAGCTAGCTTTTCCTATTCTAATATAGCATTTGGTGGCAATAGGGAGGTGAATTTGTAAGGAAACATCAAAACTAAAACTTCCCTTTCTAAACCTAGGTAAACTCAACCTCCAAAGCTCCACTCATCACCAATTGCATATCACCATTACCTCCAAAATCTCATTCGGGTTTCTCAAATTTTGATTTCGTCTATAGAGGAGAAGAAAGCCTCATAGAGGAGAAGTGGTGACCAAAGTTTCATCTACATCTGGCAATGGAGATGATAGATGGGGGTATTTTGATTTCGAATTTTTCTTTGTGTTTTTAATATTTTTGGAGATGAAAAGGCATATAGATGGGTAACTTAGTTGCAAAGCATTTAACCTTTGCAAGAGTTCATAAATGGTCATATAGATGGGTAAATTTTTGACACGTTTTTTTTCTCAAATTTTGCAACAATGGCTATGCTTTCGGATTCTTACAAACAATCCCTTTTCCCAGTCTTCCTTTACTCTTCCTCCAACTCTTTCTCTCTCGATATATTCCATGATGCCAACAACTTTGCCTTCGCTATTTCGTATGAATCTCCCGCTGCACCATCATCACTACTGGAGGCCACAAGACCACACCCATCCAGCATCCACCAAGGCACTAGCCCACCACCGCCATTCGTTCGCCACCCTTATTTGACGATACTAAGATATCTCTGACGAATCTTAAATATGTGTTTTGACATTGGGGGGTTTTGGTTTCATCGTTTTATTAGTTTTGTTGATTCAGAATTGAGTCATAAATATTGAGATTTAAAATTTTTCACTTCTTCTTCTTCTTCTTAAACTCTTAAATGGGACTACTTAAATTGATGCTAACCCTCCAATTGGCCTGTTAGTGGCAGCAATGAGTCGATTAAATGCCATGTCACTTTTTCGTTGCATCTGTAACGAAAAATGATTAAAAGGACTGATTTGTTATTTTTTAAAAGTTTCTCAAATATTGATTCCTTGTGAATAAAGTGCAACAAAATTCCAAAATAATTGTTGTTGTTGTTAGGCAACTTCAACAACATTTACTAAAAATGGCTCATATCATAATTATCATCTCCCAATTGCATAATTCAAATTTTAGCTCCATTTTTTTTATATTCTTCATGTTCGTTTTACGGTCATATTTGGGGTTCGTGATTATTCTTCTCAACAATGTCGTTTTCAAGATTCGAACTTGAATTCTCCCTTTAAGAATGTAATGTACCTTACCATTATACTCAATCACTTACTAATAAATTCTAGCTCCATTTAAACCATTGCAAAATAAACTCCATATATTTCCAATCATATATGGCTAATATTCACTTATGTTAATCTCATTAAAAGGAGCACACAAATACCTTTTCAACTGTATATAATAGGCATACCAAAAATTTATAAATTAATATAGATTATTTCTTAACTCATTACTGTAGACAACACTTTTTTCTTAAGGACAAATTTCACATATCATTCTTCCACATATTCATACAAAAAAAATTTTCAATCTTCATCCATCAGCCCTAGATTCAAACCAAAACCATATTTTTATTCTCTCTTAATCGATTATAGAACAAACCCAATAACTTTAGAATCATCAAAATTTCATATATTTTCTAAGTTTTTTCCTCAAAAAATAGAAATAAAAAGAGTGTTGACTTACCTCAATCCACTAATTGGAAGAATAAAATTTTTAATTTCTTGACAATAACTTTTTTTTCTATTTTGCTTCATTCAAAAATAAATAAATTTATGGGTATATATTTAAATTGACATTTAAAATTCATTTAGACTACCACGTAAGATCGCATTTAGGGAGGTAATGGAGCTTAACAATAGAGTGATCACTTCGTAACAAAATAGTAACGTAAGTAGCTAAAATGTAACATTTCAAATATAAATAACTAAGATATAATCTAAATCAAATAAAAGTAATTATTTTTATAGTTTACCGATTTTTGGGGCGGGTAAAACAAGATTAAGTTAATATCATCCAAGTTTTTGGATTAAATCAATTATTTATGAAAAATTAACTTAACCTGAGATTTGAGGTTGATGAAAACACATAACTCCTTCAAACTGGGACCCAACACCCAACTTAAACAGCAACAATATCCCACAGATATTTTACTCACTACAATACTTCTTCACCTTCTCATTTCCAAATCCAATCTTCAAAGAAATACCAGAATCCGTAAAAAGATTTTCATGACAAACAAGCTTCCCTGAAACTAAAACCTTTCTGAAACCCTCTTCTGCAAATGCTTCCATCTCTTCATCTCCTTTCCTCCCCTTCCCTTCTCTCCCTTCCTCCCCTTCACAACCCATATTATTCCCCTCTCTTCCTTCTCCAAAAACCCACTTTTTTGTCTGCCCACTCCAAACCCCACCTTGGGCCATTCTTAGCTCATGCTCAAGGACCCATCACCACCATAGCAGAAACCCAAGAGGAAGAAGAGGGACCTTTTGAGCTACCACCATCTTCTACTTCTACTTCAATCTTCGCTACAAATGATGACCCCACTCCTCTCCAAACTGCCACCAGTGTTTTGCTTACTGGTGCCATTGGGGTCTTCTTGTTTCGTTCCCTTAGACGCCGTGCTAAGCGTGCTAAAGAGCTGGTCGGTATCTACTTTGCTTAGCATTAAGAATTGGGTTTTCCTTATCGGGTATATTTGAATTGGAGTTTCAAGTTTAAACTTTCAATCTCCCATTAAAACTTAAAACTTCACTGATATTTGTTGTTGTTGTTGTTGTTTTCCATTTCAAATGCGTGCTTTTGAATTAAGTTAGATATTAAAGAGAACCCTTTCCTTGTTACTAGAGGTTGAGGTCATCAGATACAAAGAAATCATTGAAGGAAGAGGCACTAGATAACTTGAAAGCAATTAGTTCGGCTTCAATCGACACCAAGTCATCCACACCCTCAGCAGTTCAAGCATTGTTGGGAAGCGTAGCTGCGGGTGTCATTACTCTTATTCTTTATAAGTTCACCACTACTATTGAGGCATCTCTTAATCGCCAAACAGTTTCGGATAATTTCTCGGTTTGTCCCTTCAATCCCCTTATCTATGCCTGCATTTACTATTTTCTTTCTTGTCTGTTCTAGTTGCTTAAACTCTTTGAACTTTTGAGTAGTCATGTATGTGGTGCCCTTTCCTGTTTGAGAGTGTTTACCATTTTTTTCTCAAACATTTTTCATCTTTATGCTTTGCAGGTTCGACAAATAACAATTACTATCAGGTACCTTTCAACTAGTACTCCATTTTATGATCCTGGCTATAAACCTTTGTAGTTTTTATCCCTTACATGTTTGTAATTTGCAGGACTATTGTGAATGGATTGTGCTACCTTGCCACATTTGTTTTCGGCATCAATTCTCTAGGCTTATTCCTTTATTCGGGTCAGCTTGCCTTAAATTCCTTCATGGATGGTTCCTCAAGTAAAGAAAATGAGAGTAAAAGTCAGGAGAATGTGGGCTCAGTGAAAGAAGATGTTGCAGAAGGGATGGAATTGACCAGTAGAAGGGAGGACCAGAGTCCTGATGATAAACAATAATGGTAGAGATAATTCAACAATATAGTGGTATATATAGTCTTCTGTAGTTTTAATTTATTTGCAAAGAGGAAATGTTGATGTTTTGCCACATTGTTTCATATTTATAACCTTCCTTCGTGATAGTTATACGCAGTTTCTTATTAGAAACCTTCCGTTTTGGATGAAATACTGATACAGCCATTGTACTTTTTCAAAATAATTACATAAGTTTTTATCCTTTTTATTATACCTAATGAAACCCTTCAAAGTGTAAGGTTCAAAGGATAACCTTCGTGATAAACATTGTTTCAAATTTATAACCTTCCTTCGTGATAGTTATGCAGTTTCAAAGTGTTTTAGCCTAATGTCAGGGCACCTGAAAGAGAGTAACATAGATCAATGCAGCAGATGCATGTTAGTGGGAAATTTTTGTTTGTTGTTGTTGATTAAACTACTGCTGCATATAGTTGTTTACTGAATATACAATATTCAAGGTTGATCAATGCCCCTTCTCATTTCTTCAAACCTATTAGCCATGGTTCGTTGCTACTTAAATTTTCATTAGCTGGGTTTCAGATCATTTGATTCATTATATTTTCACATTGGCATCTAATTCCTTGAAAGGTGGGAGATTAACATCATGAAATCTTGTCCTTTTAGATGTCCTTCTGAGCTGAAATGTTGCTATACAAATAGGAACCAACTTTGAAAGCTGTATTTGTGCTTTATACTGATAAAATGTGTGTTGATGCCTATGATGTTTCAGAATGTTCAGTTTTTATGACATTTTTTGTGTACCAAGGTTAGTTTGTGGGTTATTATGTCTATCTAACAAAACCAGATTTGGTAAACAATCAAACATGAAAAGATTCCCAGAGCTTGAAATCCTTATGGCCATGCAGATTAGCAAGTGCAGCACTTTCCCATGTTTGTTCTTGGAAACTATGAAAATTCCAACACATAATTTTGGAACAAGAACATGAAATAGTGCAGCTTTTGAAGCTGGAAGTTGTGCTGAAATCAGTTCAAGCAGGAATAATGCAAGTAACAAAAACTGGAATATCTGCAGTGGCATGCACTAAAGTGCCTTTAGACCCGACCATTGAAGAAAAGAACCAAAAGCCACTAGGAAACAGATAAGAAAACTGATGCATATATTTGACAGCAAATGCTTCCCAATGAGGCAACTCAGAGCTAGGGATATTGTAACCAGAAAAGTTATATATATACATGTATAAACTGATATTGTGCAGTGTTCATATTTTGGAGAATTGCTGTACTGAAACATTCTCTGAACACAAGCTTTCTTCAATTGGTGTTTCATAGCCAATGACAGTAGTTCTACTAATAATAGAACCGTTCATTTGCCACATTATGTTATTTGGACTTTGTATGTATACAAGTATGTATGTTACACCCACACAACATAAAATGCAGCTTAGCATGGGTTTTTCGGTCATTACACTTTATTCAAAGATATGATAGAATATAAAAAAAGCATATGGTTTTTTATAGAAAAAGTACAACAATATCCTAATAAAAAGCTAAAGTTAAAAAAACCCTAGTGAAATCCTCCTCTGTCAGTTTCTTCTTTCCTTCCCTTACTTCACTCCAAGTAGTAGCAACCATTACCGACACTAACAAAGCAAAAGCAAAAGCAAAAGCAAAGCGGAGAACCCAACCATGAGCCGCTGCAAAAGCTTCTCTTCTTCCCGCTTCTCTTCTTTCTCCAAGCCTTTCCTTCCCAAATCCTTCAACTTACCGCCTTTATTCTTCATTTCTTCTTCCAACCCCAAGCCTAACCGCAGCTCTTTCCACCTCCGTTCATGTCCATCGCAACGCCACCTCTCTCCTATGGCGGCCAAACGTGTCTCCATCCAAGCGAACTCCAACGCATCCGCGGAAGAAAAGGGTCCCAAGCAAGGCAAAAGGACGGATTTGAAAAAGATTATGATCCTCGGAGCCGGTCCCATCGTCATCGGCCAAGCTTGTGAATTCGATTACTCGGGTACCCAAGCTTGCAAAGCGTTAAGGGAAGAAGGGTATGAAGTGGTTTTGATAAACTCGAATCCGGCAACCATTATGACTGATCCGGATATGGCTGACCGGACTTACGTAACTCCCATGACACCGGAATTAGTCGAACAAGTCCTCGAGAAAGAACGTCCCGACGCGCTTTTACCTACAATGGGTGGCCAAACAGCCTTAAACCTCGCCGTGGCGTTAGCAGAATCCGGGGTTCTGGAGAAATATGGCGTGGAGTTAATAGGAGCAAAGCTTGACGCCATTAAAAAAGCTGAGGACCGTGACTTGTTCAAGCAAGCTATGAAAACCATAGGTATAAAAACGCCACCTTCAGGGATAGGGAATACGTTAGATGAATGTATTGAAATAGCTAATGAAATCGGGGAGTTCCCATTGATCATTAGGCCGGCGTTTACTTTAGGAGGTACTGGGGGTGGGATAGCTTATAATAAGGAAGAATTTGAGTCTATTTGTAAGGCTGGTTTAGCTGCTAGTTTGACTTCGCAAGTTTTAGTTGAGAAATCATTGTTAGGATGGAAAGAATATGAGTTGGAAGTGATGAGGGACTTGGCTGATAATGTTGTGATCATTTGTTCAATTGAGAACATTGATCCTATGGGAGTGCATACGGGGGATTCAATTACTGTGGCACCTGCACAGACCTTGACTGATAAGGAGTATCAAAGGTTGAGGGATTATAGTGTTAAGATTATTAGGGAGATTGGTGTGGAGTGTGGAGGTTCAAATGTGCAATTTGCGGTTAATCCTGGTGATGGTGAAGTTATGGTCATTGAGATGAATCCAAGGGTTTCGAGAAGTTCAGCTTTGGCTTCAAAAGCTACAGGGTTTCCTATAGCTAAAATGGCTGCAAAGTTGTCGGTTGGGTATACATTAGATCAGATTCCTAATGATATTACCAAGAAGACTCCAGCAAGTTTTGAGCCTTCTATTGATTATGTGGTGACTAAGGTCAGTAACTTGTTTCTTTGGATGGTTTTGTGGGTTTCCACAGTGGTTAAGATTAAGAACAGAGTAGTATATTTAACACCTATAAAAACTGAGAGCGGATTGTGGTTTCTTTATTTAATGCGAGATCATTCATTTATCAAATGATGATGCATCTCATAGAAGGAACAGCAGAATAGAAACTTTATCTGTGTGTTTCAATTGGCTTTTTAAGAGGAATAATCTTGTGCCGAGGTTCAGATAGCATTCATAACTTCGTTTACTTGCAAATGATTTTATATTATCAGCTTATGAATATATATATATTTTAATATCTTTAATCTATACAAATGTTGCAGATCCCACGATTTGCATTTGAGAAATTCCCTGGCTCTCCACCAATATTGACAACTCAGATGAAATCTGTTGGCGAATCCATGGCTCTAGGCCGCACATTCCAGGAATCCTTTCAGAAGGCAGTTCGATCACTGGAATGTGGCTACTCTGGATGGGGATGTGCAGAAGTTAAAGAACTCAACTGGGATTGGGATCAATTGAAGTACAGTCTCAGAGTCCCCAGCCCAGATCGAATCCATTCTGTATATGCTGCAATGAAGAAGGGGATGAAAGTGGACGATATATATGAGCTGAGTTTCATTGACAAATGGTTCCTCACTCAGCTTAAAGAGTTAGTTGATGTGGAGCAATATCTTCTGTCCCGAGGTTTGTCTGATCTGACAAAGGAGGAGTTCTATGAGGTCAAAAAGAGAGGCTTTAGTGATAAGCAGATAGCCTTCGCAACTAAATCCTCTGAGGAAGAGGTCCGGAATAAACGAGTATCTTTGGGAGTTATTCCAGCATATAAGAGAGTAGATACTTGTGCTGCAGAGTTTGAGGCTAATACTCCTTATATGTACTCCTCTTATGATTTTGAGTGTGAATCAGCTCCTACTGAAAAGAAGAAGGTTTTGATTTTGGGTGGTGGACCGAATCGTATTGGTCAGGGGATTGAGTTTGACTACTGCTGTTGCCATACATCATTTGCCCTTCAGGTTTGCGTTCCCTACTTCCTGTTTATGCTTCCCAACATTTAATAATGTCAAGCTGTTTATGTCGATTTCAATGTTTTGATAAATTTGCTGATTTTTCTCTTTTCTGCATTTTTTTCCCTCTTTGCAGAAAGCAGGATTTGAGACAATCATGATGAATTCGAATCCTGAAACTGTATCCACAGATTACGATACCAGTGACCGTCTTTACTTTGAACCCCTTACCGTTGAAGATGTTTTGAACGTTATTGAATTAGAAAGACCTGATGGAATCATTGTCCAGTTTGGAGGTCAAACACCCCTTAAGCTGTCTCTACCCATCCAATGTTACTTAGATAAGCATCGGCCTGCATGTGCCAGTGGGGCTGGGCAAGTTCGCATATGGGGTACCTCACCGGATTCCATTGATGCTGCTGAGGACAGAGAGAGGTTCAATGCAATCCTTAAGGAGTTAAAGATCGAGCAGCCAAAAGGAGGGATTGCCAAGAGTGAAGAGGATGCTCTTGCCATTGCAACAGAGATAGGTTACCCGGTTGTTGTCCGGCCTTCATATGTGTTGGGTGGCCGAGCAATGGAGATTGTATATAATGATGACAAGCTTGTGACATATCTAGAGAATGCTGTTGAGGTGGACCCAGAACGTCCTGTACTGATTGACAAGTATTTATCAGATGCAGTTGAGATTGATGTAGATGCACTTGCTGATTTGCATGGTAATGTGGTGATTGGAGGGATAATGGAGCACATTGAGCAGGCTGGGGTCCATTCTGGTGACTCTGCTTGCTCAATTCCAACACAAACTATCCCATCTTCTTGCTTAGATACCATAAGGTCATGGACAACAAAACTGGCTAATAGGCTAAATGTTTGCGGGCTCATGAACTGTCAGTATGCAATCACAGCTTCTGGTGATGTTTTCTTACTTGAGGCAAATCCCCGTGCTTCACGTACTGTACCATTTGTTTCCAAGGCAATTGGGCACCCACTGGCTAAGTATGCTGCTCTTGTTATGTCAGGGAAGTCACTTTATGATCTAGATTTCACAAAAGAAGTGACTCCAAAACATGTGTCTGTTAAGGAAGCTGTTCTTCCATTTGAGAAGTTTCAAGGCTGTGATGTGTTGTTAGGTCCTGAAATGAAAAGTACAGGTGAGGTGATGGGCATTGACTTTGAGTTTGCAATAGCATTTGCAAAAGCCCAGATTGCTGCAGGGCAGAAGCTTCCACTTTCCGGCACGGTTTTCCTCAGTTTAAATGACTTGACAAAGCCCTATCTTGAAAGAATCGCAAAAGCTTTCTTGGGGCTGGGATTCCATATTATTTCAACCTCTGGGACAGCTCACTTTCTTGAACTAAAAGGTATCCCAGTGGAACGGGTGCTGAAAATGCACGAGGGGCGGCCACATGCTGGTGATATGATTGCTAATGGACAAATCCAGTTGATGGTTATCACAAGCTCTGGTGATGCACTTGATCAGATTGATGGTCGGCAATTGAGGCGAATGGCCCTTGCTTACAAGGTTCCTATAATAACAACCGTCGACGGAGCCTTGGCAAGTGCAGAAGCAATTAGGAGTTTGAAATCGTGCAACATTAACATGATTGCACTTCAGGACTTCTTCAATACCGAGACAGAGGCAGGGCAGAGCAAAAATCTGCTGTCGACTTCATCCTCTCTATAGATTGAGTAGGCATTTGGGGTAAGCACTTTCGCCTATTTTCTCCTTTCTTTGATGCTTCTTTTAATATGTTTCCATAAGCCTTTGTTGGGGATCGAATTTCTACTTCTAATCTCTTGTTCTGTCGTATGATTTCAAATTTTTTGTGGCAATGAATTTTGAAGAATGTAGGGTAGGGAACGTTCAAGCACTGCATTTTATAACATATATATATGTGTAATAAGATGATGCAGTTTTCAGGTGCTTGTACCTATGTATTATCTTATGCAGCAGCAGACTTTTTTGTTAATTAAGAATTGATTGTCCAATACATCAATGTGATAAAACTATAACCAAAGATAAAGTCTTGATTTCCTTTCTTGAAACAACTGTGATGACCAACAGATAACTGATTATGAGATATGACCTATAATCTATTTGACGGCTATGTTTTAAGTGTCAATTGCTATTGAGCTGATAATTGAATTTATTATTTAATGGATGATTACTGTAGAAAAAAATATTTATCTCGTTTAAAGGTTCAACTTGATTCTATTTCGGATTTAATTGGAGTCCAATATGATTACTAGATATGGGAGAAGTTAAAATAGGATGTATTTGGTTGGCCGAATATTATATTATTGCCCTTAATCTTACTTTGTTTGGATCCTCACAATTTTAGTCATTTTGTAATCTCACTAAAACATTCTCAAATTATGGCACTCATTTTAAATTGGTTCTTAAATTTCAAAACATTTTAATTACATTCTCAAACTAGGTATTTTTATTTTTTAAATTGTTAACTTAATCATTAAATGACATGATCATTTTCAAATTTTATATCTAAAAATGAAGGTAACTCAAGAAAAGATTGTGAAATATGCTTTCCGTAAAAAACTTTAAAAAACCTCATAATCAAGATTTTCATAACATTCATTTTTACCATATCAATCTTTTCTAAAGCTTTTATTTTAAATTATGTCACAGTTAATTTCAATAAAAGATTTGATTTATATAATATAAATAACTTAAACATATAATTAGAATGTTTTAAAGTTTGAGGACCAACTTAGAATAAATGTCATGGTTTGAAGATTTCTAGTGCAATTAACTCATTCTTTAAGTAATTTTAAATTTTGAAACGATTTAATTTTTTGTTTTTATTATTTTAATTAGTTTAGTCTTTATTTTTTTTATCAAATAAAATTGAAGTATAATAAAAACATAAATCTCTCTCTCTCTCTCTTTTTTTTAATAATGAAACAATAGAGGTCATACATTAAAATTATAATTATTACATTTATTCTAATAATTTATTATTAGTATGTTAATTATGATTATAGTTGCAGTTATAGTTGGTGATGCAATCATATTTTCATGAATTAATATAACTATTGTTTATAAATTTATTTCAACACTCTATATTTAGTTATTAATATATAAATTGTAATGAAAAAAATTATATTGTATCAAAAGAAAGATGGTTTAAGTGTGTAAAAAGTCTTAAAAAAAGATACCTATCGACCACCTAAATTCGCCTCTAGACACATGGTGAATATACCTTTAAAAAAAAGATCATTAACTTTAACGATTGACTGGTAAAGTGAACAATTAAAAGGTTTTTTTTTTATGCATTTTAACAGTTCAAATGCCTAATTAAGTAGGAGAAATAGTAGGGGCTTAATTGATTTTTTTTTTTTAAAGCTCAAGGTCTTTTTACATCCTTAAGCCAAAAAAGAAATATAATAATTAAAGAAACACAAATTCTGTAACTTTAATAAAATATGGTTCTACGTTGTAAGTAATATTAGATGGTATGAAGGAAACAGTTAAATATTAGATTGTAGATAAATAAAGTAAACATTTCAGTCTATAATCTTTCATACATTCCTACAATATTATTACAAAACGTAATTTTAGAATACTTGAACTAAACACCAGATATCAGAAGAATTGGATTTGTGGTGTTGAGATAAATCTAAGGCAATAAAAAAGTAAAAAACGGCAATCCAAGATAACATGTGCAAAAGAACACGTAACTTTACACTGTTTAGCAGCATCTTTTTTTCCATGTTTTGATCTCCTTTTACTTTAAACCTCAATTGTAGAAAACAAAAGAATAACTGCATATAATCTAAGACAGAATATATATATATATATATATATATATATATATATATATGTATGCTTTCTTTTCCCATGAAAGCCTCAATACACTAACTTTTGTCTTTATGTTATCTTCTCTTTTTAGCTGCTTTTTCATATCTTATCATTGCCACATTGAATCATTCAGGGTACTATTTTAATTTGGTCACAAAATTTCCCTAACTGATTTTTTTTTTCAAGTTTTACATTATTACTATGTTTTTGAAAGGGGTTGTGGCAATAAAGAGGAGAATAGGAAAAAAAAATTATTTAATTTTTGTTTTAGTTAAAGGTAAACTACATCATTAGTCATTAAATTATGGGTAAGTTTTTGTTTTGATCACTTAACTAAAAAAAGTTACAATTTGGTCGTTGGATTGTTTTAAAGTTTTCTTTTAAGTTACTAAATTACTCAAAAGTTTTATTTAAGTCGCTGGGCTGTTAAGTTTTTTTTTTTAAAAAAAAAGAAGTTTCATCAGCAAGCTTCAACCAATGATTCAATGATCAGTATAGTGAATTAGTACTCATTGAGTAAAAAAACATACCTTAAATCCAAGTCGATCCGATAATCAGTGTTGGAGATCGGAGAAAAAGCTGTTTGAACTTTGGTTCACAGATTCATGACATCAAAAGTTATTTCATGAAAAGAAAATGAACTGTAGAAGAGAAGTAGAAAGAGATCTTTCTATTATTGTAGGTAGCGCAAACAAAGAAAGTCATATAGCATCGATTTTAACAACCCAATGACTTAAATGAAAACTTATTCATAGTTTAGTAACTAATGGTGTAATTTACCCTTTAGTTAAACAAGTATTTTAAACACATGATTCTGTTACATGAAAAAATATCATAAATATATAGTATTGAAATTTTATAAAATATGTAACGGCCCAAAAATCAGTGGTGTTAAAAAATACAGTTTCGGAGCCCCATTTACGATGTTTGAGTTCGTAAATATTAATTACGAGGTTATAATAAAGGTTAATTTAATCTTGGTCCCTCAATTTTGTCAAATTGATAGTTAATTAATGTATAAGGACTAAATTATAAAAATTGTAAAAGTTAATCACTATGTATTTTTAAATCATTGGAGGACCAATTGGTAATATGCCAAATGGTGGTGGGAATTACTTTTCATCCAGTGATTATATTAATTATAATTAAGTTTAGTTAATTATAGTTAGTTAATTAGTCTAATTTTGATTAATTTGGAGTTAATCTAACTATAAAAGTAAAATTAAAAGAAACCAAGCCATTTTTTCTTTCCCCCACTCATCTTCTCCATCAAAGCAAAAGGAAAGAATAGGTTTTGAATATTTCAACTTTTGGTCCCTCAAATTGGCAAGTATATAAGTCTTTTTCATGTAATTTTTATGTTTCTAAGGTCGTGGGAGTTTGATTTAACTAGCCCATGTACCAACTTGCAAAACTATTAAAGTTTTCATTAATGAATTCTTGAAAAAATTGGTATTCATTTGTTAGATTTTAAGCTTAGAAGTGAAAAAAGGCTAGTTTATGAAGTTTAATTACTAGTTTTTTTAACATAAGGACTAAAGTGTTTAAATTTCAAAATTGATGCTAAATTTCTGTAATTATGAATAGTAGAAGGTTACAGAAGGATATAGTTGAGATCGATTTCGAAACCAAAACTCAAATTTGAAAGATATTATAGTTTTGGTTTTAGAGATTAAATTGAATAACATGCAAAACTTTAAGGGGCGTTCAAAAGATGAAATTGAACTGATTTATACTTAAATAGGATGTTATAAGATTTTTTGAATTGATAAATTAAATTGAATTATTATATAAATCAAATATTTGACCAAATCGAAAATAACAGGGGAAAGATAAAATTGTTGAATAGTCCTTGAAGTTCCAACTTGTTTGTTGATTTAACTAGTTAAATTCATATGGTATGATTGTATTTAAATTTTTGTATATTTTAATTATGAATTTGTATATGTTTGATAGTAATTTGAATTGTTTACAATTTCGTACAAAAGGTGAGATATGGACTAAATCGTAAAGAAATAATAAATTGATTGATAAATTGAATATGATGAATTGAAATTTGATATATTTAATGAATTGATAGTTGATCATGACTGATCAAACTGTATTGATGTGAATTTGATTGACTATCGAGATAGATGGTTAAATTGAATAAAATTGAAAATAATGTATCTTGATGAAATTGTGAAATTGGCTAAGAATTGAGATAATTTATGCTATGTTATGTATGAAATGATATCTTGATTGATGATATTGAGATCGATAGAATGAGAATTGAATCGATAGAATGAGAATTGAATTTAAAATGAAATTGGATGATTGGTTACCTTATTAACTGTTCGGGCAAAGTCGGATATAATTGGCATGTTATAGGATAGATAGAGTACGGGTTACTTCGACTACAGGTTGATGAGTGTTGGGCACAACTTTTATTTCGGTTATATTGATGAGCGCTGAGCACAAACTATTTACTTCGGAATTGTCCGATGACGCATTAGGTGTCAAATTGGTGCGTTGGTTGGATTCGTGTATCCATTCGAGTTCGACTTAGGTTAATATGGATATAAAATGTAAACTTGATAATGGTATACCAATTGAATTGATATTTTGAATTGGTACTATAAAGACGAGTTACGATTTACAAATATTGATAACATGTGAAAGATCATATAAACTAATTTAACGAGCCTAAGGGTCAATATGGAAAAATGTTAATGAAACAATTTGATTCGAAAAATGATATGAATATGATATTGAATCGATTAAATGTTGATTATAAGTGAATTGGAATGTTATATGTTTAACTTACTATATGATATGGTTATTTGTTGAACTCACCTTGTTGATATGTGGTTGTCATGTTTAGGCAAACTTGTTAAGCTAGTAGCTTATCATATTAAATTGTAAATGGAGGTAAGTTGTTGTTTAATGCCTATGAACTTACTAAGCATTCGATATGCTTACCCTGTTGTTTTCCCTTTCTCTATAGGTTGCCAACTTGCGGAACGTGTCAAGCAGATCGTCAAGAAGCTCACACTATCCTAATATCGATTTGGTAGTCTTTTAATCGTTTTGAAGCTTGGTTTGGGGGCATGTATATAGGTATTATGCTTTTGTTAACTTAGAAGTTGATATGGTTGAACCTTATCTAATGTTTGATATTTGGGAAGGTTAATGTCAACATGTATATGTATGTTTTGGTGACTTGTCGTGACATTGTGAATGGCTTTAAAATGGTATGTTTGAGAATGAAATGGTATTGAATGGCCAAAAAGCATGGTTGAATAGATTGAAATCGAATAAATTGAATTGGTATGTTTTGGTGTCAATTTGAAGTTATATTGGAATAAATGATAGGAAATGGTTAAAGGCAAATTTTTGGCATGTAGTTGTGTTGATTTTATGCAGGTTTAATTGTGCAATATTGCTCCAAACTTAAGGTTTGATAGGTGGATATGAAGTAGGTACCAAATGGCCTAATTTGTATCAAAACAGAATCCACGTCACGATGTTGGGCTATGGTCGTTGCAACGAGCTCTAGATTTCAGGTCACTGCGTGACGGGAAACCCCGTCGTCACTACGAGACCAAGTCAGTATGTCACATCGCTACAAGGAACTCCCTCATGTCGTGACGTCAACTCAAAGTTTTAAAATTTTAAAATTTAGTCCTATTTCATGCTCGAGTAAACAAATGAGCTTTCGTAAAATCAATTAAGGCTCGAATTTGATTATGTATCATATTGTAAATGTAACACCCCTTATCCGTATCCGTCGCCGGAATAGGGTACGAGGCATTACCGGAACTTACGGAACCAATTTCCATTTATCCGAACCAAGTACCATTTATTTATCAAAAATTATTATTACATCCCTTAGATGGGCTTCCGGAGCCCAAATTATGCATCGGAACCAGACCGTAACCAAATCAGAATCACAGGGAATTTTTTATTTTTTATTTTCGTAAAATCCCAAAATTATACTTACTCTAGCCATGCCAATAGCTAGGTTACAAACATCCATTTCCATGTAAACATTGGTATTTAGTCTATACATGCCATTCTTTCAAAATAAGTCATTTCATATACCAAAAGATATGGGTTGATAGTGTGATAAGGATCCGACTAATCTCCGACCTTCGAGCTCCTGAGCACTACAAAATAGGGAAAAGGAGAACGGGGTAAGCACATGGTGTTTAGTAAGTTCATGCAACAAGAATTATACTTACCATACTTATACATGCATCATTTAGCAACACAAGCACACATTCAATTCACATAAACATTTGCCTATCACATACAAACTCAACTTTTGCATTAGTTAAGCAACATCATATAAATTCAATACAAAGATAAATGATTGATGAGCTCATCAATTCCATAATTTTCATGTTCTTCCACTTGTCATATTTATCCCGTTGAATTTCTTGGAATTTCGATGGATATTCAGTAGTACACTTTTGTGTACAATTCTGGGTCCGTCAATTCGTACTTATATGGGTATACCCTTTTTCCAGAGAGCACACTCCCGCGAACCTCATTTCTTACAGCGGGATTACTAATCCAGGCTAAATCCCCTGCAATGGCAATTACTCTAATGAACTTTTAATTTGGATTACCCGTCCGAGCTAAATCCATTTAACACATATTCTTCAGGAGGGTTAATGTTTGGATCACTCGTCCGGGCTAGATCCTTTTTACCGTCAATTCCCTTTTCAGTGATCCATCGAAGTCCATTTCATTCAACCGGGATTTAATTTCCCTTTTTATCGAGAATTATCAATTTTTCATTAAATATCGTACAATGAACATCTAAACCATATTCACATCAATAAAAATACATTCCAATAATTTAAGAATATAATTCAAGTTACACAAACTTACCCGTAACAATTTGTAGTAGTTGTAGGGATTTCATGGACTATTCGACAACTTTTTCCTTCCCTCGTTTATCTTCAATTTCTTGATATATAATATAAAATTTTTCATTTATCAGCATCTAATTTTAATCTAATTTATTTCACAATTTATACCTCTCAATTTTTGAAATTTCATGTTTACCCCAAAGTTTAGAGTTTTTACAATTTGGTCCCTACTCAATTAACCCCCCAATTGAGCTATTTTTTTCCTTAATTAACACTTTATTCTATCATCTAAAACTACTTCACAACCTTTGGAAATAAGAATTTCAGCATCAAACCTTAATTCCAAACTTTTTCACAATTAAGTCCTAAAAATCAATTTCTACTAAAAACATTTAGTAAATCCCTCTTTTAATAAAATTAAAACTTCAAATCCACGTTTATTAATCATAAAATTCCAGTACTCAACCATGGTAACTTTCAATTTCATCCATAAAATCAAAAAATAATGAATTTAATAGTAGGACTTAGTTGCAAAAGTCTTAAAAACATAAAAATTACAAGAAAAATGCAAGAATTAACTCACTTGATGCAAAAATTATGAAATACCAGCATAAAGAACCCCTCCTATGGCATTTTTGCTGATGAGAATGAGGAAAAATCAAAAGAAATCTAGATATTTCCACTTTAGTCTTAACTTTATTTAATTAATTATGCAATATTTCAATTTTGCCCTTAAATCATCAATTTTCTTGCTGATTTCATGCCGTTGTCGTCCAGCCCAAATAATTTTGGGTCTAATTGCCTTTTAAATCCTTTCTCATTAAACACTTAAGCTATTTAATCATTCTAGCAACTTTTACACATTTTTCAATTTAGTCCTTTCTATTTAATTGGCTACCCAAATGTTAAAATTTTCTAACAAAATTTTAATACCACAATACCAAAATTTCATAAATATTTATAAAAATATTTTCGACTCAATTTTACGAGATCGAGGTCTCGATCCTCGTTTTTACCCAATTTCTTCAATATTTTTTTTTCTAATTAACCACTAAATCGATAAAATTTGTCTATCGATATTTTCATACGAATTTCCTATCATATTAATATTCATGCTATAATTTTTAAAATAAATATTCTTTTTAAATCAAATTTGTGGTTACAAAACCACTATTTCGATAACCCTGAATTTAGGCCATTACAGTAAATATGTTTATAACATGTTTGTATGTTTGAATTATCATTTTACTGTATAATTGATTGTAGTTGCTCCGACAACGAATGTGGCATCTTGTTGCTCAAACCTGGCGATTCGATCAGATAAGGGGTGTTACAAAATATGAATTATTTATGTATTTATATTTTATATAGATATAATTATGATTCATAAAAATAATCTACAACTATTTTAATTTCAGTATCACTTTCTTTATTTTAACTTTTTATTCATTGGATGATGGTAAAAGATATATATTATAGAGCAATACATGTTATATTGAGTGGTAAAAGGTTTGATTCTAGTCTGAGTCTTGTGGATGGAGAAAATAATGTTAGAAGATTTTATCTCTCATTTAAGGATTTAGCCCAACTCGACTTTAGATTTAGTTGGAGTCTAAAATGATTACTAGATATTGGAGGGTTTCAAACTAAACAAAAAAAGGTTCAAAGATGGTGTTTGACATATATGGTGCGTTTGGTTTGTGGAATCTTAGTTTATAGTTTGCTATGTTACATTTTGAAATAATCTTTGTGGAATCTTAGTTTATAGTTTACTATCTTACATTTTGAAATGAGATTATATTGTTTAGATTCTTAACATTTTACTCATCCCATAATCTTACGTTCTCAAATAGTGTCAAGATGCTATAATATATAGGATAATCTTATTACCATTTATTTTTTTTAAGAATCTTATATTATGAGTGTAATATTAAATTTTGAAATTTTTTATCTTTTTTATTATTATTTTAATCAATTTAGTATTTTTTTATCTCAAATAAAATTTAAGCCTAATTAAAAAAAACTCTTTTTCTTAAAAGTAAAATAGTAAATTTCATAATTTAAAATTATAATTATTATATTTACTTTAATGATTTATTCATTAGTATATTAATTATGGTTATAATTACAACTATAGTTGATAAAGCATCCACTTTTTATGAATTATTATAATTAATTTATAAATTTATTCAACCTCATATATTACTTATTAATATATAAATTGTAATAAAAAAAGAATTCTAATGATTATCATAGAAATTTAGACTAAAAATATTTAAAAAAATGACAATTTAGTAAAATGTTCAAATCTTATATTCCATCAAAATAACCAAACAAAGTAACGTACATCTCGGATATTCCACTTTGTAAATTTACATTTCCGTAATCTTATTATAAAATAAAATCTTACATTCTTTAAATCAAACATATTTGTGTTGGTATAATCATATAAAAAATAAATTTTCGTAATCTTATTATGAAATATAATCCGGAAGAAAAAGTGAGTTATAATGTTGAAATAAAGTAAGGCAATAAAGGAAAAGAAATAAAGCAATCCATGATAACATATGCAAAAGGACACATAATTTTACTTTAAAGTTCAATTATTAGAAAACAAAAGAATAATTTCATATAATCTAAAGAGAAAAGGAAAATATGCTTTCTTCTCCCATGAAAGCCTCCACTCAATGGACAAACTTTTGTCTTCAATGTTATCTTCTCTTTTTTCATATCTTATCATTCACACTAAACCATTTAGGGTATCACTATTTTAATTTGGTCACACATTTTCCCTAAACTGATTTTTTTTTTAATTTACATTGAAATAAGATATGACAATAAAGAGAGGAAATTGGGGGGGGGGGGATAACCAAAATAAATGCACAACTACTTTAATTTCAAAATGGCTGGGAAAAATCCCTGTTAAAAAAATGGAGCACTGATTTTGTAGTGTGTGAAGCTTGATGATGACATTGCAATTGCATTGTATTTTGTTCTTTTTTTTTTTTTTTGAAACTCATGTCCCCATGATTCATTAGCAGTTCAATTATCTTATCTGATGAAGTCCTTTTCAGTTGAAAATCAAGTAATTTCCTAATGCTCCATCATTTGTAATTTTCTTTTGAAATCGTTAAATAACTTGATGAATTTTTTTTAACTAATTTTCTTGAATTTTAATCAAATTTTATATTTTTATTTTTTAATTGAATTATGGTTTCTAATTTTTAAGAAATTTAATCGCATTTTTAAACTTTCCCTAAACTTTTTTTAAAAATTTCATTAGTAAAAGTATTATACAATTACAAGTTCCAAAAAAATTAAATAAAATGGAAACAAATTTTAAAAAAAATTGAATAAAATTTACACGACATATGCAGAAAATAGGATTAAGACCCAACAACCTAAGCCATCGTTAAATTGTAAAATCATTTCCATTTCAACCTCCAACCAAATGGAAATTGTAAATTTAATCAAATTGGTAGCCATTAATTTGTATTCTTCAACGACAAATGATCCATTATTATGAAGTCCTTATCCACTATTTTGTACCCAAAAGGACCATAAATTTGACAAAGATTTGGCCCCAAACCCTAAATTTATTTGGACTATGAAAACATCCTTAATCCAATCAAATACATCAAATCTCCGATAATTTTTGTTCCTATCAAATCATATCATTGGTTTTTCATTGTCTCCCCCTTCTTACCAATCTAACGGCTCAAATTTCATCTTTGGTCTTTATCAGCTTGTCAATAATTTCATTAACAGTAAAAAAAAAAAAAGAAGATTAAAATCAAAATCACACCCCCACTATTTTTGAAAAAGGAAGAGCAAATATAACTGTTTTACAGAGTTTACAGTTTTACCGAACCTAAAACAAGGGAGAAAAAACAAAGAAAAGTAACCCCAAAGAAATTTTTTTTTTACTATTCAAAAGGACTAAAAACTACAACATTTACTGATTTTTTACTCATAAAAAACTTCAAAGTTTACCACAAATATCTTTCTTTTCTTTTACTTTTTACTGCTTTCTAGCGAACCTGGCTTAAAAACCAACTCCAGCCGCGCCAACTTCAAGTGCAGCCGGCTCGAGCTTCCTGTTCTTCCAAAAGCAAGCATCGGGTGCAAGCTTAGCCGATGACCTCCTCGGCTCCGACTTACAGCGCGTGAGAACAAACGACTCATACCCTTTAGCCATAGGCCCACAGCCGCCACCTCCCTGAGCTGCCGTAGCCATTGGTGGAGGAGCCGGGAAAGAACAAGACGACCTAGGTGGGTGTAACAAAATAGGAGCAGGATTACGGTCAATGCTAATCCTTGCTTTGGGTTGATCTCCACCGTCTTTTTGTTTGACTTCTGGCTTCTGCTGCTGCTTCTTCTTCTTCTTCTTCTCTGGTACACACCTTATGAAATCCGTACTGCACACCCAAGTCTCCTTGGATACCTCCATTGACAGCTTTGGCTCACACATCATTAATAGTAAACAATCTGGCAACAAATCCTCTTGACTCTCACTCTCCTTTGACTTACTTTCTGGACCGGGTTCTCCCATTTCCGGGCATTCGGATTCGGATCTTCCTTGGGTTGTCTCAGTTTCTTTCTCTTCTACTGTTGAAGTTGTACTCTCTTCTTCTTCAGCTTCTTCTTCAACAGCAGCTTTATATTCTTCTTCCTCCGCTTTAACACTAACAGTTTCATTTTCATCTTCATCTTCTTGTAGGAGTTCTTCTTCAAGGCCACCTTCATTTTCTTCAACATAAAGCTTGTCGAGATAAAATGAAACATGGGGAGAAGTTTCTTCTTTTATTGTTGACTCTTGCTGGTCGTCTTCTTCTTTTCTTTCAATTTCTTGTTCTTGACATTCTAGAATTGTTTCTTCATTTGAACTTCTTCCTGAACTTTCTTCGTTTACTTCAGCTTCATCCCTTAGTACCAAAACAGATTCAGCCTCTGTTTCAGCTTCAGCTTCTGGGATTTCTTGTTCCTCAGTTGCTTCACAAGAAACAAACATTTCACTGACTTCACTAAACTCTTGGCGTTCAATTCCTTCTCTTTCCACTTCCACAGCACCCTCTTGAACCTCTTCTTTTTCTTCTTCTTCTTCTTGTTCATCTTTTGGCAATGGAGTTTCCAGGAATTTGTTAGCAAGAGCAGCCATTTTAACAGGATCAGATCTACACCTCATCAACAACAAAGCATTCTTGGGTGGTATACAAATACTCACCCTACCTTTTTCTTCTTCTTCATCACCCAAATAATCATTTATTTCAATATCCTCAAACACATGTCTCCTTTGACTGCTCCTCATCATTTCACTGCTTTTCCTTCTCTCACCATCATAATCATCATCATCCTCCCCACCACCAACCACCAACTCAATCTCCCTCCCTTTCCCTTCCCCTTCTTGCACTGCCACCAACCACCTTGCAAATACAGCCCCACAAGAGCTCCCATTCCCATTGCTCCCATTAGATCCTCTTTTCTCTTCTTTATCCCTTTGGCTAGCCATGCAAGAAGGCCTACAAGGCAAAAAGCAGTTAAACTCAGCCCCGAATGCCCTCAACGCTTCGCAAATAGTAACCGGAAAATTAACCCATTTCTTGCATTCTTGTTGCTGATGATGTTGACTACCGCTGCTCAAAAGATGAAAGCTGCTACTTGCTTCAAGACCATTGCTCCCATTGTTGGCATTGTTAGTATGATCCACTTTCCTGAAACTAACTTCCCCTCTTCTCTTAGATCTGCAAGCTCTAAACTTTTTGCCTTGTTTCTTGGTCTTGACCCTAACTTGACCTATACAAGTAACCTTAGGGGAAGAAGGCTCAGGGTTCTCAAAAGCACACCCTCTTTTCTTGCCATTAGTTGGGAACATGGGTGAAGCCTGGCCACCTTTCATGCTACCGTTGCTTCTCAACCTCCTAGTAAGCGATGAAGAAAGTGAGATTTGGGAAGGTTCCCTAGCACGACCAGGACTAAGGATGGATTTCGAAGAGATTTTTCATTGACGAAGAAGAAAGACGTGAGGTGAAACAAATGAAGAGCTCGCTCGTGGTGCTTGTTGCGTTACTGCTGCTGCTACTGTTGTTGATGCTAGTACTTCGATGGGGTCGCTCAAGATCCATTATTTCTTCAAGTGGTCTTTTTTTTTTTTTTTTTACTTTGACATGACCATTTCAATAGCAAGAAGAACAAACCCCAAAAAAGAAAAAAAAAAGTTAAGGTTTTTGAGAGATTTTTTGTGTGAGAGATGGTCAATGAATGAAGAAGAGAAATAATGGGGTTCTGTTTGTTTGATTGTAGAGTGGTGGGGTGCAAAAGATTTTACAGATAGAAAGATTAATGGAAGAGAGAGAGAGAGGATTTATTATTTAAGGAAGAAGAGGAACTGGTGGTGTTTTGTCTGTAGCAAAGTGTAAGCTTGCTTTACTTTCTGGTTCCAACGGAGGGCATGGTTGTTAGCATGTTCTCTTTTTTGGGGGATTGTCTTTAAGTTGATGGAATTGACTATTTTAGCCTTGAATTTTCTAGGGAAAATCATTAGGGGAAAAGTTTGTTCTTTTTGGGTCATTAAAAGTGGAAGAAACAACCTTCAAACAAGTGGTGGGCTGAGAGTGAAGTCTGTACAAACTTTGACTGTCTTGATTCTTACACTTACAAAGTTTCCTTTAAGATTGGTCAATTGTTTTTATTCTTTTTAAAACAAGTAAAAATGAGAGGGAAATGAATGGTAAAAATATTATAAAAGATGTTATTTAAATAGTAAGATTGTATTTTATTTTTTATTAGAAAATGAATAAATTAGTTTTTTATGTTAGATCAAACAGTAAATTAATCATTTTATTAAAAATTTCATAATTTTTACAGTAAGTGTAACTGTTTGGTTATTTTGTTAGTCATGTCAGTTATTAACAGTAGAAATAAACGAAATTTTTAACAGAACCGGTTTGCCTTTTTATCTATTATACATAGACTAATTTACTCATCTTTTGAGTAAATGAACGAAATGTAATTTGACTAATAGTATAAGGGCTTCCATGATACTTTTTCTGAAAACCAAAATTATAAGGGAAAAAAATAGTAAATTTTTTTTTTTATATGTATTGTTTATAATTTTCTTTTGTCGTAATAATAGTTTATAAAAGGTTATATATTTATAATATTTTTGAAATTATATAAACTTTAATATATTTATGTATTTGTATTTATACTTGCACACAAGTTCCTTCTAAGGTTTTTTTTCTAATCATTAAAAAAATAAATTTAATAAATTTATATAATTTCTACAATTAAACCTATGAGAAAGGGTAATTTATTTGTATTATGGTATTTGAATCTAAATTGGTGATACATTGTAAGTGTTGAAATTCAATAATTATAAAACAAAGCACAAAAATAATTTATATTGCAATCTAGGGAAAAGATTGATTGAAAATTATTGTCTTCTTGTTTATGTCATTACATATCATTGGATGATAGACAGATATGAGAAAATGATGCCAATTATTCTTACATGTTACCATAATATATGAATATATACTAATTTTCTAAAACATTTGTCCCATAAAATAGCATGCACGAACCTCCAAAAAAGAACATGGATGAACCTTTCAGTTTTTCGGTTTAATTTATGACCCCCGTCACTTTTATTCTTTCTACAATTAAAATTTAATTCCTCTATTTTTTATTATAAGATTTTTTATTTAATAATTAAAATTCAATTTATAACATACTGTAACTTTTTTTTTTAAAAAATTATGTAGTTAATTTAAAAACCGCAGCTGATTGAATTTTAGTTCGATTGGTATGGACATTGTTGTTAATGTAGGAGAATGTGGGTTTGCGTGCGCTAAAGCGCATTATCTTTCTATTTATAGGTTAGAGAGGTGCTATGAATAATTTTAAATATTGTGAACAGATATTTTCAGAATTTATAATGCGACTGTTCGAAAAGAATCGAATGAAAATCATGTAAATAAAAAATATATATAGACTTTGACTCCATATATGTGAGGTTGTGCTAAATAACCTTATTTACCTTGGATTCAAAATAAAAAACTTAAAAATCCCATTTCAATATTTTTATTTTCTTATTTAATATTTCACATATTAGTCATGTGAGTACTTTTTTTATTTTGAAAATATGGTGTAATTCTAACAGAAGCCTTTTGATAGTTTCGTGGATTGGATTTCAATTATTAAATAAAAAAAGGTAGAGAAATTAAATTCTTAATATTAAAAATATATAATTTGAATTTCAAATATGTAAAAAAGTACATGGATTGAGAGCATAATTAGACATAATTTTTATAGGAAATATATATATATATTTCATACATCATCAGTGGAGTTTAAAAACTCTACAACTAGGGGTGAAGCCAGGGGGCTGGCATAGGCCCCGGCCCCCCTAAAAGGTAAAATTATTATTGAGGCCTTTGACTTTTTTTAAATTTTAAATTAGTAAAGATAAAATTGCAATTTGGCCCCCTAAAACTATAAAAATTTGATTTAATCCTTTACAAATTAGAAAGATATAAACTATAAAAAATTAAAATTTCATTCGGCCCTCCCCTAAAAAATTATCCTGGCTTCGCCCCTGTCTATAACATGATTAGCTGATTGACACATACCCTTTAAAGTGTAGAAAAATAATAAAATAGTAATTTAAAAACAGACATGTGATAGTATCTAGACCTTAATTGTGAAAATAAAGTTTTTCACCGACACCAATAAACGTTGAGTATAATTATAATCTTAAAAGAAGGATTCGAATTATTAAGAAAAACAATCACAAGTTCAGAAAAAATTAATCTCGATAAAACAGACATAATTAAACTTTATAGCAGTGTATGAAATAAACATGCTCATTTATGATAGAGATAAATGCATATTTTTAACATGTATGTGGTTACTTCTTATTGTTCCTTTTCTCTACACCATTAATAACCTAATAATAAAACCATGCATGGCATTTAAGAATAAAAATGAATGAGAGAGTTTGTAGCATATGTCTAGTAGTTAGCCAAGGGTGGAGTGGAGGCTTCCCCTCCTCCCCTACCATGTTATCAAATGCACTATATACATACATGTATAAAAATAAACATGGGCAGATCATGTAATAATATGGCAGACAATAGCAACAAGTCGAGGATCGACAGAAAGATAGAAAAACGTTGGCATGGAAAAAGAAAGAAGAGTGTCTTGGAAATATCAATCACCATCCGTGTGCTGTGCCCATCTTTTCTTTTTCTCTTAAATTTTGTTATCTATCCTTATATTTCTTAAAAGTTATGGATTTAATTCTCTATTTTATTTTGATCATTTTTAATCCTTATACTTTTTAAATTGGTTAGTTGTTAATAAATGTACTTTTCAAATTATGAGAAACAATAGCAGTATAGTTAGTTTGGTTGAATTCTATTAGTAGTCTTGTACTATGCGTGGTTTACTCCAAATTCTTTAATAAAATCATTCTAAATCCTTTTACTTTTTAAACTTTAAAATTCCAGTCTTAACGTAAATAGCATTTGTTAATCCGTTCATTGAATTTTTTATCTACAATATGTGGAAATAACAAGTTGATATAATGTTACACATGGGTATATGATTGTTGCATCAGATTATAAACAGCAGAACTTAACTTAATAGATTCAACTGTTATCATATTAAAGTACAGGGACTCTTAACAAAATTTAACCCTTTTTTTTCATCAATGGAAGTAGCTGTTTTCTGGTGTGGAGTTAAAACAAAGGCGGCAATACTAGAAAATATGTGGGGGCAAAAAATGGGTGGTGTTTTTTTGTTTTTTATGCACATGGAGGAGAGATGGAGGAGGTGAAAATATAAAAAATAATATCATATCATGATAGAATAGAATTTTTAAGATATGAAATAAACATATAATAATATAAACTGTTAAAATGAGCAGATGTGCACGTGGCCTATGACTTGGAGAGAGAGGGGGGGTGAAAATGACTTCCCAATATTTTTTGTTTTCATTAATTATTGTTTTGCTATATATTTACCCACTCGCCTTTTATGTTGTTTGTGCATAAACTGTCTTTTAACCCTACCCTTATTTTTGGTCATGATTGAGCAATATACTTTCAAATTTGTACTAAAAGCATTCATATTGTCTCTTGTATGTGAATAAACAATCCACTTTTCAAAGTACAAGTTAAGCTTTGGTCACAAGAAGGGCTCACCTTACACATAATCGAGGAATTATCTTGTAACAAATATGTTTTATCGTAATGCCAACAAATATATAAAAATACATTTCAATAACCAAAATTTCATATTTAAGAAATCATAATCATAAAATCCAATCTAATTACTTCTTGTTGTCCCCCCAACAATGTCCAAATTTTCAAACATGTTTTGTCCACATATAAAGAGTTGCAAGTTTCATCACATTCACATCAATTAAAGAGTAGTTGGCGAGCGCGTGGACAAAATAAAATTGAAAGTTGTGGGTAGGAAAAAAAGGAAAACCATGAGCAGTTGAAAGAATGAAAGAGGCAAAGACCTGGTTGTCGTTTGGCAGTAAAGGCAGGACAGACCCACGCTAGCATTACATTGAGAATCGCACTTACACAGCGCGTGAGTTTTTTTTTTAAATAAACATGTACAAGCTCCCCATTTGGTGTGGGAAGGACCACCCTAGTTTTCTAGCCTTTGAGCCAATCCTCACTTGCCACCTAAACATTGACCCTCCTTTTCAAAGTTTAGCCGGTTGGGCTACCCCATAAGTGATTTTTGCAAAGCTAACGAGGATTATGTATTAAATAATGAGGAAAGGGTTGTTCTTAAAAAGAAGTGTAGGGTTTTTGACCAAAGAACAAGACAAGACATGTATTGAAAGTTAAAAAAAAGGTCACTAAGATTCCTGCTTTAATTAAATGGGATTAAAGTATATGATTTGGCATTCTAAATCAAAGCCCAAATTCAAGGTTAAGACAACTGTAAATGGCATTAAATAAATTGGGTGATACTGATATTTCAGAATTTGGGATTTTGATCCAAAATCATGACATTTCGATAGATGTGAGGACCCTTACGCCTATGCACTGGAATACTTGCATATATCATATCACTTATATAAAAAGAGAAAGCTTAAAAGCATTGTTGGCATTAGAGTTGAGGTGTTTGAAGCTTTTGAGATTGAGTTTGTGATTTATTACCAAAGGTTATGTGGCAACCACATAATTATTGTTGGGTTAAAAGAATATCATTAATTGATCCCAACCAAACTAGATGATATAATCAAGATTGATTTGTTAATTATCATCAAAGATGATATAATTTGCATTTCGTATTAAGAAATTGGCATTCATACTTAATTTTATGGAGAGTTAGAGACAATGAAATTGTACCATTATTTACATATTTATATTTTAAGAGAAACCGATTTAATAAAATAAAATATGGTGACATGCCTCATGGTAAGGTGGTTCAAGCTTGGACCACTGCCTTCAGATGGCTAGTTAGAATCATGGGTTACGACTTAGGAGACATGGCTTGGGCTTGTTAGGCCTCTATGTGATTGGACTGGATCCCCATGGTTCATGACCACTAGGTTCCATGGCTCGACAGTCCTAGTCCCTAGTTGTCAACACAAGCAATTTTACATGCTACAACAAAGCTCCAAATTTTAAATGAATTCCAATTTTCTGATTCGAAGTGTTCAACTATATAAAATTTTCAGTAAAATGGAGGAGGAAAAACGTAACAAAAACGTTGAAGCTCAAGTATTTACAGATTCCGACAGGACACTGAAGGCTAACACCTGAAGAGTTCCAACATTATATACACGTCCTTAGCATCATATATTCTATCAAATTTATGTTGAAAGGAACATTTAGAAGAAAAAAAAAAAATCCAAGTTATTTGTGATGTTGTAGTACACTTTAGTCAAGTTCCAGCACTACTTTACCAAGGATTCGTTTCTTGTCCTTAGCTTCATGAGCCTCTCTTACTTGTGCTATTGAAAATGTTTTCTCCACCGGTATACTCAGCTTCCCGGCTTCCGATAATCTGCATATCTCATGTAAACCTTCCGAGTCCGCCCTCATGTATATCCATGAATATTCTGCAAGCACCGAGTGGTCGAAAGATTCAGCAGCAGATCATTAACATTACGGGATACGATCTATTGTCGGAAATGCAGCATTTCATAGCATGGATGAATTGAAATCTTCAAACTACGAGATTAAAATGGCAAAATGCATGGAAGATGCATAAGACAACACACATGTTAATGTCTTTTTTCAGACAGCAGAGCGATGTTTCTGTTACCGGTAAGACATACATAAGGCATATGCAAAATCAACAAAAGGGGGACTTATTAACAAGATAGCAACAAACTGAAAATTTTGAAAATTTTTCACATATGCTAATATTATTTCTTCTTAGATCCTCTCTTATATAGATCTTAACTCGAGTAACAGTTTTCTTTTCTAAAAACATGCTTATCGAGAGTAAGATGACAAATAAACTATGTACCTATTCCGTGAGAAAATTTGTATTGAATCCTTTTCTTGAATAAAACAGCTGTAGCTGCAGGAAGCCCAACCGGTAGTCCATACCTGTCACTCAGCGCTGCTGCCTCTCCCTACAATGATAGAGTAATAGACGACTAAACATTTGATAATTACACCACAGCATTCGTAAAAGCACCTACCAAAATTTCCAGCTAGCAAAGCTGGTATAAATTCTTAAAGGGTTTGCACCGGGCCATGACTCTTGTTATGTATGTACCGATAACGTTGAACAGGAAAGGGATTTGAAGAAAAGAGAAGGAAGTACCCTTTTAAGATGACAAGCATTAACAAGATTACACCTCTTACCTGAAGTGTCATATAGTGCCCGCCTCTATTCAAAAGATTGATGCCTATTCTTTCTGTCTCTGGCACACCAATGGTGTCTAGGACAGCATCGAATTTTTCCTTAATTACTGACTCAATATCCTGAAATAAGCATCTCGTTAAAGCTCAAATCAGTAATCAATATAAGGCTCTGTCAATTAGTAAGCATTCCTAACAGCTATCAATATCAAAATAATATATCGTAAATTATCACTTGACCACCTCGGAAGTGTAATCAACAGCCTGCTCAGCACCTGCTGCCATTAATCGATTTATACTTTGATTTCCACAAGTAGTTGTAACATGGCACCCTGCAGCAACCGCGATCTGAATGGCAGAAAAACCTACTGCTCCTCCGCCACCTATTACTAACAGCCTTTGCCTGTTGAATGAGAATTTGATCATGGGAGGATAATTTGCAACAGTTCCATAGAAAATTTAATCGTAAAATTCAGTTGGCAGATTATATTGTTATACTCTCAACCAAAAAAAAGTTTGTTAGATGCGGCACAGAAATGAGATGGCATACTTCGTCAATATCATTATGTATTTACTTTAATTTGAAATGCATATATAGAGATTCATCTTTGGACAAATATCCAAAGATAAACAAAATGAAACAAAATAAGTTCAAGCCAAAGATAACGAGCATCACAATAATACAAATTTCGGATTGCTACTAGCCAATATAGTCAATGCCCTTCAAACTCTCTGATCTACAATGACAAACCTATGTACCTCAAAGATGATCATAAATTTCCATGAACACAGGCAAACAACTTATCGATAGTAAGACACTATTAACAAGCCATAATATTTGACAACAATTCGTTGAAATCAGGAAATACATGAAAACATTGCTGAAAATGATGGCCATTCCAGTGAAAGAAACATACCCTTCAGTTGTCCTTGCAGTACTTTTTAAGGCACGCCATGCAGTCAATGCAGCAAACGGAATGGCACTTGCTTCCTACAAGACCCAAAAATAATTCTCAGATCCATGCTGTGCGATTATTAGAGAACCACAAATTAGAATAAATAATGATGAAAAGGTTAGTCAGAACACTAGAAAAAACAGATAGAAGATAATGTGGGTAGAGTGGTATTATCATCCACTACCGCTAAGAATGAACAACAGGTAATTGTGAGTCACGAGTAAATCTATTTCTTTCCGGAAACAATCAAATGTAACATAAATTTGTTTTTCACCAAAAGAATAACTAAATGATTGAATAAGTTACCACATGAGTCAATGAAGCTGGTTTCGGAGAAAGCTCATCCTCGGTGAGAATAGCATAGTCTGTGTATGTACCCCTCAGAGCAGTTGGATGCAAAGCACCAAAAACTTCCTGCCCTACAGTCAGTGACTTCACTGAAGCACCAACAGCTGCAACTTCACCACTAACATCACGACCCAAAATGAGAGGTAGAAGCGGCTCAAATATGGAACGACCATAGCCCGATCGCATCTGCGGAAAGAGATATTCGGAAAATTAAAGCAACATGATTTTAGCTCCCTGATTTGCCAAGTAAACTGAAAGGTTCTTTTTTTCTTCCTAATTTAATTTCAATCCTTTTGCAACTTTTGAAATCAGTCCATAAAATTTACATAGTTTCAAAAATCCCACAACTCAAATTTGCATTGAGAAATTACATAAAAGAAAATCTAGCACCATCCAACATTTTAAATTCGTTTTTTTTTTCACATTTTTATGGCAAATTAAACAACATTTAAATGAATTAAGCAAATTAAATAGATTCAAACAAATTAAACAAGGAAATAATTATTTTTTTTAAAAACCTTCACATGCATAAGGAGATTGATTCATATAGCCACTAATTGACGGGAAAAAAACCAAAAGAGGAACTCATTTCCATCTCATTTCATTTTCTCGCACTTTCCCAGGAACCAAACAATCCAATAAAAAAACAAATATAACAAACTTTTACGATTCAATTAAACAAGAAAAGTTCAACCAAAAAAAGGGACTTACTCTGGTATCAAGGGGGTTGATAGAAACAGCTCGGGCTCGAACCAGAACTTCATTGGGCTTAAGATCAGGAACAGGCACATCGGGTCGGAGCTGCAACACCTCAGGTCCACCGAACCGAGGCAGCAACACCGCCCTGCAGCTGCTTACGTAGCACCGAATCGAACCCGCTTTCATTGATAACTCCGAAATGGGTCTGGGTTTTAGGCTTTGAAGTTTCAAGACAGCCATCCTTTTTTCCCTTTTTTCTGCTCAAATTTCTGGGTTTCAGCTTCTTTCTTGTGTTATGAAGGGAAAGCAAAGGAGAGACGTGGAAGTGTTTTAGTCCGCAGAGAAGAAAAAAAGTAGTTGTGAATTGTGAGTGAGGGCCTAAGGGGCGTGGAAGGAGGTGATGAACAATTTTTAATCGCTTATTACATTAATAAAATAAATAAAATTTTCTAACCTTATCTATTAAATCAAGTTAGAATTTTCAATTTGATTATATTTTTTATATAAGTATCATATTATTAAATTAACTATTAAAAAAATCATTGAATTATTGTTTTCAATTATATCTTCTCATGCTAAATTCAGGATTAAAAAATAACATTCACATTACCATTAAAGAGTTCAACTTATACATGCAACACTACTTAGATAATAATTTTTTATATTTTTTTAAAAAAAATGTTATTTTGATGCAGTTAAAGTTTTTATTTTTTTAAATACATAACAACATTATTTACCAAATATGTTTTATGTTGAAAACAGAGAACACAAATTTCAATCAACCGTAACTTATTCCAGCCACTGCCATGAGTTAGACACAAGCAAGCACCTTTAAGAAAACGAACTCAAATTTCATAGACAAAATTAAAACTTTCATGAACTTGTAATAATTACAGAATAATATCCACAAGAAAAAAAAAATGTTAGAGTTTCAGTGGGGAGCTTAGCCCCATTGTAAATCAGTCTCTTAACCTATTACTTTCATTCCTGCATGTTTTGAGCAGGGGTACTGGTAGCAATGGTTGTGGTGAATGCGGCATTTTTAGATTCAGGATTAGCAGTTTGTGCAGCTATGGAAGAAACATTAGCATGGGAAACTCCTACAGTGGCTGATGTCCTCGATACATCTCGATTCTGCTGCTTCTGCATCGTTTCGGCAGGAGTGGTGGTTGTTGGAGGATTTGTGCTAGGTTTCTGCTCTGCGTTACTTGAGGCATGCAGTTGCTGCAGCCTGTAATCGGTTTCAGGCCGACGGCAAACCTTCCTCAAAGGTACAATTTCCTAAGGGATGGAATATGCAAAAGACTCAAACAATGCAATATATAGTTTGTGCCCAGTGTGTGTGAGAATGAAAACAATAATCAAGTAATTTAATTAACTAATACCTCAGATTGATCATGATCGTATCGCACCAAAAATCTACAACGACAACCTCTTACATCATGCCTCCGCCTTTGTGCATCAAGGACGTGAGCATCAAAGTAAAGGGCCTGATCTTTACCTTCCTGAAAATATAGAAATCATTCAAAAAAATGACTTATGAGAAAAGGTTTGATCAAAAGAAATATATATATACTCTCTCAAGATTGCTTCAATGTCATCTTTGATTGGCAGTTGTAAGCAGAAATTCACCTGAAAACAAAGAATAAGGTCCCCGGGAAGAACTGCAACACACTCGGATGCTTCACATGGGAGGGACCGTTGCCTGAGATGCTTGCGAACTTTAACCCACTCATCCTCCTCAGGTCCAAAGCCAGCAAAACGAACCTGTACTTCCTGCAAAGGACAGCAAAATGATTTTGGAATTCTCTTTCCTGTATGGCAAATTTTGATATTCTTTAGTTATTCATAAACCATTAAAATTTTAATAATGAAACAGAAAAAGGTGAAATGATGACAACTTTCAAAAGTATCTAATCAATTTCAGGGGGAAAAAATTAGAAAGATGGGATCAGGAAAACATAAGAAATAAGAGGAGAATAGTTAGACTAGGTAATATATGTAACTCGTGCAATATTAAATAAGCACTAGCAGCAGCGTATGCAGTAACATTGAGCTGAAAACCTACCGGATCACCTGTTTCCATATATCTATGGGCCAAAAAGGTTGCAACATCATACCTGAAAAATAGAGATTAAGAAATTGAGTTAATTGAAAATAATTTGTTTACCAGAGAACAAAATTTATATGAGATGAAGGTAAGCTTCTGCCTCCAAACTTCCCAATCCGAATCGCAAACTTACCACGCACCATCCCTTGAAGATTTAGCTTCAAACTCCATGAAAGATTCTGACATATGCCTTGTGGCAACAGGAACTGGGCAAAGAAAACGAGAGCAATCGGTCTAAAGTGAGATGATACAAAGACGAAAATCCACAGTGGGAAGCACGGAAGCCCCACAATGAAGTAGAACTCTAGCATCTTTAAACACTTATTAATTAGGCTGCTTAATCACTTACATGTGCTTTTCATAAACACAAGCTTCTGAGGTAGAGATTAGTAAAATTCCTCCCTCAAAAGTAAAATTATCAACATATAGAGATGAGAAAAAAGCACGGCTAATAGTAGAATAAGCAGAATCCTCCCTTAATGTATCCTAAAAATCTAACCTAATGATTAGTAATAAACAGTTTAAGGAACCATTAAACTAACATATATGACGGATGATACAAATACTAGTAATCTTATGCATCACATTTAAAGACATAGGAACACAGCTAAACAATGTGTACTTCTTCCATATTTCAGATAAATAACTAAATGGACTGTGAAGCATCCAATTATTAATCCCAAATTTAGGAAAAAGAAAGGAGGCCTTCAAGACTTCGAAGACAGAATCAAAATCCATTCTACCTGTAGCGGCTGGCATAGCAGTGGAAATTGGAGCAGCCATAGGGGGAGGCATGGGAGCAGCAGCAGGTTGAAGTACATTTCTCACAGGATTTGAATCATCCCGAGGCATAGATGTAACATTTAACTTCCCAGGAACCTTACTTGATTTTGCCCTAATTGCATAGCGCCTATTTTGGAACCAATTCCATACCTACACAAAACTTTCCAGAGTAAAGGACTTCAAATATTTCCTCAATACACAAAAAATCAAATCAAGTTCTTACTTGCTTAAACTGCACAATAGTCCTCCCTTTCCGTTCTGTTGATTCACTACAACCAAAAGAAATTTCCTTACAGTAAAGAATTATACATCATGCCGCATTACATTATGCTTTCAAGGAAATTAATGCACACCTGAACTTCTCCGCCAGACTTTCAAGGATTTCCCGAGCTGGCATTTGATTATGGTGCTCTTGGAGAACAGTCTCCATATCTGCAACCTGGATGTAGAGATTAAGTCACAAACCCATTCTTTAGAGAATGCGGGAGGAATTTGATTAACAAACAACTATACTACTTATCTCAAATACACCAGGATTTCAGTATGACCTTCAGTGATAACCAAAGAAGCAGCTGATTGAAAATTACTTTTGCCTCAGAACATTCAGAATAAATAGACCTCATACCAAAAACTATTTGCAGCAAGCACATGTTTCCCATCCATGCTGTGATTAAAAGGGCATTACATCTTAAAACCAGGAAAATCTTGCTACCAAAATTGCCCCTTTTGATTCTACTGCCATCAAGAACATTACCTACTTGGAATTTTCATTTAATCCCCACATCAGAGTTTCCAATTTGTATACTACTTTTCCAGTTTTGGTGATACTGTCAGGGAATATCCAAAGCCTACTCCGGGGCTAATCCCCTTCCCACACGAAACTAAGAGCACAAGCTAGATAAATAAAGTTGAAAACCTTAAACAAGCCCAAGGCATTTAGTACATAACGGTAATTCCAAGCAAAAGCTAATGCTACCATTAACAAAGAAAGATAATACCTAAGCTCACTATTTAACAAACTATCAAGACAACCCCAAGAAATCAAAGATAAAAAATAATAGCAAACAACTTAAAATAAAAAAAACCCAGAACTAAATCGAATAAATCAAGCAATCTAACTAATCCCTTCTACATTTTGAACTAAAAAAAGAAAATCCAAACATCCATATTCAAATACATGCAATGTAATAAATTGAAAAGGAGGGTACCTCAGTTTGGGTGAAACGGAAGGCAGGGCCACCATTACTAGGGGGCCGACCCATCTATTCCAACTCTCAACTCCCCCTTGCGCGGGCTTTTTTTTTTTTTTTTTCCTTCCTTTTTTCTGTTTTTGGGAGTGTGTTTACGAGGTAAAGAAAGGAAGAAGAAAGTCAAGATTTTGTTTTGAAAAAAAAAAGTAGTTGACAAATTGCGATAGAAATTTAAATAAGAAAGAAATATTTCGTTTGGGTTTCGACTTTCGACCCTAATTTTGTCGCCAAATCAGGTGAGTCCCGTGCGTTTTATACTATGTATATTATCGTTCCATCCAGTAATAAAATCTTAGACTTAATATAATAATTTCTTAAAAATAGTAGTATGGTAAAATATTTTATTTATTAATTTATAAAACAAGTTCGTCTCCTAAATTTTTTTCCCCTTGAATGAATATCAAATCATGGTTAAAAAAGGGTTTGTAAATTCTTAAATCTCATCGAGTTACAAACCATGAGGCCACTACAAGGAAAACTTCCCATCCATGTCAACTCCCAGTGCTTTTCAAAGTTGGAAAGATAAAATTTACATCTGGTCGCATTTTCTTAACGATTCTATTATTAATTTTATTAGTAGGGTCAATCACAAATACAAAATACTCAACTGGATAACTTTCAATCCCATGTGAATCACTCGAATCTTATATCAATAATCGCAAATTTTTAAAGATTATAGGATTTGAATCGATAAGCTGCATTGCAAATTACTTGGGGACTTTTCATGCTTAATGAGTTTGAAATTTAAATATAAAATACATGTGTTGATGGGGTGGATGGATTTAGTGACAAGTGCAGCTGCCATCTTCGTCCCTAAAAGAAAAGGAAAAAGATCTAACACTACACAAATGTTCTCATCTTGATCTCCAATTAGATTTGTCAAGGAACTAGCAGGAAAACATTGCATTGTACATTCACCTTTAACAGTTTCATCAGAAAATAATAACCATGAAGTCGGATTCAAGTATATCCATTCCATTAAAAAGATCTTTTCTTTTGGCTTCATGGACTTTTCTTCCAACAGTGTAGCAAAAACATAGGCACTCAATGTTTCCTAAGCATCGTGGTCTTCAAAGTTGTTGGCCTTTTCACATTCATCGATCCATTCACTGTATCTGTAATGAAAGAAGCCAAGTTGGGAACAATAAAGTTGAATGATAATAAGATGAATCACCAACTGGATTCATGTTGATTGTTACTTACATGTCCATAGGTTCTGTCAAAGCTGCAGAACCAGAAGAAAAGAATGGAAATATCTTAGATGATTACACAAAATCACAGTAATGGAAGTCAATGTACAACAAAGAGACTTAATAAACCACTAAAACATACTGCAATGGAATCAGCAAACAAATATAAAAGGATCCCTTCACCATCATAACATTCTCAGGACTAATTTCATTCACAAAGAATCCAGAAACCGACCTTCCCAACATGATACATCAGCAAGAACTAGACTATGCTACAGAAAACGAAAAGGAAAACACAAAAACCGAAACCCCTTCTTCTATTCAGTTTTAATTTGGTAACTTGACGTTCCATAAACCTATTAGAACGAAAAATCATTTTACTTATAACCGGCCATCATTAACTCTAACAATAAAAATCAACATCTAAACCAGTCATATCTTTATGATTTATAGTTTGACCAACAGGTGACATATTCATATGCTTCTGAAGTTTTGCTTTGACATCAATTATATAAAGGTTTAGGTGAACCAAATTTTCTTGAAAGTGATAAGTACAAGAGAAACTTTGGGAAAAGATATGAGACATGAACTTTGATGAATGATGATAATGTAAATTGTGGAATCAATGCAGCAGCAAATTAACATACCTGTAATGGGGGTGCAAAAGCTTTCTTGACAAATCCTACAAATTGCTTCACCAATCAAGTTCTTCATATCCCTAAAACCAAACCAAATCAAACCCTAAGTTCCCCAAAAAACAAGAACATAAATTCTAGAAACTAAATCTCACTTAGCACCCCCCCCCCTTATCACCCTATAAAATTCGATCAAATAAAGTACACAATTCCTAGAAATTGAAGTACCAATCGGTTGATTAAAGTGCTAAGGCCTCCGTTCCAATTCCACTAATTCCAATTCCAATAGAACAAAATCTGGGTGCAAAGCAATTAATAACATTCACCCTAGCTAAAGTCATATGTATGTTTCTTGAAAACATCAAAGCAAGAATCAACAAAGAGTAAGAAAGTGAAAACCAACAAGCGGCATTCAACACCGGTTCCATGGTTGCAAAAGGGACAACTGAAAACAGTATCAAGCTTGTCCATTCTCTTCTTAGGTGGTGGCTTTGCCCTCGACTTCCTTTTCCCCATTTATTCAGAGAAAAAAGGAGAACACCTTAAATCTGTTATCAGAAATCAATAAATGATGCGATTAGATTCCGAAACAAGAAAAAGAGCATCAATCCAAAAATTAAGAAAAAAAAACCCTAATAAAACTATTCGACTCTGTTACTTAAGGTGATCAAATAATCGACGCGACAATACATAACAAAAATATTCAATACATAACAAAAATATTCAATGTTGTCAATTTTTCTTCAGAAAAAAAGGAGGGTTTTTTCTTTTACCTTATGAATGAGAGAATAGCTTGAGATTCAAAACCCAGAAATTAAAACTGATTTGGAGAATCGATGAATAAAGATTTTAAGGAGAAAGAGAGCAACGTATGTGTGTATATATTTTTAAATATAGATATAGAAAGGTCTAGAAAGGTGATGAGAAAATTATGATTAACGCGGGCTAGAAATAAACGGTAAACGGTTTAAAAAACTAAAGCCAGCAAAGTGACACCGTTTTTGATATTTTCTCCTTTTGCTCAAGCTTAAATCAATATTGTTTCAATTTAAGTACTAAATGCTAATTCGATTTAAGTGGAATATATTTAAAAGGTTTAATTATTTTTTGACCCTCCAACTTTACAAACAAAATTATTTTAGCTTTTTATTTAATTATTAGGTTTAATTACTTTAAATTATTTAATTTAATTTAATTTAATCCACCTATTAACTATAACTAATGAAGTTTGATATTATCATCCATTAACTTTAACTTTGGTTCCATTTTGACCCTTTGGTTAATTGTCATTTAAGTCCTCAAGCCTTTTCTCAATTAAAAATTTATAGCGATTGAACTTATATGATTTAGTCCTTGAGCCTGAATTAACTATTTAATTGACAAAATTGATTGACCAAATATCAATACATTTTTATATTAATCTCGTAAATATTAAAATATGAATATTTACGGACTCAGTTTATGAAAATGGGATTTCGAAACTGTCTTTTTCGGTATCACTGAAAATCAGGCTGTGATAATGCAAATTGCATGCGACTTATTTCATTTCTCGTCGAAACTACTTCTAATCCAAAATTTATGATACAGGCTAAAAAAATGTTTGATGAAATATAAAACCATTTAGGTTATGGTTATTTTAAATCAATTAAGATGATTCGCATTATATTAATGTATCATTTATCAGTTACATGATTTGAATAATAAAAATTATTAAATATCTCAAGTTCTTGAGAAATAATGAAAGCTTTTGTAATGAAAAAATTTAACTTACAAATTGGATGAAATAGATTAATTATTTCAACTCCAACCAAACATCTATATATAATGTATCGATAAATACATAAATACCTTTTTAAATAGTCATAGTGTAATAGCCCAAATTTCAGTGATATTAGAAATAGTGGTTCGAGACCATCAAATCTGACAAATGAACTCATAGATTGTATCATTTAATATTTACGAGCCAAATGTAGCCTTTAAAAGATTTTTGAAATAGTAAATTGTGTTTTATAAAGATTTGTTTGGTCAAGAAATCGAGAAAAAGAGGTATCGAGATCTCGGTGTTATAAACCGAGTCATAAATATTTTATGAATATTTACGGAATGTCAATAAAGTAGTATAAAAATTTCGTTAGAAAATTTTAACGTTTGGGTGATTAATTAAATAAAAAGGACTAAATTGAAAAAAAATGTAAAAGTTACTAGATGGATTAAATAGTTTAATTTTCAAATGAGGAAGGATTAAAGAAGCAATTATGCTAATTGCCAAACTTGAGGCGGCATAAGCATAAAAATCTAAGATTTTTATGTGTTGAAAATATATTATTAGATAATTATATTATTATAATATATTATTATTAAACAAATGAAAAAAAGGGAAGAAAGAAAAGAAATAGAAACAGAAACCCAAACGAAAACAAAGAGCAGGGGAAGGAAAGAAAGAAAAAGAGAAGAGAAAGAAGAAAAGGGGCAAAATTGGAAAAATTGCCAAAATTAGCTAAATAAAAAGGTACCAAATTGGAATATCTAGAGTTTTTCTTGATTTCTCTTCATTTTCATAAGCTAAAAAACAGCCATGAAAGAGGGTTTAAGCTGGTTTTCATACTCTGGCTTCATGTAAGTTTAATTCTTGCTTTCTCCTTGAAATTTTTATGTTTTTGGACTTTTATAATTGGGTCCAACTTATTAACTCATTAGTTTTTGATTCTATAGCTAATTTGTAAAGTTGATGTGGATTAGTGATGGACGAATATGATGAATAAATACTGAATTAAAGCTTTAATTTTGTTATATGATGATTTTATCAAGTAAAATTGATGGAAATTGGTTTTAGGGTCTAATTGTGAAAGAGTTGAAATTAAGGCCTAGTGTTAAAATTATGATTTTCAAAGATTATGAAGTAGTTTAAAATGATAGAGAAAAGTATTAAATGAGAAAATTAGCTCAATTGAGGGGTTAATTGAGCAAGGATTGAATTGTATGAAATGTGGAATTTGGGACAAAATAGAAATCAACATGTTATACCAAAGCAGTTTTGGACAGCAACAGTTGTCTAACTTTGAAAAATCACTAAAAATGGTATCAATTGAATTAGAAGTTTAGTGAGATATATAATTAAAGCTTGTTGAGTCTAGTTTCATATAAAAGAAACAGAGCAAGCAAAGGAAGTCTATATTTTGAGATATTCAAATTTTTGTAAGACTGGTTTAGAATAACTTCGTGATCCCCTGTTCTTACTTTAGAAATTCACTAAAAATTGTAGAAAAATAATTATGAGTTATAATTTATATGTTTGTATTACTTAGTGAGTCTATTTTCATTATAAATGATCGGAAACACTATATGAAAGTCGTACTATGAGATAATTGATTTTTAGTGAATACAGGTCAGAGCCGTCAGACTGTGTAACAGGGGAGAACTTAAATAATAAACTGTACTAATTGGCCACACCAAAAATTCTGAAAATATTATAGTAAGAAGATATGTGAGTCTAGTTTCAAATAAAATTTACGGATCTTAATTTGGAGTTTTGTATCTCAAGATAAAAATAATTAAGTGACTATGACACGGATAGACAGCTTGAATATTCACACAAGTAAATAGTGAAAATTATAGATAATGTTACTTACAAGTGTGTTGTTTATACTAAGGATGTGGATGGAGAGGAGGATGAGGAAAAATAATATATGAACGACTTGTGTATAAATTGATTACATGCTCGATTATAATTGGTAAATGCTGAATTAGAAATGATATAATATTTTATTTAGAATATTTATTATGAAATTATGATTATCGTTATAATACAAAAATTGAACTTGTGAGTTTATATGGCTAAATTTTTGTGATCATTTGTTAATTTTATGAATTTCATGATGTGTTATTTCATATGTATTGATGATAAAATCGTGAATAATGTAAGAGCATGAAAATTGAATAAATGATCAAATTGAGCACTTCAGTTCAGTGACAACATGAATTGACGGAAAATACAATGGTTGAACCATGGCAACAAGTGATAAGTGATAGCTTCGGCTACACTTATCTAATCAAGGACAAGTGAAAGTGAAAAGTGGTAGCTTTGGCTACCTGATCAGTGAAAAGTGGTAGCTCCAGCTACCTGATCAGTGAAAAGTGGTAGTTTTGGCTACCTGATCAGTGAAAAGTGGTAGCTCTAGCTACCTGATCAGTGAAAAGTGGTAGCTCCAGCTACCTAATCAGTGAAAAGTGGTAGCTCCAGCTACCTGATTAGTGAAAAGTGGTAGCTTTGGCTACCTGATCAGTGAATAGTGGTAGCTTTGGCTACAAGTGATAAGTGATTTCCGTGTATGACCATATCTGGGATATGGCATTGATGTGATACGTGTTTAAGATGTAAGACCATAGCTGGGCTATGACATTCTAGTGAAAAGTGATGAATTGACGGATAAGACCACGAGCGATCCATGGCAAAGTGTGAAACGTAAGTATGGTATTAACCATACTGAGTTGCGAAATGTGGCACTGAGCAATACCGTGTAGCTTGTCATGATCGACAGGTTGTGTGAATAGACTAATTCTATAAGACGTTCACTAATCTGACAAGTTTGGTAAGTGTTACATGGAATTATGTGATATAAGGAAATATGAGTTAATGAGACATGAACATAGAACTTGGATGATGAATGAGTTCATTTGTGATTATATATTTGTACACCCTTGAGTATATTATCCGTATGAATTGACATTCCCAATGAGTTAATGAGAAGAGTTCTAATATGACATAATCTAAATTCGAAATGAAATATTATGGAAACGTACTTGAAATACATTGGTATGTTTTGTATATGTTATTTGAGTTCATAATATGGAAAGTAAATGTATGTGAAAATATGAGGTGATGATATGTAACACCCCTTAACCCCAAACTGTCGCCGGAATAGGGTTACGAGGCATTACCAGATATATCAGACTAATTACAAATAATTCACAAATAAAATAACATTTATAGTATAATTATTAAATAAATCCCTATAATAGACTTTCAAAGCCCAAAACATTTATTAAAAGTAGAATGTGACTTATTCGAATTTTCTAGATTTTTTTTTTCAACCAATACCAAATTTATCATTTTATAACTTCATATCATTTTCCTCATCCAAAACATTATAATCATTTATATACAACCAAAATCATTTAACTTTATGTATGTTTATAATTCATATAACTATCTAGTACATGCCATTTAACAAAAAGGAAGAAATTCATCACCAAAATCTTCTTGTTGGAGTCGGGTCTGTTTTGGATGCTGGACCGGATCCGAAACTCTAATGACCTGCGCACGGAAACAACCGTACGCTGAGTATTTCATACTCAGTGGTATTACTATAAATCAAAATTATTTAACATTAATAAATTACAAACATCACCATAAACTTTATAAATTATTAAAACTAATTATACATAATTATATAATATATCACTTCATAAATCTTAAATTCACATTTCATTTAACACATACTAATTCAATTCATAGTTTAACACGTACATTCTTTCACATACCTTTCAATAGAGTTAAATCAATCCATCTCATTTTCAAAGTTCCATTTCAATTACTTACCCTATTAACAATGCTCGGACTCTGACAGATACGTGGATTCCACCCAAGCACACCAAAATATCCAACCCAATCACACCCGGAATAATATAAATCCTCCATAACACACCAGTATAATATAACCTCCAAAACACACCAATATATCATATCCTCCCAAACACACCAATAAGGCATTAAATGCCTCTTCGGATAACCGAAGTATATAATAACAGAATCATCTTCTCGGCCAAGCTACAAATCTCCTCATCACATCACAAATCCAATGGCATGCCATTTGTATCAAATCTAGTCTGACAAGTTAATAGGGTATTCAAATCATTTCTCAATTCAATTTTTAATTCAATTCAAAACACACCTTTCATTTTAATACATTTTCCACTTTCTAATTACTAAACAATTTAAATACTCAAACATATTCACACTTCATCTCAGTCTCATTCATGTCAATAATATTACTTACCTTATAAATTACTTACCATGCATATGAATTTAAATATAACATTAACTAAATAGTAGTTTGAATTATAGTAATACAAACCGAAATACAAGTTTACTCCTCCACGATCTTTTCTTTTCCCTTGGATGCCGATGCCTCGTTTTCCTTGTTAGCTACGAAAATAATAATAATTTACATTATTAATTACAGCATTAAATTACAATAAATAATGAATTTTATTCAATTTCTACTCTTCCTCTTCATTCTACATTCTTTATACACAATTCTATTATTTACTTATAAGTTCTTTCAAAGCTGTCTACCTGAGTCATTGTCACTAAATTATCTATATCTCGAGTTACAGAATTCCGAATTAAGATCCGTAACTTTTATATGAAACTAGACTCATATATCTACTTTCCATAAAATTTTCAGAATTTTTGAGTTAGCCAATAAGTACATTTTATTCTTTGAAATCACCCTTATTCTGTTGTCTGACAGTTCCGACCACTCTTTGCTAAAATTTAATTATCTTTTTGTACAGAATTCAAATGATGTTCTAGTTTGTTTCTTCTAAAACTAGACTCATTAAGGAATCTAACCATATAAATTATGTCCCACAATTATTTTTGTACAATTTTTAATGAGTTTTTTACAAGTTAAAACAGGGGATCTCGAAATCACTCTGAACCAGTCTTACAAAAATGTAAATATCTCAAAATTCAGAATTGCTTTGCTTTCTCTGTTTCTTTCATATGAAAATAGACTCATTAAGGTTTAATTTCATATCTCATTCAACTTCTACTTCCATTTATACTATTTTTGGTGATTTTTCAAAGTTACTCTTCTGCTGCTGTCCTAAAACTGTTTTCTTATAACTCAATTTACAATTTAATCCTAATTAAGTTTACTTATTTTCTTAACTTATTTCATGCTTTGATTGTAACGACCCAAAATCCGTGGGCACCAGAAAAAAAAAGAAATGTGTTATCGGGCCTCCGTCTTAGTAAACCGAGTTAGTAAATAATTATTAGGAGTAATTATGAGTCTAATAGTGTGTTTAATTAGATTTTTATTTAGTGAATTTAGCTTAATTTAAAGTAATTGGGAAAAAGGATCAAATTGAATAAGGATTAAAAGTCTAATTGTAGATTAAAAGAAAATAAAAAGGACTAAAATGGCAAATAGACCATTTAGTATACTTGAGGCGGCATAAGCTTAAAAAAAATCTGAGATTTTATGTGTTAAAAATATATTATTATTATTAAATAATTATATTAATATAATAGTATATTATATAATAAGTAAATAGTATAAAAAGAAACAAAAGAAGAACAGAAAAGAACAGAGAAGTTTTCGAAACAGGGGAAAAGAAAGAAAGAAAGAAAAAGAAAAGGGAAAATTGAGGTTTTAAAGCTTGAAGTTTAATTAGGTAAGTTAATCAAGTTCTATTCTCTTAATTTTGATGTTTTAGAAGCTTTAAAGCAAGATTTTGATGAAACTAAGTTGATATTTTGAGAGTTTATTGGTTTTCAAGTATAGTTGATGTTGAAGAAAAAGATGAATTAGAGACTAAATTGAATAAAATTTAAGTTAGAATTAGTAAAAGGATTAAATTGTAAAGTAAGCTATAAGTTTTCTATTATAGGGATTAATTTGGAAGAAATTATGAATTAGGGTTTTATTATGAAATTATATAATCAAGTTGAATATGGAAGGAATTTAAGTAGAATCAAAGCATGAATTAAGTTAAGAAATAAGTAAACTTAATTAGGAGTTAATTGCAAAATAAGTTATAAGAAAACAGTTTGGGGACAGCAGCAGTAGAGCAACTTTGAAAATTCACCAAAATCGTAGAAGTGGAATTAGAAGTTGAGTGAGATATGAAATTAAAGCTTATTGAGTCTATTTTCATATGAAAGAAACATAGAAAGTAAATAAGTTCTGTATTATGAGATATTTAAATTTTAGTGAAACTAGTTCAGGGTGATTTCGAGATCCTCTGTTCTGACTTGGAAAAATCATTAAAAATTGTATAAAAATAATTTGGGAACATAATTTATATGGTTAGATTCCTTAATGAGTCTAGTTTTAGAAGAAATAAACCATAACATCATTTTAATTCTTTATAGAAATATAACTAATTTTTAGTGAAGAAGGGTAGGAACTGCCAGACAGCAGAACAGGGGTGAATTTAAAGAATAAACTGTACTAATTGGCTAAACCAAAAATTCTGAAAATTTTATGGAAAGAAGATATGTGAGTCTAGTTTCATAGAAAATTTACGGATCTTAATTTGGAATTCTGTAACTCAAGATATAGATAATTTAGTGATAATGACTCAGGTAGACAGCTTTGAAAGAACTTATAAGTAAATAATAGAATTGTGTATAAAGGATGTGGAATGAAGAGGAAGAGTAGAAATTGAATAAAATTCAATTATTTATTGTAATTTAATGTTGTAATTAATAATTTAAATTATTATTATTTTCGTAGCTAAAAAGGAACTCGAGGCATCAACCCACAAAGGAAAGGAGAAGGTTACTGAGGAATAATCAAGCAAATTCGGGTTTGTATTACTATAATTCAAACTATTTATTTATTCATTAAATGTTAGATTAATTTATGAATATGGTAAGTAAATTATAAGGTAAGTGTTTTTATTGAATTGAATGGAAATTGAGTTGAATGATGAATATGTATTGAAATTGAATTGTATCTGGATTGAAATGGAAAAGTGTAATTGATATTGAAATTGAATTTGTTATGGAAATGAAAATGAAATTGAGAACTGAAATACCCTATTAACTAGTCGGGCTGAGTCGGATATAATTGGCATGCCATAGGATTTGGAAGAGTACGGGATTTATCGGCTTTGCCGATCAGGCACTTTATGTGTCGTAAATCAGGCACTTTATGTGTCGTATTTTAGGCACCTCGTGTGTCGTATCAGGCACCTCGTGTGTCGTTTCAGGCACTTATGTGTCGTACATTGATCAGGTACTATGTACCGTTTTAGGCACAATGTGCCGTACTGGTGTGTTTGGGTTGGAATCCGTGTATCCGCTAAAGTCCGAGTCTGTTAATAGGGGTAAATAAGGAAAAGGTTAAATTGAATAAAATGAAATGGTTGAGCCATTGGAAGAAATGCGAAAATAGAACATGAACTGAAAAATGTGATTGGAATAGGAGTATGAGAATAGAAAGTATGAACCATTGGTTCAAGAAATGGATAGTGGCTCAACATGATTGTGTATTATTTCAATTGTTGAATAGCTAAAATTGAATTGTATGAATATATTGAGAAGGACAAACTTATATGAAAGTTATGTTTGAATTGGTTTAGTTAAATTAAAGTTATATGAATTAATGATATGATTATTATGATTATAATTTGAATTATGGTAATACCACTGAGTATATGTATACTCAGCGTACGGTTGTTTCCGTGCGCAGGTTGTAGAAGTCAAATACTGAACCAGCATCCGAAGCTAGACCCGACTTCAGCAAACTTTTGGTGATGTATATTTCCTTTTCATAATGTGGCATGTACGTAGGTTGTGTATAAAGGTTATTATGTTTTGAATGTAAATGGTTAAAAATGTTAGTATTACAAGTTTAAGAATTATAATGAAAGAAGTATATTTATTTTAATCTAACTAATAGTTTGATAAATTTAAGTTGTTATTATATTGATTGAGTTTGATTAGAAGGTAATTAGAATAGAAAATGAATATATGAAATGAATTGGTTGAATTGGTTATAATTGAAATGAATACGGTTTAATTTACAGGGGGTCTTATATAATAATAAGCAGAAATGCTGCCGAAATTTATATTAAACAAAAATTATATTTGCAAATTGTCTGATATGTCCGGTAATGCCTCGTAACCCTGTTCCGCGATGGTTCGGGGTTAGGGGTGTTACAATTATTGGTATCAGAGCTATCAGGTTTAGTCGATTCTCGGGCTAAATCGGGCTCGAAAATGAGTCAAAGAGTCTAGAAGTACATGCACTGTTGAGTCAAAGCTGAGTCGGGTTTTTGGATGCTGATATATATTTATTTGATTTTGTTTTATAGATAAAATGTCAGACGAAAGAATGTATGATGTTGAACAGGAAATGCATACTGGAAATCGAGAAATTGAAGAAACTGAATCTGTTACACCTACTGCAAATCCATTAGATAATCAACCTCCTAATGTAGGAAGAGGAAGAGATAACTCACAACTGTTAAGAGCTATAGCCGATGCATTACAACATGTAGCGGAAACTGTACCTGCTACACCAGTACCTACTCTTAGACGGGCCCCGATTAAAGAATTAAGAAAATATGGTGCCACGGAGTTTTCGGGACTAAGAGGTCTTGATCCGTCTACTGCTGAGAATTGGATAGAATCAACAAAAAGAGTTTTGCAACAATTAGATTGCACCCCCCGAGAGAATCTGATATGTGCCGTATCATTGTTACAAGGGGAAGCATACCTCTGGTGGGAATCTGTTGTTAGACATTTACCGGATGATCAGGTAACCTGGGATTTGTTTCAAAAAGAATTTCAAAAGAAGTATATTGGGGAAATGTATATTGAAGAGAAAAAGCAAGAGTTTTTAACGTTGAAACAAGGTAATATGTCAGTATTGGATTATGATCGAGAGTTTACTAGATTGAGCAGGTATGCTTCAGAATATATTCCAACAGAGGCTGATAGTTGTAAACGGTTTTTACGGGGATTAAGAGATGAAATAAAACTACAATTAGTGTCCCAGCGAATTACTGAATTTGTTGATTTGATCGAGCGGGCCAAAATGATAGAGCAAGTCTTGGGACTAGACAAAAAGTCAGAAACAGGTGGATTGACCAGGAAACGAGTAGGAGCAACTAGTTCAAATCCACTACCAAAAAGATCTAGAGAATTCAGAGGTGGTTGGAGACCTAGTTTAAAATCTGATCGAGGGGATATAAGCCGAGGAAAACAGACGACGGTATCTACTGGTAGTGTAAGAGGTCCATTCAGAGATACAGAAATTCCAGAATGCGGATACTGTGGCAAGAAACATTTAGGTGAATGTTGGAAAGTAACCGGAGGATGCTTCCGTTGCGGGTCGGTAGAGCATTTTGTTAGAGATTGTCCGAAGAATAAAAATATTACACCTACAACATCTCAAAGATCAGTGTCTACTGCTCGAGGCAGAGGTTCGGGCAGAGGTGGTTCTGTATCCAGAGGTGGAGGTGTACGAAGGGGCAGTGATATAGTTACACAACAGTCGGAAGCTAGAACACCAGCCAGGGCCTACGTGGTTCGGACTCGGGAAGAAGGTGATGCACATGATGTCGTGACAGGTATATTTTTATTGCATTCTGAGCCTATTTATGCTTTAATTGACCCGGGTTCATCACATTCATATATTAATTTAAAATTAGTTGAATCGGGGAAGTTAGAATCTGAAATGTCTAGAGTTTTCATAGAGGTGTCTAGCCCTTTGGGACAAACAATGTTAGTAGACAGAGTATGCCGGAGGTGCCCGTTAATAATACATGATAAAATGTTTCCTGTGGATTTGCTGATCATGCCTTTTGGCGATTTCGATATCATTTTGGGTATGGATTGGTTATCTGAACATGGGGTAGTTTTGGATTGCTATAAAAAGAGGTTTAGTATTCAGGCAGAAAACGGGGACAGAATTGAAGTGAATGGCATCCGTACCAGTGGTTCGACACGTATCATTTCAGCTATAAAAGCTAACAAATTATTACAGCATGGTTGTTCAGCGTATTTGGCATATGTTATTAATTCTGATTCAGTGGGGAGCCAATGCAGCCAGATTAGGACTGTATGCGAGTTTCCAGATGTATTTCCAGAAGAATTACCGGGTTTACCACCTGATAGAGAGGTTGAATTTGCTATTGAGGTGTATCCAGGTACAGCACCAATTTCTATACCTCCGTACCGAATGTCGCCTACTGAATTGAAAGAGTTGAAGGTGCAGTTACAGGATTTATTAGATCGAGGCTTTATCCGACCGAGTATTTCACCTTGGGGAGCTCCAGTATTGTTTGTTAAAAAGAAAGATGGTTCTATGCGGTTGTGCATTGATTATCGACAGTTGAACAAAGTGACGATCAAGAACCGGTATCCTTTGCCTCGTATAGACGACTTGTTTGATCAGCTTAAGGGAGCTTCAGTATTTTCTAAAATTGATTTGAGATCCGGGTATTATCAGCTGAAGGTGAAGGAAAGTGATGTGCCTAAGACTGCCTTCCGTACTCGTTATGGCCATTATGAATTTTTGGTAATGCCGTTTGGATTGACCAACGCTCCAGCTGCTTTCATGGATCTGATGAATCGCATTTTCCAGCCGTACCTAGATCAGTTTGTGGTGGTTTTTATTGATGATATATTGGTATATTCGAAGACAGAGGCAGAACATGATCAGCATCTTCGAAAAGTTTTACAGATTCTGCGGGAAAAACAGTTGTATGGGAAATTAAGTAAATGTGAATTCTGGTTGTCTGAAGTGGTATTTTTAGGACATGTGGTATCTGCTGATGGGATTAGAGTTGACCCGAAGAAGATCGAAGCAATTGTTCAGTGGAAAGCGCCAAAGAATGTGTCTGAGGTACGTAGTTTTCTCGGTTTGGCTGGATATTATCGAAGATTTGTAAATGGATTCTCGAAAATAGCAATGCCAATGACTAAACTACTGCAGAAGAATGTTCCTTTTATCTGGGATGATCAGTGCCAGAATAGTTTTGAGACTTTGAAGCAAATGTTGACAGAGGCACCGGTATTAACATTACCAGAGTCAGGGAAAGATTTTATTGTGTACAGTGATGCTTCTTTGAGTGGTTTGGGTTGTGTATTGATGCAAAATGGAAGGGTTATTGCATATGCATCTAGACAGTTGAAGCCGCATGAACGTAATTACCCGACGCACGATTTGGAGTTAGCTGCAGTAATTTTTGCTTTAAAGATTTGGAGACATTACTTATATGGCGAGAAATGCTACATTTACACAGATCATAAAAGTCTCAAATATCTTCTATCACAGAAAGAGTTAAATTTAAGGCAAAGACGGTGGATTGAGCTTCTAAAAGATTATGATTGTGTTATAGATTATCATCCAGGAAAAGCAAATGTGGTAGCTGATGCATTGAGCAGGAAAGCTGCGATTGAATTACGAGCAATGTTTGCTCGGCTCAGTGTTAATGATGATGGAAGCTTGCTAGCTGAGTTAAGGGTTAAGCCGATGATGTTAGATCAGATTAGAGCAGCTCAAATGGAAGATGATAAATTATTAAAGAAAAGAGAAATGGTTCAGAATGGTACAGTCGAGAGTTTTAGTATTGATGAACATGATTGTTTGAGGTTTCAAAATCGGATTTGTGTTCCAATTACTTCTGAATTAAAGAAGATGATTCTTCAAGAGGCACACGATGGTACTTTTGCATTGCATCCGGGTGGAACAAAAATGTATCGTAATTTACGAGAGCTCTATTGGTGGCCAGGGATGAAAAAAGATATAGTTGAATATGTCAGTAAATGTTTGACTTGTCAACGAGTAAAGGCAGAACATCAGGTACCGACAGGATTACTCCAGTCTATTAGTATTCCTGAATGGAAATGGGATAGTATTACTATGGATTTTGTTACGGGGTTACCACCGTCGGTGAGCAAAAAGAATGCCATTTGGGTGATAGTTGATCGACTTACTAAGTCTGCTCATTTCATAGCAGTTAGGACTGATTGGTCTCTACAGAAGCTTGCTGAAGTTTATATTCAAGAAATTGTGAGACTGCATGGTATTCCAGTGTCTATAATTTCGACCGGGATCCATGATTTACATCGAGATTTTGGAAGCAGTTACATGATTCTTTGGGTACTCGGCTTAATTTTAGTACTGCATTTCATCCACAAACCGACGGACAATCAGAACGGGTAATTCAAATTCTAGAAGACATGCTTCGGGCTTGTATTATTGACTTTGAATCAGGTTGGGAACGATACTTGCCGTTAGCTGAATTTGTTTATAATAATAGTTACCAATCTAGTATTCAAATGGCTCCATATGAAGCATTATATGGTAGAAGATGTCGATCACCGGTATGTTGGACAGAGTTGAATGAGAAAAAGATAGTTGGACCGGACTTAATTCAGGAGACTGAAGAAGTAGTTAAAAAGATCAGAGACAGGTTGAAAGTAGCTTTTGATAGACAAAAGTCTTATGCAGATCTAAAGCGACGAGATATAGAGTATTCTGTAGGTGATAAAGTGTTTTTAAAAGTATCGCCTTGGAAGAAAGTTTTGAGATTTGGTCGCAAAGGAAAATTAAGTCCTCGTTACATTGGACCGTATGAAGTAATTGAAAGAATCGGACCGGTTGCCTATCGACTAGCTTTACCTCCGGAATTACAGAAAATTCATGATGTTTTTCATGTTTCCATGCTACGAAGGTATCGATCGGATCCATCTCATATTATTTCTACTGAAGACATTGAGATTAGACCGGATTTATCATATGAAGAAGAACCGGTTCAAATACTAGCTCGAGAAGTGAAAGAATTAAGAAACAAACGAGTCCCTTTGGTAAAAGTATTGTGGAGAAGCCATAGTGTGGAAGAAGCAACTTGGGAACCGGAAGAAACTATGAGGGCACAGTATCCTCACCTATTCTCAGGTAAATTTCGAGGACGAAATTTATTAAGGGGGGAGAAATGTAACGACCCAAAATCCGTGGGCACCAGAAAAAAAAAGAAATGTGTTATCGGCCTCCGTCTTAGTAAACCGAGTTAGTAAATAATTATTAGGAGTAATTATGAGTCTAATAGTGTGTTTAATTAGATTTTTATTTAGTGAATTTAGCTTAATTTAAAGTAATTGGGAAAAAGGATCAAATTGAATAAGGAGTAAAAGTCTAATTGTAGATTAAAAGAAAATAAAAAGGACTAAAATGGCAAATAGACCATTTAGTATACTTGAGGCGGCATAAGCTTAAAAAAAATCTGAGATTTTATGTGTTAAAAATATATTATTATTATTAAATAATTATATTAATATAATAGTATATTATATAATAAAGTAAATAGTATAAAAAGAAACAAAAGAAGAACAGAAAAGAACAGAGAAGTTTTCGAAACAGGGGAAAAGAAAGAAAGAAAGAAAAAGAAAAGGGAAAATTGAGGTTTTAAAGCTTGAAGTTTAATTAGGTAAGTCAATCAAGTTCTATTCTCTTAATTTTGATGTTTTAGAAGCTTTAAAGCAAGATTTTGATGAAACTAAGTTGATATTTTGAGAGTTTATTGGTTTTCAAGTATAGTTGATGTTGAAGAAAAAGATGAATTAGAGACTAAATTGAATAAAATTTAAGTTAGAATTAGTAAAAGGATTAAATTGTAAAGTAAGCTATAAGTTTTCTATATAGGGATTAATTTGGAAGAAATTATGAATTAGGGTTTTATTATGAAATTATATAATCAAGTTGAATATGGAAGGAATTTAAGTAGAATCAAAGCATGAATTAAGTTAAGAAATAAGTAAACTTAATTAGGAGTTAATTGCAAAATAAGTTATAAGAAAACAGTTTGGGGACAGCAGCAGTAGAGCAACTTTGAAAATTCACCAAAAATCGTAGAAGTGGAATTAGAAGTTGAGTGAGATATGAAATTAAAGCTTATTGAGTCTATTTTCATATGAAAGAAACATAGAAAGTAAATAAGTTCTGTATTATGAGATATTTAAATTTTAGTGAAACTAGTTCAGGGTGATTTCGAGATCCTCTGTTCTGACTTGGAAAAATCATTAAAAATTGTATAAAAATAATTTGGGAACATAATTTATATGGTTAGATTCCTTAATGAGTCTAGTTTTAGAAGAAATAAACCATAACATCATTTAATTCTTTATAGAAATATAACTAATTTTTAGTGAAGAAGGGTAGGAACTGCCAGACAGCAGAACAGGGGTGAATTTAAAGAATAAACTGTACTAATTGGCTAAACCAAAAATTCTGAAAATTTTATGGAAAGAAGATATGTAGTCTAGTTTCATAGAAAATTTACGGATCTTAATTTGGAATTCTGTAACTCAAGATATAGATAATTTAGTGATAATGACTCAGGTAGACAGCTTTGAAAGAACTTATAAGTAAATAATAGAATTGTGTATAAAGGATGTGGAATGAAGAGGAAGAGTAGAAATTGAATAAAATTCAATTATTTATTGTAATTTAATGTTGTAATTAATAATTTAAATTATTATTATTTTCGTAGCTAAAAAGGAACTCGAGGCATCAACCCACAAAGGAAAGGAGAAGGTTACTGAGGAATAATCAAGCAAATTCGGGTTTGTATTACTATAATTCAAACTATTTATTTATTCATTAAATGTTAGATTAATTTATGAATATGGTAAGTAAATTATAAGGTAAGTGTTTTTATTGAATTGAATGGAAATTGAGTTGAATGATGAATATGTATTGAAATTGAATTGTATCTGGATTGAAATGGAAAAGTGTAATTGATATTGAAATTGAATTTGTTATGGAAATGAAAATGAAGTTGAGAACTGAAATACCCTATTAACTAGTCGGGCTGAGTCGGATATAATTGGCATGCCATAGGATTTGGAAGAGTACGGGATTTATCGGCTTTGCCGATCAGGCACTTTATGTGTCGTAAATCAGGCACTTTATGTGTCGTATTTTAGGCACCTCGTGTGTCGTATCAGGCACCTCGTGTGTCGTTTCAGGCACTTATGTGTCGTACATTGATCAGGTACTATGTACCGTTTTAGGCACAATGTGCCGTACTGGTGTGTTTGGGTTGGAATCCGTGTATCCGCTAAAGTTCGAGTCTGTTAATAGGGGTAAATAAGGAAAAGGTTAAATTGAATAAAATGAAATGGTTGAGCCATTGGAAGAAATGCGAAAATAGAACATGAACTGAAAAATGTGATTGGAATAGGAGTATGAGAATAGAAAGTATGAACCATTGGTTCAAGAAATGGATAGTGGCTCAACATGATTGTGTATTATTTCAATTGTTGAATAGCTAAAATTGAATTGTATGAATATATTGAGAAGGACAAACTTATATGAAAGTTATGTTTGAATTGGTTTAGTTAAATTAAAGTTATATGAATTAATGATATGATTATTATGATTATAATTTGAATTATGGTAATACCACTGAGTATATGTATACTCAGCGTACGGTTGTTTCCGTGCGCAGGTTGTAGAAGTCAAATACTGAACCAGCATCCGAAGCTAGACCCGACTTCAGCAAACTTTTGGTGATGTATATTTCCTTTTCATAATGTGGCATGTACGTAGGTTGTGTATAAAGGTTATTATGTTTTGAATGTAAATGGTTAAAAATGTTAGTATTACAAGTTTAAGAATTATAATGAAAGAAGTATATTTATTTTAATCTAACTAATAGTTTGATAAATTTAAGTTGTTATTATATTGATTGAGTTTGATTAGAAGGTAATTAGAATAGAAAATGAATATATGAAATGAATTGGTTGAATTGGTTATAATTGAAATGAATACGGTTTAATTTACAGGGGGTCTTATATAATAATAAGCAGAAATGCTGCCGAAATTTATATTAAACAAAAATTATATTTGCAAATTGTCTGATATGTCCGGTAATGCCTCGTAACCCTGTTCCAGCGATGGTTCGGGGTTAGGGGTGTTACAATTATTGGTATCAGAGCTATCAGGTTTAGTCGATTCTCGGGCTAAATCGGGCTCGAAAATGAGTCAAAGAGTCTAGAAGTACATGCCACTGTTGAGTCAAAGCTGAGTCGGGTTTTTGGATGCTGATATATATTTATTTGATTTTGTTTTATAGATATAATGTCAGACGAAAGAATGTATGATGTTGAACAGGAAATGCATACTGGAAATCGAGAAATTGAAGAAACTGAATCTGTTACACCTACTGCAAATCCATTAGATAATCAACCTCCTAATGTAGGAAGAGGAAGAGATAACTCACAACTGTTAAGAGCTATAGCCGATGCATTACAACATGTAGCGGAAACTGTACCTGCTACTACACCAGTACCTACTCTTAGACGGGCCCCGATTAAAGAATTAAGAAAATATGGTGCCACGGAGTTTTCGTGACTAAGAGGTCTTGATCCGTCTACTGCTGAGAATTGGATAGAATCAACAAAAAGAGTTTTGCAACAATTAGATTGCACCCCCCGAGAGAATCTGATATGTGCCGTATCATTGTTACAAGGGGAAGCATACCTCTGGTGGGAATCTGTTGTTAGACATTTACCGGATGATCAGGTAACCTGGGATTTGTTTCAAAAAGAATTTCAAAAGAAGTATATTGGGGAAATGTATATTGAAGAGAAAAAGCAAGAGTTTTTAACGTTGAAACAAGGTAATATGTCAGTATTGGATTATGATCGAGAGTTTACTAGATTGAGCAGGTATGCTTCAGAATATATTCCAACAGAGGCTGATAGTTGTAAACGGTTTTTACGGGGATTAAGAGATGAAATAAAACTACAATTAGTGTCCCAGCGAATTACTGAATTTGTTGATTTGATCGAGCGGGCCAAAATGATAGAGCAAGTCTTGGGACTAGACAAAAAGTCAGAAACAGGTGGATTGACCAGGAAACGAGTAGGAGCAACTAGTTCAAATCCACTACCAAAAAGATCTAGAGAATTTACAGGGGGTCTTATATAATAATAAGCAGAAATGCTGCCAAAATTTATATTAAACAAAAATTATATTTGCAAATTGTCTGATATGTCCGGTAATGCCTCGTAACCCTGTTCCAGCGATGGTTCGGGGTTAGGGGTGTTACATTGATTCTACTTAAATTCCTTCCATGATGAAACAATATTATACAAGACTCGAACCACATGATTAGATAAAATGATGCAAGCAAATGCAATAAAAGGAATTGCGTTTTTCAAATCGAATTTTCAATTTTCGACAACAAGATAGGAAATAATCAACTTAATGGCTCGACTCTCTCAAAAGTCCCCAGCGGAGTCGCCAAGCTGTCGAAACCACCCTTCGGCTTTTGAAAAGGGCGTGAATCGAACTTGGGTTTTGAAAATGATAAAACGTGGGAGTCGCCACCAATCCTTTTCGTTGAGGTGTGATTGGGTCACCTTGAAAAGTAGTTGTTTTAAATAAACCATTTAATTTATTAAAACAACGATTTTGGTCTACGAAGTTTAAAGAAATAGGTTCGGGAGTCAATTACGCACGAGGAAGGGTTAGCACCCTCGATGCGCCCAAAAATTGGTACCTAATTAATTATCTAATGTCTTGATGTCGAAAATTGGAAAATTTGAAAGAATTAAAACGATCCATTTTTATGATGATGTCAACTGATAGTTTTTAAAGAAATCGAAGATGTATGCCAAGGGGCTATTCCGTCTCGAGGCAAAATGTCATATCCAATACTTTAGGACACCCCTTTTGACTATCGAGACTAAATTTCCCCTTTTTATTTATAAATTTACTTTAAGGGACATTCTATTATTTAAAAATGGACGAGAGAATAGCAAACCCAATACTTTAGGGCACGTTTTCTCGAGCTTCTAAATATAGAATGTTGCCTTGCTTTAGAAAACCTTACTTCGGAATAACCAAACACCACGTCCAATACTTTAGGAGATGACATTTTGAATTCCAAAAATAAGCCCTTTTGGTAAGAAATATACTTGTTCAAAAGGATATTCGGATATTTAGATTAAACGAGAAAATTGCAAACCAATACTTTAGGGCACAATCTCTCGTGTTTCTAAACACAGAACATTGCCTAGGTTTAGAAAATCTTATTTCGGAATAACAAATCATCACGTCCAATGCTTTAGGACACGACATTTCGAGTTCTCGAGAATAAGCCTTTTTTGTTAAAAATGTATTTGTTTAAAAAGATATTCAGTTATTTAGAATGAACGTGAAAGAATCGCTACGCAATACTTTAGAGCGCGTTTTCTCGAATTTCTAAATAAGGAATATTACCTTTACGAGAAGAAACCGTTTTGTATCGAGCAAAATTGATGTAACAAAATTTATAGTAGAATATAAGAAGAAATTTCAATACTGACATGCATAGCAACATGGAAATGAGTGCATTAATATGAATAACAATAATGAGAGCGAAAAATAAAATAAGACAAATCTAAAATGAATGGGAAAGGAACATTGCAGAAATAATAATAAAACTAAAATAATAATGCCAAGCATATGTACAAGTCACAGTATGATAATAGAAATAATATGACATAATAATAATAGTATAATGATAATAATAATAAGATAACAGTAATGATAATACCAAGATATGTACAATAATAATATAAATATAGTAATAATAATGATAATAATAATAATAATACACATTAATATAAATGTGGTAAAAATAATATAATAATAATATTAGTAGTAATACGCGATATATACAATATACTAATACGAATATATAATAATAGCGGTAATAAAATTAGTATATACGAATAATGGTGCAATAATAATAATAGTGATGATAATAGCAGTAAAACAAAAGTATAATAATAATAATAATAATAATAATAGAATAATGATACAGTGGCACAAAATATGTACAATAAATAATATAAATATAGTAATAATAATAATAATAGTATAGTAATAAAATAAAATAATAATGATAGTGATACGGAATATATACAATATACTAATATATAATAATAATAATAATAATAATGATATGAAATATATACCATATAATAATATAAATATAATAAATAATAATAATAATAATAATAATAATAATAATAATACTAATAATAATACCTTAGTAGTAATACTAATAATAGTCGTAATAATAATATATAAAAAAAATAAGGGTATAGAAGTGGAAATAATAATACCGTCGCAAAAAAAAAAATAGTGACAGTAGTTACAATAAAATGATGAAAATAATAATAGTAAGAGTAATAGACTAACAAGAATACAATAAAAATAAAAATAAAAATAAATAGTAATAGTAATAGTAATAATAATAATAATAATTAAAAAAATAAGTAAATAAATAATAAAGGAGTTCTTAAAAAAAACAGGTCGAAAATTAGATTGAAACCGGAATAAGAAATGAGGACCAAAATCACAATTAATTAAAGTATAAAAGGGGAAAGGACTAGATTAAAACGTAATAGAAGTATTGGGATAAAGTTAAAAAATGAAGAGTGCGAAATGGGACTTGATCAAATGACGCCACCAAAGAGGGGGGACTAAGCGCACAATTATCCCTTTTTTAAGGGATATGCGCATATTCTCCAGACCAAACTGCGCCTATTTCATTTATGCCTTAAAGAACCCTTTTTTTGTCTTATTCCAATCTAAGTAAAAAAAAAAAACTTCAAACTCTAAAGTTTCTCCCTTCTCCCTCAGACGACGAATGGGCAGCCCTCTCTCCCTCTTTTTCCGTCGCCGTTCGGCCTCCCTTCGCACCACGGTGCCACCACCGTATCGATGGCCGGTGGTGTCCAAAATCGACACTGACCTTTTTTTGTCGAAACCCTTTTGAAACGTCGAAAACCCAAGAGAAGAAACCCCCCTTTTCTTGCCTTGGACCCGGCTTCGACGATGGGGACAAGGCTTCGACAACGCACCCCGACGGCTTAGGTACTGTCTCTCCGCCCTCCCTTTTATTATCGTTTTTTTTATTTTTTATAAAAGAAAATAACAAAATAAAAATGATAGAAACAAGATAACAAATAAAACGACAGTCAACAATACTCGGAAATGGAAAGCAAAATCAACCTTTATTTTTTTTTTCGATTTCTGATTGCTAATGAAAGTTCTGTAAAATCCACCCCCTGTTCTACATCATTTCCTTTGGTTTTTATAACCAAAATTAAAGAGAAAAAATAGAAATAAAAATACAATAGTGTTTGTCTTCTTGCTGCCATTATTGCTCTTGTTTTGTCTTTGTCTCTTTCTTTTTCTTTTTGCAGATGCAACTTGGGCAAGTGGAGGGGGTTGCTAATGGAGCAATAGCATGTGGGGAGGACCCTAGGTGCGGCGCACCTAGGGTTTGTTGGCTGATCTTTTTTTTTTTTTTTTGGTATTGGGCTATTTGTAATTGGGTTAAAGGGTTTTTAGTTGGTATTTTGGGTTTAAATTTGGGCCTGTAATTGAACATTTGGACTGCCTTGTTTTTATTGGGTTTTTAATGGGCCCCGGGCAAAATTTGGGTCTTACAGCTGCCCCTCTTTGCTCACTGTCGTGAAACGAGAATAGAGCAAAGACAATAAAAGAACCAATTTTGCCCGGACTAGCTAAGCCTTAACTTCTTGATCCGCGTCTTTTTCAAACATCTTCAAACTTCACTGTAACTCTTTGCTTTGATCCATTCTACTGTAGGTTTGGGGTGATAAGAATTCAGAAAGAAGAGATCCGTAAGTTTGATCTTCTCACTGAAACTTCTCGAAAATAGCAGGTGATAGGAATTCAGAAAGAAGAGATCCGTAACTTTGATCTTCTCGCTGAAACTTCTCGAAAATAGGAGGTGATAGCAATTCAGAAAGAAGAGACCCGCAACTTTGATCTTCTCGCTGAAACTTCTCGGAAATAGCAGGTGATAGGAATTCAGAAAGAAGAGATCCGCAACTTTGATCTTCTCGCTGAAACTTCTCGAAAATAGCAGGTGATAGGAATTCAGAAAGAAGAGATCCGTAACTTTGATCTTCTCGCTGAAACTTCTCGAAAATAGGAGGTGATAGGAGTTCAGAAAGAAGAGATCCGCAACTTTGATCTTCTCGCTGAAACTTCTCGAAAACAGGAGGTGATAGGAATTCAGAAAGAAGAGATCCGTAACTTTGATCTTCTCGCTGAAACTTCTCAAAAATAGGAGGTGATAGGAATTCAGAAAGAAGAGATCCGCAACTTTGATCTTCTCGCTGAAACTTCTCGAAAACAGGAGGTGATAGGAATTCAGAAAGAAGAGATCCGCAACTTTGATCTTCTCGCTGAAACTTCTCGAAAATAAGAGGTGATAGGAATTCAGAAAGAAGAGATCCGCAACTTTGATCTTCTCGCTGAAACTTCTCGAAAACAGGAGGTGATAGGAATTCATAAAGAAGAGATCCGCAACTTTGATCTTCTTGCTGAAACTTCTCGAAAATAGCAGGTGATAGGAATTCAGAAAGAAGAGATCCGCAACTTTGATCTTCTCGCTGAAACTTCTCGAAAATAGGAGTTGATAAGAATTCAGAAAGAAGAGATCCGCAACTTTGATCTTCTCGCTGAAACTTCTCAAAAATAGGAGTTGATAAAAATTGTATGCTTCCAATCTGCTTCTGCAACTTCAGGACTGCCGGAGCTGTTGTTTTTTTGATCTGCTCTACTCAGGCAAGCAAGATCTTTGAATTCACCATTATTGTGACAATGTCCCCTAGGAGACTTGTGCTGTAAAATCAATTTTATGCTCATGTTTATGCCAGATGGTTAAGATGCAATGATCAGAATGAATCTAGTACTCTTAACTAAATGTGTATGAATGAATGCATGAGAATGACCCTTGTTACTGTTTGGGTTGTCATTGCTCGTAGTTCAACAAGGTTCTATCACCGATGTGTTACGATGCTCTCTCGTTCAGCCAGTATTTTTTTTTTGACAAGAACCCCAAATAAGCGACCGTATTCTACTCAGAAAGCTTGTCCCGCTGTAATTTTAAAGTCCCATTCTGGGACACAAAGTTTATACCTCCTACCGCAACTTCAGGAGAATAACGTTTGGTCTCTTCCAGCCTTCTTGCTTCGGCTCTGAGGTATGGTATCATGATTTTATTGTATACCTGGGTCGATATCGCTCGTTATTTGTCAAGGTCGTATCACCGACGAAATTTCTTGTCTTTGTTCAACCAATAACATCATATTCCTCCAACATTTCCAAACCTTGGACTGAATGAGTTCTGAACAATAGTCCTGTTTCAGGTCCTTGTATTATTCAGAGGCTTTCAGAGTAATGTGTGAAAATTCTTTTATGAAAGTACTATTAGTCCTCAAATCGTTATTTCGATGCAAAATGCCCGAAAAAGATTGTAACAATGAACAAGAAAGAAATTGATTGGGGGAATAGCTCAAAACAAACAAGTTTGATCAAGGCTAGCAAATACAATCAAGAAGGAAATTTATTGGTAGATAATCACGAATTAAAATGGGTAAAATGGAAGCTAGGTGCCCCAGATATCGCAGCCCGAGCTCCTCTGTTCCAACTTCTTGAGGACCATTTTAAGCTCAATATGTGTTTAAGGGATCAAGAGTACTTTGTCGATGCCCCGAGATGTAACATACGTCTTCATTGTTATTTCAGCGCAGTGAGACTACTGCATGCCCCCCTTTTTTTTAATCAAAATTTGAGCTGCCCTTTTCGGGTTTTCAACTCAAAACCCCTTTTGTCTCAAAGCGCCCTTTGTAGGTTTTCGCCTTGACCTCTCCTTTGTCTTTCTTCCCTTTTTTTTTTTTAGCATCTGAGCTTGAATTTGAATTTGTATTCGATGACTGCTGCCTTTGTAACTTTGGCATATGAAGCAACCTTCACTCTCTTAGTGAAGTATTTGATAACCACAAAGATGTATTAGTATTGGTAGGATACCTTTGACGAGATTGGTCCTGTAACATCCATGCCCCCTCGTATGGAGGAGGCCCATAAGTCTTGACTTCCTTGATTTGGCGTTTGATGTAACTTTCTTTTCTGGGTAGACCAGTAGTTCGAACTTCTTGATTAGCCTGGCCATTGTAGAACTATCAACATGGGTTCCAAGTTTGGCAACATCCAAATGTTTCAGTAGTCTGTCGTGTCTTGCTATGATCGTGCAAAAATATCTTGGGATTCTTGCAAATAGCTCAATGATGTCTCGCCTTATTTCTGTGGTGGACTAGGTTTTCTCTAATTTTGCAACGTCCGCCGATTCCTTTTACAAGGTAGAGTCTATTTTTGCTTATTCTACCATCCTTAACAAATCAAAAGATAGGTTACAATCTCTATCATTTTCAAAGTTTTGAGATCCCTTAGACCCATATTTCACTAAAAGAGAGCCAGTAACAGCGTCGCTCGTGTCATTGATATCTGGGGACCTATCGTGGGTGTAAAGGTAGAAAATCTAAAGAATAAATTATTCTAAAGATGATTATGAATGAAAAATAAAAATGTAAAGCATGAAAATATTTACTTAGAAAGATGCATTTCATTAAAATAACAATTCAGGACACAAGCCCATTTCACAAAAGATTCTTATTGCTCTTAGGCTTTTAGAGCAATTTGCGCGTTTGGGTATTACTCCGAGTTAGCTCTAAAAATACATGTCTTTTCCACAGCCCTATTGTTCAAAACACTCCCAGGCTCATGTTTCTGCATTTGGCGTGTCTTCCAACTTTACAATACCTATGCCAATGAATCTTTACACTAATTTCTTGAAAGCCAGGCAATTTTCTATTGAATGTCCCGTGACCCCAGCGTGGTACTCACACTGGGCGTTTGGGTCATACCATTTTGGATATGGAGATTGCATCGGTTCCGGGTAGCGAGGAGCCACCACGTGTGCATCAAATAAATTTTGGTAGAGCTCCTTGTATGTCATCGAGATGGGCGTGAACTGGAGCCTTTCCGTGTTAGGCTTTGGGTTGGAATCTTGTCTAAAGGGACCTTGGTGACTGGTAGTCACCGTCATTGGCTGTCTTATTGCTAGTAGTTCCGAAAAGCTCTCGTCGTGCTTACTCGTACTACCCACTTCCTTTTTCTTCTTCTTCGGGGTCTTCAATGCCCGCTCCCTCCTTTCTTTTGCCTCTGCTCGAACAATCAGTTTGGCTGGATCATCCTTATGGTTAAAACATGAGCCCATTGGGAAGTTTGACTGCGTGTCTGGTTGCGTCGGGATACTCCTCGGGGAATAAACAATTTGTTCATCATCATCCGCACTGCTGACAGCTGGGGCACTTCTTTTTTCAAGTAGTTGGGTTAACCGGCGTATCATATTCATTTGATCTTGTATATCCTGCTGAATTTTGGCCAACTGTTCTTGCATCAATATTTGCCTTTGCTCTAATCTCTCCAATCTTTGTTCCATATCTTCTAGGTTAACTGGAATAATTTCGCCTAATTAGGGTTTTTCTACAAGTTTTGATGCATGCAACATGATGTAATACCGATGCTTGAAATGCAATGCAAAATGCATGAAATGCAATGCAAAATGCATGAAATGAATGCAAAAAGAAAGAGAGGCGTTGATTATGAATTCAATTCCTATTAGAAGAACTTGTCTAGAAAATACGTTCCTTTAATAAAATGGACCGCATATACGGCCTCTTCCTCATAGTCCAGGTGAAAACACCAATCCTCTTCTTCGAACTTGAATATTATGGTCGTGTCCCGCCTCTTCTAGCTTTTTGTTTGCTTGACTAACTTACCCTTTGCAATGCTCATAATCTTCTGATGACTCCCGAACAATCCTTGTCAGCTTGAATCTTCAGACAAATCCTTTTCTTCGAATTCGGTTGTTATGGTCATGTTTCGTCTCTTCTAGCTCTTTGTTGCTTGATCCAGGTCGTCCCTCATCACTCACTTATCCTCCGTGATGCTCATAATCTTCTGATGGCTCTCAAACAATCCTTGTCGGTTTGAATCTTCAAGTAAAATCTTGTCTCGTTGTTTACCTAGGCCATATTCAGACGACCGTATTAAAATTCACTTTATCAAGTAACACATTTTCTTATGACAAATTCTTCTATTTAGCAATCAAATGTGAATCAACACCTCCTTTCTAAGATGATGCCACGCAATGCAAATGCATGGAATGAATGCAAGAAGAAAGAGAAGCGCTGATTATGAATTCAATTCCATTAGAAGAACTTTTCTAGAAAATAAAGCTCTTTACATAAAATGGATTAAATATACGGTTTTGTCCTCATAGTCCAAGCAAAACACTAATCTTTTCCTTCATGGCCGAATATCATAGTCATGTCCTGTGAATTTCCTTCGTAGATGCCTCTTCTAGCTCTTTGTAGCTTGGTTCGAGCCGTACCTCTTCACTTGTTTATCCTCTGTGATCATTCATAAGCTCCTTTAAAAAGTCTAGGGGTGACGACTCTTGAATAATCCTTGTTGGCTTGAATCATCGAGCAAAATCTTGTATTCTTCTGTAGACCATCAACCTTATCTCATTATTTACTTGGACTATATTTGGGCCACCGTATTATAATCCACTTTATCAAGAAATTTAGTTTCTTATGACAAACTCCTCTATTTAGCGATCGAATATTAATCAGCATCTCCTTTCTATGATGATGCAATGCAATGCAATCAAAACAGGAGAAAACACATTAGCACAGGAGTAATAAACAAAGTACCTATCTGGGTGACCACTAGGGTTTGGAATGACTCTACCTAAGGCGGGCTCTTAAGGCTCACAATATGAGGTTCTGTTCTAAAGAAGGGTACCTGAACCCACAGATTCCTCAATCCTCACCCATTATAGGCTCATATGGATCGAGTTCAGTTCAGGGGAACACATTTCCCTATGGCCATGCGGAGGTGAAAACCTCACGAAGCACATAGGTACAGATGTGTCCCGGAAGCAGTCCACTAGCCCATGCGGAGGTGAAAACCTCACGAAAGCTTAGTTTCTCACTCCCACTTAAAGGTGCGACCACGATGGTCATGCCATATGATGTGCAAAAATAAATTAAGGGTGATGAAAATGTCATTCGATCAAAACAAAACCAGTATGTATTTCAAACACAGCTTAAAGCAAGTAAGAAGTAAAGCACCTACTCAGGTAACCGCTAGAATTTGGCGTGCTCTACCTAGGGTAGGCTCCTAGGTTTCTCTATATGCGGTTTGGTTCTAGGGTAAAGGTACCTGAACCAGCAGATTCCTCGATCCTCACCTATTATAGGCTCATATGGACCGATTTCGGTTCAGGGGAATACATTTCCCTATGGCTACACGGAGATGAAAATCTCACGAAGACATAGGTACAGATGTATCCCGAAAGCGATCCGCTATCTTGCACGGAGGTGAAAACCTCACGAAAGAGTAGCTTCTCACTCCCACTTAAAAGGGTGCAACCCAACGGTCATGCAATATGATGAAACAATATTATACAAGACTCGAACCACATGATTAGATAAAATGATGCAAGCAAATGCAATAAAAGGAATTGCGTTTTTCAAATCGAATTTTCAATTTTCGACAACAAGATAGGAAATAATCAACTTAATGGCTCGACTCTCTCAAAAGTCCCCAGCGGAGTCGTCAATCTGTCGAAACCACCCTTCGGCTTTTGAAAAGGGCGTGAATCGAACTTGGGTTTTGAAAATGATAAAACGTGGGAGTCGCCACCAATCCTTTTCGTTGAGGTGTGATTGGGTCACCTTGAAAAGTAGTTGTTTTAAATAAACCATTTAATTTATTAAAACAACGATTTTGGTCTACGAAGTTTAAAGAAATAGGTTCGGGAGTCAGTTACGCACGAGGAAGGGTTAGCACCCTCGATGCGCCCAAAAATTGGTACCTAATTAATTATCTAATGTCTTGATGTCGAAAATTGGAAAATTTGAAAGAATTAAAACGATCCATTTTTATGATGATGTCAACTGATAGTTTTTAAAGAAATCGAAGATGTATGCCAAGGGGCTATTCCGTCTCGAGGCAAAATGTCATATCCAATACTTTAGGACACCCCTTTTGACTATCGAGACTAAATTTCCCCTTTTTATTTATAAATTTACTTTAAGGGACATTCTATTATTTAAAAATGGACGAGAGAATAGCAAACCCAATACTTTAGGGCACGTTTTCTCGAGCTTCTAAATATAGAATGTTGCCTTGCTTTTAGAAAACCTTACTTCGGAATAACCAAACACCACGTCCAATACTTTAGGAGATGACATTTTGAATTCCAAAAATAAGCCCTTTTGGTAAGAAATATACTTGTTCAAAAGGATATTCGGATATTTAGATTAAACGAGAAAATTGCAAACCAATACTTTAGGGCACAATCTCTCGTGTTTCTAAACACAGAACATTGCCTAGGTTTAGAAAATCTTATTTCGGAATAACAAATCATCACGTCCAATGCTTTAGGACACGACATTTCGAGTTCTCGAGAATAAGCCTTTTTTGTTAAAAATGTATTTGTTTAAAAGGATATTCAGTTATTTAGAATGAACGTGAAAGAATCGCTACGCAATACTTTAGAGCGCGTTTTCTTGAATTTCTAAATAAGGAATATTACCTTTACGAGAAGAAACCGTTTTGTATCGAGCAAAATTGATGTAACAAAATTTATAGTAGAATATAAGAAGAAATTTCAATACTGACATGCATAGTAACATGGAAATGAGTGCATCAATATGAATAACAATAATGAGAGCGAAAAATAAAATAAGACAAATCTAAAATGAATGGGAAAGGAACATTGCAGAAATAATAATAAAACTAAAATAATAATGCCAAGCATATGTACAAGTCACAGTATGATAATAGAAATAATATGACATAATAATAATAGTATAATGATAATAATAATAAGATAACAGTAATGATAATACCAAGATATGTACAATAATAATATAAATATAGTAATAATAATGATAATAATAATAATAATAATACACATTAATATAAATGTGGTAAAAATAATAATAATAATATTAGTAGTAATACGCGATATATACAATATACTAATACGAATATAATAATAATAGCGGTAATAAAATTAGTATATACGAATAATGGTGCAATAATAATAATAGTGATGATAGTAGTAGTATAATAATAATAATAATAATAATAATAATAATAATAATAATAATAATAATAATAATAATAATAATAATAGAATAATGATACAGTGGCACAAAATATGTACAATAAATAATATAAATATAGTAATAATAATAATAATAATAATATAGTAATAAAAATAAAATAATAATGATAGTGATACGGAATATATACAATATACTAATATAATAATAATAATAATAATGATATGAAATATATACCATATAATAATATAAATATAATAATAATAATAATACTAATAATAATACCTTAGTAGTAATAATAATAATAGTCGTAATAATAATATATAAAAAAATAAGGGTATAAAAGTGGAAATAATAATACCGTCGCAAAAAAAAAATAGTGACAGTAGTTACAATAAAATGATGAAAATAATAATAGTAAGAGTAATAGACTAACAAGAATACAATAAAATAAAAATAAAAATAAATAGTAATAGTAATAATAATAATAATAATAATAATTAAAAAATAAGTAAATAAATAATAAAGGAGTTCTTAAAAAAAACAGGTCGAAAATTAGATTGAAACCGGAATAAGAAATGAGGACCAAAATCACAATTAATTAAAGTATAAAAGGGGAAAGGACTAGATTAAAACGTAATAGAAGTATTGGGATAAAGTTAAAAAATGAAGAGTGCGAAATGGGACTTGATCAAATGACGCCACCAAAGAGGGGGGACTAAGCGCACAATTATCCCTTTTTTAAGGGATATGCGCATATTCTCCAGGCCAAACTGCGCCTATTTCATTTATGCCTTAAAGAACCCTTTTTTTGTCTTATTCCAATCTAAGTAAAAAAAAAAAAACTTCAAACTCTAAAGCTTCTCCCTTCTCCCTCAGACGACGAATGGGCAGCCCTCTCTCCCTCTTTTTTCGTCGCCGTTCGGTCTCCCTTCGCACCACCGTGCCACCACCGTATCGATGGCCGGTGGTGTCCAAAATCGGCACTGACCTTTTTTTGTCGAAACCCTTTTGAAACGTCGAAAACCCAAGAGAAGAAACCCCCCTTTTCTTGCCTTGGACCCGGCTTCGACGATGGAGACAAGGCTCCGACAACGCACCCCGACGGCTTAGGTACTGTCTCTCCGCCCTCCCTTTTATTATCGTTTTTTTTATTTTTTATAAAAGAAAATAACAAAATAAAAATGATAGAAACAAGATAACAAATAAAACGACAGTCAACAATACTCGGAAATGGAAAGCAAAATCAACCTTTATTTTTTTTTTTCGATTTCTGATTGCTAATGAAAGTTCTGTAAAATCCACCCCCTGTTCTACATCATTTCCTTTGGTTTTTATAACCAAAATTAAAGAGAAAAAATAGAAATAAAAATACAATAGTGTTTGTCTTCTTGCTGCCATTATTGCTCTTGTTTTGTCTTTGTCTCTTTCTTTTTCTTTTTGCAGATGCAACTTGGGCAAGTGGAGGGGGTTGCTAATAGAGCAATAGCATGTGGGGAGGACCCTAGGTGCGGCGCACCTAGGGTTTGTTGGCTGATCTTTTTTTTTTTTTTTTTGGTATTGGGCTATTTGTAATTGGGTTAAAGGGTTTTTAGTTGGTATTTTGGGTTTAAATTTGGGCCTGTAATTGAACATTTGGACTGCCTTATTTTTATTGGGTTTTTAATGGGCCCCGGGCAAAATTTGGGTCTTACAACTGCAGCTAACTCCAAGTCGTGCGTCGGATAATTACGTTCATGTGGCTTCAACTGTCTAGATGCATATGCAACGACCTTCCCATCTTGCATCAATACACAACCCAAACCACTTAAAGAAGCATCACTGTACACAACAAAATCTTTCCCCGACTCTGGTAATGTTAATACCGGTGCCTCTGTCAACATTTGCTTCAAAGTTTCAAAACTATTCTGGCACTGATCATCCCAAATAAAAGGAATATTTTTCTGTAATAGCTTAGTCATTGGCAGTGCTATCTTCGAAAATCCATTAACAAATCTTCGATAATATCCAGCCAAACCAAGAAAACTGCGTACCTCAGATACATTCTTTGGCGCTTTCCACTGAACAATTGCTTTGATTTTCTTTGGGTCAACTCTAATCTCATCGGCAGATACCACATGTCCTAAAAATACCACTTCAGACAACCAAAATTCACATTTACTTAATTTCCCATACAACTATTTTTCCCGCAGAATCTGTAAAACTTTTCGAAGATGCTGATCATGTTCTGCCTCTTGTATTCGAATATACCAATATATCATCAATAAAAACCACCACAAACTGATCTAGGTAAGGCTGGAAAATGCGATTCATCAGATCCATAAAAGCAGCTGGAGCATTGGTCAATCCAAACGGCATTACCAAAAATTCATAATGGCCATAACGAGTACGGAAGGCAGTCTTAGGCACATCACTTTCCTTCACCTTCAGCTGATAATACCCGGATCTCAAATTAATTTTAGAAAATACTGAAGCTCCCTTAAGTTGATCAAACAAGTCGTCTATACGAGGTAAAAGATACCTGTTTTTGATTGTCACTTTGTTCAACTGTCGATAATCAATGCATAATCGCATAGAACCATCTTTCTTTTTAACAAACAATACTGGAGCTCCCCAAGGTGAAATACTCGATCGGATAAAGCCTCGATCTAATAAGTCTTGTAACTGCACTTTCAACTCTTTCAGCTCAGTAGGCGACATTCGATACGGAGGTATAGAAATTGGTTTTGTACTTGGATACACCTCAATAGCAAATTCAACCTCTCTATCAGGTGGTAAACCCGGTAGTTCTTCTGGAAATACATCTGGAAACTCGCATACAGTCCTAATCTGGCTGCACTGGCTCCCAACTGAATTAGAATTAATAACATATGCCAAATACGCTAAACAACCTTGCTGTAATAATTTGTTAGCTTTTATAGCTGAAATGATACGTGTCGAACCACTGGTACGGATGCCATTCACTTCAATTATGTCCCCGTTTTCTGCCTGAATACTAAACCTCTTTTTATAGCAATCCAAAACTACCCCATGTTCAGATAACCAATCCATACCCAAAATGATATCGAAATCGCCAAAAGGCATGATCAGCAAATCCACAGGAAACATTTTATCATGTATTATTAACGGGCACCTCCGACATACTCTATCTACTAATACTGTTTGTCCCAAAGGACTAGACACCTCTATGAAAACTCTAGACATTTCAGATTCTAACTTCCCCGATTCAACTAATTTTGAATTAATATATGAATGTGACGAACCCGGATCAATTAAAGCATAAATAGGCTCAGAATACAGTAAAAATATACCTGTCACCACATCGTGAGCATTGCCTTCTTTATGGGTCCGAACTACGTACGCTCTGGCTGGTGCTCTAGCCTCTAACTGTTGTGTAATTATATCACTGCCTCTACTAGCTCCTCCTCTCCTCGAAACAAAACCTCCTCTGGACATTCCTCTACCTCTAGCAGACGATACTGATCTCTGAGATGCTGCCGGTGTGACAGTTTCACTTTTTGGACAATCTCGAATGAAATGACCTGTAGACCCACATCGAAAACATCGTCGAGTTATCCTCCAACATTCACCTAAGTGTTTCTTCCCACAGTGTTCACAGTCTGGAACCTCAATGTTCCGTGAAGGCCCTTTTACACTGCCAGTAGAAATAGTAGTCTCTTTACCCTGACTTTTGTCACCTCGATCAGATCTGAAACTTGGCTTCCAACCACTTCTGAACTCTCTAGATCTTTTTGGTAAAGGATTAGAACTAATAGTTCCAACTCGTTTCCCAGTCAATTTAGTCATTTCAGACTTTTTATCTAATCCCAAAACTTGTTCTACCATTTTCGCTCGCTCGATCAAATCAACAAATTCAGTGATTCGCTGGGACACTAATTGCAGTTTTATTTCATCTCTTAATCCCCGTAAAAATCTTTTACAACTATCTGCTTCAGTTGGCACAAACTCTGGTGCATATCTACCAAGTCTTGAGAACTCCCGTTCATAGTCCACTACTGTCATTTCACCTTGTTTTAGCGTCAAAAATTCTTGTTTCTTGTCTTCTATATACATATCCCCAATATACTTCTTTTGAAATTCTTTTTGGAATAGATCCCATGTTACCTGATCAGTCGGTAAATGTCGAATCACAGATTCCCACCATAAATATGCTTCACCTTGTAATAAAGATACAACACATAACAGACTTTCTCGTGACGTACATTCTAACTGTTGTAAAATTCTTTTTGTTGCGTCCATCCAGTTTTCCGCTACAGACGGATCAACTCTTTTCAGACCCGAAAATTCCGTGGCACCGTATTTTCTTAATTCTTTAATAGGGGCCTGTCTAGGAACAAGTACAGACGTGGTAGCAGGTATAGACTCCGCTATTCGCTGAAGAACATCAGTTAAAACTCTCACTACATCATAATCGTTTCTACCTTTTTCATCTCTCTCCCTAATGTTCTCTCTTTCTACTCTGGGAGGCTGATTTCTGATTGGATTTACACTGGGTGTAGCTGGCTCGGTTTCATCTAAACCATATGATTCTTCATCCCCAGTGAACATTTCTTCATTTATGTCATCAATGTGTTCATCAGACATCTCTAATCTATAAAACAAAAACAATAAATAGGTCAGCATCCAAGATTCCCGACTCAATTTTCAACTCAAAAGTGGCATGTACTACTAGACTCGCTTTCGAGCTCAATTTGGCCCGAGAATCGGCTAAACCTGATAAGCTCTGATACCAACAATTGTAACACCTCTTAACCCCAAACCGTCGCCGGAATAGGGTTACGAGGCATTACCAGATATATCAGACTAATTACAAATAATTCACAAATAAAATAACATTTATAGTATAATTATTAAATAAATCCCTATAATAGACTTTCAAAGCCCAAAACATTTATTAAAAGTAGAATGTGACTTATTCGAATTTCTAGATTTTTTTTCAACCAATACCAAATTTATCACTTTATAACTTCATATCATTTTCCTCATCCAAAACATTATAATCATTTATATACAACCAAAATCATTTAACTTTATGTATGTTTATAATTCATATAACTATCTAGTACATGCCACTTAACAAAAAGGAAGAAATTCATCACCAAAATCTTCTTGTTGGAGTCGGGTTTGTTTTGGATGCTGGACCGGATCCGAAACTCTAATGACCTGCGCACGGAAACAACCGTACGCTGAATATTTCATACTCAGTGGTATTACTATAAATCAAAATTATTTAACATTAATAAATTACAAACATCACCATAAACTTTATAAATTATTAAAACTAATTATACATAATTATATATATATCACTTCATAAATCTTAAATTCACATTGCATTTAACACATACTAATTCAATTCATAGTTTAACACGTACATTCTTTCACATACCTTTCAATAGAGCCAAATCAATCCATCTCATTTTCAAAGTTCCATTTCAATTACTTACCCTATTAACAATGCTCGGACTCTGACAGATACGTGGATTCCACCCAAGCACACCAAAATATCCAACCCAATCACACCCGGAATAATATAAATCCTCCATAACACACCAGTATAATATAACCTCCAAAACACACCAATATATCATATCCTCCCAAACACACCAATAAGGCATTAAATGCCTCTTCGGATAAACCGAAGCATATAATAACAGAATCATCTTCTCGGCCGAGCTACAAATCTCTTCATCACATCACAAATCCAATGGCATGCCATTTGTATCAAATCTAGTCCGACAAGTTAATAGGGTATTCAAATCATTTCTCAATTCAATTTTTAATTCAATTCAAAACACACCTTTCATTTTAATACATTTTCCACTTTCTAATTACTAAACAATTTAAATACTCAAACATATTCACACTTCATCTCAGTCTCATTCATGTCAATAATATTACTTACCTTATAAATTACTTACCATGCATATGAATTTAAATATAACATTAACTAAATAGTAGTTTGAATTATAGTAATACAAACCGAAATACAAGTTTACTCCTCCACGATCTTTTCTTTTCCCTTGGATGCCGATGCCTCGTTTTCCTTGTTAGCTACGAAAATAATAATAATTTACATTATTAGTTACAGCATTAAATTACAATAAATAATAAATTTTATTCAATTTCTACTCTTCCTCTACATTCTACATTCTTTTTACACAATTCTATTATTTACTTATAAGTTCTTTCAAAGCTGTCTACCTGAGTCATTGTCACTAAATTATCTATATCTCGAGTTACAGAATTCCGAATTAAGATCCGTAAATTTTATATGAAACTAGACTCATATATCTACTTTCCATAAAATTTTCAGAATTTTTGAGTTAGCCAATAAGTACAGTTTATTCTTTGAAATCACCCTTATTCTGTTGTCTGACAGTTCCGACCACTCTTTGCTAAAATTTAATTATCTTATTGTACAGAATTCAAATGATGTTCTAGTTTGTTTCTTCTAAAACTAGAAGGAATCTAACCATATAAATTATGTCCCACAATTATTTTTGTACAATTTTTAATGATTTTTTTACAAGTCAGAACAGGGGATCTCGAAATTACTCTGAACCAGTCTCACAAATATGTAAATATCTCAAAATACAGAATTTCTTTGCTTTCTCTGTTTCTTTCATATGAAAATAGACTCATTAAGGTTTAATTTCATATCTCATTCAACTTCTACTTCCATTTATACTATTTTTGGTGATTTTTCAAAGTTACTCTGCTGCTGCTGTCCTAAAACTGTTTTCTTATAACTCAATTTACAATTTAATCCTAATTAAGTTTACTTATTTTCTTAACTTATTTCATGCTTTGATTCTACTTAAATTCCTTCCATAATCAACTTGACTATCTAATTCATAATAAAACCCTAATTTATAATTTCTTCCAAATTAATCCCTATAGTAGAAAACTTATAGTTTACTTTACAGTTTAATCCTTTTACTAATTCTTCGTAGATTTCATTCAATTTAATCCCTAATTCATCTTTTTCTTCAACATCAACTATACTTAAAAACCTAAAAACTCTTAGAATATCTATTTCATCAAAATCTTGCTTTAAAGCTTCTAAAACATCAAAAATTAAGAAAATATGACTTGATTGACTTACCTATTTAAACTTCAAGCTTTAAAATCCCTATTTCCCCCTTGTTATTTTCTTTTCTTCTTTCTCTTCTCTGTGTCGAGAGCTTTCTGTTACTTCTTCTTTCTTTTTTTTTTTAAAGCCTTTGCTTTTACTTCTTTTTAGTTCTTATCTACTTATTATATTATAATAATATAATATATATATATATATAAAACTATACACTAATGATTTATATATATATATATTATAATTTAATATAATAAACAATAAAATCTTAGATTTTTATCATCCTTTTGCCGCCTCAACTTATTCCAAATGGCTTAATTGCCATTTTAGCCCTTTTTGCTTTCTTTTAATCTATATTTAGACTTTCACTCTTTATTCAATTTGATCCTTTTTCCTAATTACTTTAAATTAAGCTAAATTCACTAAATAAAAATCTAATTAATCACACTATCATACTCATAATTACTCCTAATAATTATTTGCTAACTTGATTTACTAAAACGGAGGCCCGATAATACACTTTTTTCGGTGCCCACGGATTTTGGGTCATTACATGATACCTGTACATGGAATTTATTGGTAGTTACGTACATCCTAATAGATTTTAGTGAACATTGAAATTGGGCTGAATAAGTGATTTGTCAATTTAAATTGTAATTGGCATGAAGAGTTAGTAAATTGCATGTTTATGAATTGTTACATGTATTTGTCAAAATACGAGAAAATGATGGTAATTGATACATGGAAATTTGAGACTATAATATATAAAAACATGGAATATGTTTGATAAATGTGTTCATACATAATTATAGAATTGTGCATCTCAAGTGCACTATATGTGTAAAGATGATGTTTCAAATGATTTGATAAAAAAAACTTAAATATGAAGTAGTTTGAAACCAAGATAATTTGTTATAAAAATATATATGAAATACAGAGGTGTGATTGTTATATGTTATATGAATACATAGTGTGAAAAAGTATAAGTACAAGAGAAATTTAATGAGAACTGAGCCCATATACGTTTCTTGTTATTTATATGAAGTGTACGACTAACAAATGGTATTAAGTATAAGGCTCAGTTGAATATCTTAAATTGGTTTTTGTATGTGGAAAATGTGGGTGAAGAATAAGGATCAAATGAGTGAGAAATTCGGCTTGGAAAATAGCCTAATTTGTGAAAATTAACTTTACCACACAGCCTAGCAACACGGGCGTGTACTAAGGCCGTGTGACCCAAGTTCCTTCATAGACGCAAGTCAAAAAGTTATACGCCCCAGAGGCACGGTCATGTGAGCCACACGAGCGTGGGACCTTTGTAAATGAGATAAACTTAGGGATTTTGCGAATAATTTCATACGATTCTGATTTAGTCGGGCATGATTTGGACTTTAAGGGTCTGTTAAAGGAAACTTTTATAATCAATTTTGATATTTGAGCGATAAATGGTTTAAATCATCTGTAAGTGTTCCGCACTCCTCGGTAATGCCTCGTACCCTGTTCCGGCATCGAATATGGGTAAGGGGTGTTACACATAGCCTTTCATATTTGGAAGTTTACCAAACAAACATGATTATTTGGATTTGTTATCACTGAACAAACATATGTTTTCGGTTTAAGGCACCAATCGAAACATCATTTCCTTTTATTGCTTAAAAAGTTCATCAACTTCCTTTCTCATTTTCATGATTGTAAAAATATATGCATATCATATATATTATATAATTATGTTCCAATCATAACTATGCATGTAAAATATCATGTATATCGGTTTAAAATATCATGCAAATGGTAAACTAGAATTTGGTTTCTATCAAATAAATAATAATCCACGAGACAATCATACATTTTCATAATATAATTAATATTGACATAATTTAACTATTAAAATCTGGCGGTTGCAATATAGGTAAAATAGTAAATTTAACATACATTTTCTCCTGATAAAAAATTCTTTTATTAACCAAAATTTAATAAGATCACCGACATCAATGTGGCTTTATTGTTGATAGTCTTCCTCATGGATTGTGAAATAGAACCTTAAAATTACTGGTGTGCAAGAGATAAAAATGAACTTATGAGAAATTAACAAAGGTGTCAGTGAGTGTATAAATGTCACTTTTTTTCAGGTTTTATTCACCCCATTTATATTTCAGTGTGCAAAACAAAAGTTTCTATGTTATGGTGTACTAAACAAATGAATTTTAACTCTTATTTATAAGAGTTTCAACGTCATAACTATCCAAATGGATAGTAACATATTTTAGTAATAAACATAATAATTCAATAATAATTATGATATTTTATTATTAATTAAGTAATATAACTTTCAATAACGAAAAAACGTAACTCATCATTATAAATAATGATAGCTCTTAATTAATAACAAAATTTAAAAGAAGCTTTCATTATAACTTGGAAGGAATATTAAGATTGGGACTTTGACAAAATAAGACCTTTCAAAGTAAATAACATGTTAATTCTAATTTAATAAGTATTTCATTTTGATAAATTTACTACTAAATTAATATCAATTAACCAAATTATAAATGCAGTAAAGGTGATGCACCAATAGCTTATTCTAATATTGAAGAAAGTATTGACAAAAAGAAAACAGGAGACTTTTCTCAAACTTGGAAGTTGATATGGAGAATTTGAAACAAAGTGAGATTCTGAAAGGTGAGAATTCCAATTGGCATTTTCTAGGAATTGGAATATTTATGGCCAAAGGAGTCCTTTCTTTTCAAATCATATCTCCATATTATTCCTCCACTCCTATTTCATTATATTATTCCTCCATATATGCTATTTAGATTTTCAAAGATTATGAATTTAAAGTGGGGTTTTTTAAACCAAAATAATTAATTTGTATTTCATTTAGTCAATTCACATTAATAATCTCCCATTTAAACAAAAAATTATAATTTGTATTGAAATAAAATGTTAACATAATTTTCTTTTCGAAAGAAGACATTATTTAAAAAAACAGAAAACAATTTTTTCCTCAAAAATTTAGTAACATGATTAAAGTATAAATATAAGTACATATTTATTAAGAACTAAAACTAATTAAAATGGAACCTCATGCCTTTTTTAGAAGATATTATGCTGCCATTTGAACTCGAATCAAGATGCTCTAGCACTGCTTACTAAGAGCAGTGTTTATCGATTTCACTATAACGGCTTGCTCGAAATCATAATAGCTCATTTTTTAAGTCAATCGTTGAGATCTAAGGTGAAGAGGTCAATTTAATGTAAAATGTCAAATTTGTTAGGAAGCATTTAATAATTAGGGTGTTTATTATATTAAGTGTGATCTAGGTTTGATTCACGTTATCATAAAAAAAATATAATTAAAATGAACTACAATTTAGTCATAATATCTGCAGATAAGGTACTTCGACTACAATAACAATCTAACTAAAACATTGATATAAAGATGCGGTCCAGATTTGATTCACGATATCATAAAAAAATTTTAAATACAATTTAATTATAATAACCACAAGTAAAGTATAAAATATTGATATAACATTAAATTATTAACGGGGAGATAATAGGAATACAATAGTTTCCTACTCTTAAGCCAAGGAATCGGCTTTCTCGAAGCGTGCAAAGGCTTGTTCGACAAAAAGGAAAAAACATTTATATGGGTATATATACAAAAATTGACAGTGGAAAAACAGATTCTGAAGAATCTAATTCAAAAGGCATAAACTTTTATAATAATAATAAAAATGAAATCCTCACTCTCGCTTTTAGCTTCTTCTTCTTCTTCTTCTTCCTCGTTCTCTCTGTGATCAAAAAACGACAAAATGGGAAGAGGGAAATTCAAGGGCAAGCCAACCGGGCACCGCCATTTCTCTACTCCCGAAGAGCTCCGTACGCCACTATCTCTTTTGTTCTTTTCCTTTTCTTCGTATTTATTTACTTTTTTGAAGTCCTTTGCATGATGTACGTATTTTCTATGCGGTTTCCTGGCATCGGATCTAACCAAGCTTTCAGTTGCTGGATTATTATCTCTACCGTATTGATTTTGATTTTATTTATTTATTTTGTGTGTGATCTTTTAGGTGCTACGTAGAGAAAAGAAAAGGGAGAAATTTATACTTTTAAATTTTAAGTTTTAGCTTCGTATAAACTTGGGAATGATTCTGCCTTTAACGCATGAATAACTTGGGAACTTTGAGTCAAATTCTTAGACAAAAATAAGAAACTATATTTTTTTTTTATAACTTTTATTGATTTCACCTGTTTTGTTTTTTTTTTTTTTTTTTTTTTTTTTTTTTTGAATGTTCTAATGGTTGCAGTTGCTGGTAGCTCTGCTCGTCCCCGTACTTTTAAGAAGGTACGATTTTTATGCTAATTTTAACAAGTTGATTCACACATAAATTTTGTTGATTCTTCTTGTAATTTGTTTGTTGTTATCATGTATTATGTATTGTTGCTGTATATTGCCTGAAAAGAAGTGTATATGTATATGTATATGTATATGTATATGTATATGTATATGTATATGTATATGTATATGTATATGTATATGTATATGTGTATATATATGTATATGTATATGTATATGTATATATATATGTATATGTATCTCAATCTTAATAGTGATTTCTGTGAAGGAGAAAATACTTAAAACTTTACTTTGACAAACCAAAATTGATGATTTGCTTTATTTTTTGTGCAAATTATGTTGGTTGTCTTTTCATGTAGGGTGGATGCAGGGGCGAAGCCAGAAATTTTTTTTGGAGAAGGCCGAAATTAAATTGTAATTTGTATGATAGTCAAAATATAATTTTTAAAGGATTAAATCAATTTTTTTTCATTTTTAGGGGGTCAAAGTGCAATTTTACCTTTACTAATTTAAAATTTTAAAGGGTCAAAATGGAAAATTTTCGGGGGGCGGGGCCCCTGCCACCCCCCTAGATTCGCCCCTGGGTGGATGACAGGTTTGACTGTTGTAATTTCATGAGTTTTGGCTGTTTGGGCTATTTTAAGTCACGTAATTTCATCTCTTTTGGAATGTATTCTTAAAGAGATATTGATATGGAATTGGAATTTTTATGTGTGAAGACTTATCTTTTGGTTGTCACATTTAAATGGCTGTAATTGTCAGTAAATCTAAATTTGACGTATATAGTGACAATAAATTAATATTGAATGATTGCAATAAATTTATCACCTAAGTTGATGATGTTTGTTTTGTTATCTTTTTGATGCTTCACAGTCGGTTATGTCGAGTGTTTAATTGGAAATTTTAATTTTCTTTTTGATGCTTTTCTTTCTTCCCTTTTAGGGATGTGTATCCATTGTAGTACTTCATTTAAACTTGGTAAATGAGATAATATTTATCTTTCATTCTAGGAAGAAGCTGAAGTGGAGAAAGAAGAAGAGCAGTCTGAGGAGGAAGTAGAAGAAGAGCCTGAGGTCATTACATTTTGTACCTTTTTAGTATAATATAATGGGCACTGTTTCCATTTGCTTTGAGTTCTTGTTGTGTTATTTAACTTTTATACTTCCTGTTTGATGTTGGTGATATTATGGCAGAAACGAAAAGGGACCCAAGGGCTTATTGAGATTGAGAATCCAAATATGGCCAAACCAAAGAATGTCAAAGCTAAAGATCTTGTTGTAAGTTTGGCAAATGCTCCTCTGCTGCACAAAATCTGGATTTATATATGAATTTATAACTGTACTGAGTAATTGAAATTATATGTTCCAGATGGGCAAAACGACTGAACTATCAAGGCGTGAAAGGTTTGTAATTCTAGTTCTCTTTATCAAATTTGACTGATCGTTGCTTTATCGTGTGCATCTGGGTCAACTTTTGATTGCTTAAATACTTTTACTAGTTTATAATAATTGGCATTTTGCTTTAGTAATAGTTATCTGTCATATCACAGAAAGGAAAAAAGAAATTATTATCATTGTTGATTCATATATAGTTCAATAATTCACTTTGTTGGACCAGTTTTATTTTGATGAAGCACTGTTAACTCTTTCTGCTTTTGTTGAATCTAGAATTGATATAACATAGTAGTTCCTTTGTTGTGTTAAATTGCATTTGTGGGATAACTTTGAGGCTGAAAAGGTAATAGACTTTTGGACATTAAATTTTAGTCTCTTTTGGTAAGGGAAAGATTTCCCTCAACTAACAAATATATGTTGTAGATTTGCTATACGTCTAAATCCTTCTCAGTAACTCTACCAACTGCGGGGTTTAAAATTTGTTACCTCAAAGTTGAAAACATGTCCCATATGCCTATAACTTCCTGGCGTTTACAGACTATATCTTTTATATTAGCATCATGTTGAATTATAACATCAATACTTTAAAAGATTCCTTACGTCTTTAATTAGAGACCATAGTCAACATTAGTTCTAGATTTTCCGTAGAGTTTTATATGCTTGTTACCTCATTGTTGTGCTTTCCTAGATAGTTTATTCTAATGATTATGTTTTTACAAATCTTAACTTCTGTTGAGATTGAATATTTTGTAAACTGTGTTCCTAGTTGGAATGGGCTGAATTTGAATAAATATTTTTCCTTGACATCTTGGCATGTAATGAGCAGAAGCCTTTTCATTACTTTCATTGAAACTGCTGTGGACTATTTGCTTCAAAGTTCAAAGTATGGTGGTTGATATGTTAAAGCTTGTAATGACTGCAGAGGGAAATTTTGTTTGCAATGGGGGTTGATATGTTAAAGCATGTAATTGTATATTTCAAATTGGTTATTTCCTTTGAGACCAGCTTGGTTGTGCTCTTATTTTAATGTTTATGACTGCAGAGAGGAAATAGAAAAGCAAAAGGCACATGAACGATACATGAAGCTGCAGGAACAAGGGAAAACTGAACAAGCAAGAAAGGATTTAGGTAACTTAAATTGAGTGGTTGTACAGTATTGTAACCTAAATTTAGTGTTTGGCAGCCTTTGCAAATATTATGATACTTTGACATGGCTTTTTCTGTGTCCTCTGTGGGACTGATTTGATTCTTTTTGGTTAACTGAATTCAGACTTGTAGCTGAGGTTGAAATTATGTTCATTAAATATAGTTCATTTGGATCCCTGGTCAAGGCACCCTAGTTTCTAAACGGTGCCTCATTGCTTAGACAATGACAATTGTCCATGGACTTAAGTGGTTAGAAATGTTATATGGAGCATTGAGGTGTTGATAAAATACTCATATTTGATTGCTGAGGTGAGTATGTAAAGGTAACGTGATTTTAGTACCAGTCTTAAAGGTTGCAGGAATCTAAAGAAAGGTGTGTAAGAAGAATAAGATCTTTTCCTTGGGATTTTTTTAAAAAATAAACTGGTTTCTTCCTGCCATAAGTGCTTAAATTCTGAGGTAGTAAATTGTGTAAAACTATTATGATCTGCTAATGGTGATGGAAAGCTGCACCAAACAAAAGCCGATGGAAAGTCTCTTGTATGTTAGGTTTTCAAAACAGCTATTTTCGTTAGCAATCTAAGCCGTCTCTAATGGATGCATTGAGAAGGAAGAGGTTTAAGAGATAAATATTGCTGGTTTTCATGTATAGTACAAATGAGTTGGTTTCTCCTATTTGTTAAGGGCAAACTCCCCTGCAACTGAGTATGTAGTATAATATCACAGTATCACCTTGATGTCTCATAAGCGCTGTTGTGCTTTCGGCTAACAAGCTTAACTCCTTTGTTTTTCCCTTTTCCGATGACTGCAGTGATATTTTTTTCTGTTTTGAAATTTAACTAAATGTACACCTCTTGTACAAATTTTGTTCTATTGTTTTACTGATTTTTACTTAATTACTATTGCAGAGCGCTTAGCCCTGATAAGGAAACAACGGGCAGAGGCTGCCAAGAAGAGAGAGGAAGAGAAGGCTGGTATGGTTCTTGCCAATTGTTGTCTCATCTTTATATTATAATACGAACTTTTCATTCCTCTTTGTTATGCTTCGTTCTGGTTAGTTATTTACTCCCCAAGTTTTCTGATATAAAAAATTGGCATCAAAATAGGCCTGCACTACATCTGTATTTGCAATATCAGTCGAAGCTGATACTATTTCTATTTGCCCTTACAGTGAGAGAACATAAGAAAGTTGAAGCTCGCAAATAACCAAGCTGAGGAATTATGACAAGGTTACCGTCAGTTTTTCTCTATGGCTTATATATGATATTTACATTTGTATACTGAAGCATTTATCCCATAAAAAATTGCTTTGAAGCTTATACATACAATCAATCTTCTAAACTTAATTTTACCTTATTTAGTTTTGGATCATCTCAATACTACATTTGTATACTGAAGCATTTATCCCATAAAAAATTGCTTTGAAGCTTATACATGCAATCAATCTTCTAAACTTAATTGTACCTTATTTAGTTTTGGATCATCTCAATACTTGCTTGTCGTTCATGTTTCATGTCGATGATGATCTGTTTGTGCACAAACATTGAAACATGCTAAAACATATAAGCAAAGAGCATAGATTTGACTTATGCTTAGTAGGAGGGTACAAAGAAAGTAGAGAAGTTCTTGATCACCTTGTTTGAATTTTGAACATCTAGATTATCACATCGGTACTGACATCTATTAGTACTTGAACAAAAAATGGTTCATCTATCCATACAGCAGTGATTGCATTTGGTGGCTTGTAGTTGGTTACTTGGTGGCCAAGAAGGGTTTCTGGGAGAGCTTTTACTTGCCCATGGGCTAGTTCAGCCAGGGCCCAGACGTGTAGTTGATTGCTGAAGACCTGATTTATTGAGCTACACAGCTTAGGTGGAAAACCATGTACTAAAAAGTTAGATTACATTTTATCTTTTTTACTAAAAAATGAATAACTACTAAAAAATGAATAAATTAGTTATGTACACTAGATCAAAGAATAATGTGGTCTTACTTGGTAAAAAATTCATCCATCTAAACCATTAAAAAATGACATGATTGATAGAATAATTAGATAATAACACATGACTACGTGTATCTCATGTTAACATACAATGATAAGTTTTTTAACAATAGAAATAGATAGAATTTTTAATAAAAATTCTTTGGTTTAACGTACAAAGATTAATTTACTCTATCTTTTTAGTAGAATGAATAAAATATAATATTCAACTCCTAATACATAGATCTTCACGATACTTTTACTAAGATTAATTCTTTTGTTTCGAAAAATAAAATTACTTTTTGACATATTTTATCGATTAAGATAAATTGAGATGAAATTGGACCCAAAGACTAGGATGAAAGCAGCCCGAGGAATAATCATGACCCTTCTACGTAAGTCACCTAAACTCATTACAGACTCGAACTAATGCCCAAGTTCATTATCCTCACCGAATAAAGGAATACTAAAATAAATACCATAACAATGTATATATACGTAAGATAAAATAAAGGATCGATGAAGGAAAGAGGAAGTTGAAGATGGGGGTGTAGGTAGCCTTGGGAAATGGACAAAATCCAGCACAATAAATCCACCCTTGGGGTTTTTTTTATTAGGCCTTAATAAAGTGAAAGAATCTGGTCTCGACTTTGCACATTGAAGCAAATAAGTAGTACTCAAAGGTGGAGAAGGAAGAAAGATACCTTGTTAACTACACTTTCTAGTATTTCATTTCTTCCACTTGTATCCTCTTTTATCTCCTTTTCTTTAGCCATTTGCTTAAATGTAAATTTGTATTTTTAGCTATTTTTCAATTTAAGCCATTTTAACATTTTTAACTTTGACCTTTGAAATTTTAAAATAATAGGTTTTAATGAGTTCTTTATATCTATTAACACGTGTATATATATTATATTTAATTTTTTTATTAAGGTGGTGAGTTAATTAAAACTCTTCTATTTAAAGAATAATAAATTTTGTTATATATAAAATCTATAAAAATCAATTTAAACCAGAATAAATTTATAGTAATATAACTTAACCCAGAACATAAAAACCTCAAATTTGTCATTTTAACTAAAATTTCTTTTATAAAATAATATCCATAAAATTTTTTCTTAATGCATATAATTTAGATCCAAAATTTGTACCGGATAAGGTTGAAATTGATGTAGGATAAAGTTGTGCAACAATAGAGATGAAATTTAGTAGACTTTTTAAAAAGGTTGAATGTTTGTTATGAATATATATATATATATTTCTTGTCTTGTAGGGTTTATAATTAAAAAAGAAAATATATATATATAAAGAACCCATGGCCACTTCACCTTTGTTCAAAATGGCTTAGCTTTCAATCTTAAAATAATAATTTAGCAATTAATCTAGGAGTTGAAATTAATTTTATCCAATTAGCTTCTGACTGGTGGTTCAATCAGTTCCCACTCTAATTAACAAATGCATAATCGCCCCCATAGTTTATTTGATGTTCCCATCATTACTTCATACAATATTAAGAGCCCCCCCCTTTCCCACCTCTTTTTTTTTTTTTCCTTTAGTATGTTTTTAAATACAGTATAATCATTAAACAAAATATATCATGTTCAAACTATGAAATGTATGATGATTCTTTACTTTTTTTTTTTGTTGTTGTTGTTTTTAAATGAATTTAATAAGTATACTATGAAAAGAGGATAAATGGAAAAATTCTTCATTTGGTCTCTTCATAAAATTTCTCTCTACTAGGAGTGGGGGAAAGAGTTGTCCATGTATTGAGCTTAAGACTTGACATCACAAGGACTTAAGTAACATAAGTTTTTTGTCACTACATTGATGGTAGATTTGATTATAGGTGTAATAGCCCAAATTTCAGTGGTGTCAGAAATAGTGATTCGAGACCACTAAATCTGACAAATGAACTCGTAGACCATATTATTTAATATTTACAAGTCAAATGTAGCTTTTAAAATATTTTTAAAATAGTAAATTATGTTTTATAAAGATTTATTTGGTCAAGAAATCGAGAAAAAGAGGTATCGAGATCTCGGTGTTATAAACCGAGTCATAAGTATTTTTATGAATATTTACGGAATGTCAATAAGTTAGTATTAAAATTTCGTTAGAAAATTTTGACGTTTGGGTGGTTAATTAAATAAAAAGGACTAAATTGAAAAATGTGTAAAAGTTGCTAGAAGGATTAAATAGATTAATTATCAAATGAGGAAGGACCTAAAGTGAAAATAAGCCAAAGGAGATATTTTGGGCGGCCATAGCTGAGAAAAATCAGTAAATGGGTGAAATAAGGGTAAAATTGGAAAATTGCCAAAATTAGTTAAATAAAAATGGGACCAAATTGGAATTTCTAGAATTCTCTTCATTTCTCTTCATTTTCTTCAGCTGAAAAACAGCCATGGGAGAGAGTTTCAAGCTGGTTTTCATACTCAAGCTTCATGTAAGTTTAATTCTTGCTTTCTCCTTGAAATTTCTATGTTTTTAGACTTTTACAATTGGGTCCAACTTACTATGTCATTAGTTTTTGATTCTATGGCTAATTTTTAAAGTTGATGTGGATTATTGCTGGAAGAATATGATGGATAAATATTTAATTGAAGCTTTAGTTTTGTTATACGATGATTTTATCAAGTAAAATTGATGAAAATTAGTTTTAGGACCTAATTGTGAAAGAGTTGAAATTAAGGCCTAGTGTTAAAATTCTGATTTTCAAAGGTTATGAAGTAGTTTAAAATGATATAGAAAAGTATTAAATGAGAAAATTAGCTTAAATTGAGGGGTTAATTGAGCAAGGATTGAATTGTATGAAATGTGGAATTTGAGACAAAATAGAAATCAACATGTTATATTAAAGCAGTTTTAGACAGCAGCAGTTGTCTAACTTTGAAAAATCATAAAAAATGGTATAAATTGAATTAGAAGTTGAGTGAGATATAGAATTAAAGCTTGTTGAGTCTATTTTCATATAAAAGAAACATAGCAAGCAAAGGAAGTCTACATTTTGAGATATTTAAATTTTGGTAAGACTGGTTTAGAATAACTTCGTGAGCCCCTGTTCTTACTTTAGAAATTCACTAAAAATTGTACAAAAATAATTATGAGTTATAATTTATATGCCTGTATTCCTTAGTGAGCCTATTTTCATTAGAAGTAATCGAAAACACTATATGAAAATTGTACTATGAGATAATTGATTTTTAGTGAAGAGAGGTCAGAGCAGTAGGACTGTGTAACAGGGGAGAACTTAACTAATAAACTGTACTAATTGGCCACACCAAAAATTTTGGAAATATTATGGTAAGAATATATGTGAGTCTAGTTTCAAATAAAATTTACGGAACATAATTTGGAGTTCTGTAGCTCAAGATAAAAATAATTTAGTGACTATGACACGGATGGACAGCTTGAATATTCACATAAGTAAATAGTGAAAATTATAGATAATGTTACTTACAAGTGTGTTGTTTATACTAAGGATGTGGATGGAGAGGAGGAGGAGGAAAAATAATAAATGAATGACTTGTGTATAAATTGATCACATGCTCGATTATAATTGATAAACGTTGAGGTAGAAATGATATAATGTTTTATTTCAAATATTTATTATGACACTAAGATTATCGTTATGGTATAAAAATCGAATTGTAAGTTCATGTAACTTGAATTATATTCTTAAATGCTTGAAATGTATGTTATTGATATGAATATAATTTGAATGTTCATTGTATGAAAGTTGATGAAACATTGATATATTTGATAAAAAGGGGAAGAAATCCAGGTTGAATGAAAGGAAAATTCGATGGATCTTTGAAAAGGAATTGACGGTAAAAAGGGTCTAGCCCGGACGGGTGATCCTATCCCGATATAGCCCTCCCGAAGAATATGTGGAAAATGGATTTAGCCCGGACGGGTAATCCGAAATAGGGTCTGAATTTAGCCTGGACTGGTAATCCCGACAATACTCTATGAGTTTATATTACAGGGGATTTAGCCTGGACTGGTAATCTCGCTGTAAGGATGAGGTTTGCGGGAGTGTGCTCTCTTACAGGGGATTTAGCCTGGACTGGTAATCCCGCTGTAAGGATGAGGTTCGCGGGAGTGTGCTCTCTGAAATGGAAATGTGCGCACATGAACATGAATTGACGGGCCTGGATTTGTACACTAAAGTGTACCTCTGAAAATCCATCGAAAATTCCAAGAAATTCAGCGGGATAAATATGGAAAAATATCAAGGGAATGGAAATCATGGTATATATTATGAGATATAAGGAAATACGAGTTGATGAGACATTGTAACACCCCTTACCCGAGACCGTTGCCGGAGTCGAGCACGTGGTATTACTACACTTAACTTACTAGTTCTGGGTATAAAAATTGAAACTGTCCGTCTGCGTCATGTTCACTAAATTAATTATAACTTGAGCTATGAAACTCAAAATCTAGATACGTAAATTTTCCTTGAAACTAGACTCATATACCTTCTTACTGTAATTTTTCCATAATTTTTGGTATGGCCAATCAATACCAGATTTTTCTTAAAGTTTCCCCTGTTTTACTATTTGACTATTCTGACCTCTCTTCACTACGAATCAAATTACTCTTAGTACAGAATTCATATGACCTTCTTATTTATTTCATTTGAAAATAGACTCATTCAGGATTCTAAACATATAAAGTTAAACCCCTAATTATTTTTTTCCATTTTTTATGATTTTTCCAAGTCAGAACAGGGGAACCTGAATTTATTCTGAACCAGTCTTACAAAAATATAAATATCTCAAATTACAGAATTCCTTTGCTTTCCTTGTTTCTTTCATATGAAAATAGACTCAATAAGCTTTAATTATATATCTCATGCACAACCTAATTCAATTTCTACTATTTTTGGTGATTTTTCAAAATCACGTCACTACTGCTGTCCAACTATTCCCCTGCATATAATTACATAATTTCTTTAAAATAACTATAACTAGGCATTTCATAACCTCCAAAGCATGTTCTTAATTAACCATTTTAATGGCTAATCATTACCAAACATTTACAAGTCCATAATAAACCATATCATAAGGTCACACACATAAAATGGCTAAGTCTCTATACATGCCATAACTTAAAACGTTAAAGTCACAAAATACCAATATAATCCTTTGATAGTGTGTAACGATCTCCGACGTCCTTTCGATCCCCGAGTTGGCTTGTAATACTATAAAAAAAAATAAAGAATAGGTGTAAGCATAAAGCTTAGTAAGTTTACATGTAAATAGATAACAACATTCTTAGTGAATTATCTTATATTTTTCTTGTCAAGATCACTTAAGCCTTTAACTCAATATACTTAAAACTTGTATACTTGCCTTACCTTTTAACATGAATTTATCTTACCTTACCTTTTTAGCTTGAACTTACCTTACCTTTACTTTAGAATACTCCTTGAATTTTCCCGTTGAACCACTTGGAATACTAAGGATACGCGGGTACCTTTCCTTATGAAACTTAACCATTGCCATGTCTTGACATGGTCTTACGTGGTATCATTGCCTTATGAACTCACCAATGCCATGCCTTGGCATGGTCTTACATGGGACCTTTGCCTTATAGTAACATATCAATGCCATGTCTTGACATGGTCTTACATGATTTCCTTAAACCCTAATGTCAAGACATTTGTATCCTACACATTCCTAAGGTTCAACCGGAGCTTTCTGAGATAGTTTTTCCATCAATTCATACTTGAGTCTTTAAATAATAAATTTACAGAATAAATATGTAAATGCTGGAATTTAACAATATTAAATGTAAAATAATAGAATATTGCATTTATTTACTGCAAACTTACCTCGAAACGAAATACGATCAACTATATTGATTTAATCCACTATCTTTTTCTTTCCTCGATCTAACTCTGGATTTCGTTCTTCTTGATCTATAATAGAAAATTTAGCTTATTTAATACTCACATTCATCAAAACAGTCCTTAACTCTTAACTTTGGCAAAATTACAATTTTGCCCCTAAACTTTTACATATTTACACATTTGCCCCAAAGCTCGGAAATTAAACTTTATCCCTTATTCTTATGTTTTATGGCATGCTGATCATTTTTCCCTTCTATGGCAACATCAAATTCTCACTCTAACTTGTACTTATGAACATTAGGTATTTTTACCAATTAAGCCGTTTTACTCGTTTTCACTTGAAATCACTAAGCAAAAGTTGTTTAACATAATTTTAGACTTCATATTCTATCATAAAACATCAAAATAAACACATTTCACCTATGGGTATTTTTCTAAATATGAACCCTAGAATAAATTATTAATAGAATAAGCTAAATCGAGCTACCGGGGCTTCAAAAATGTAAAGAACATTAAAAACGGGGCTTGGAATCACTTACTATGGAGCTTGGAAGCTTGAAACAAACCCTAGCTATGGTGAACACTTGAAAATTCGGCCTAATGAAGAAGATGAGCATATTTTGCCATCTTTTTCCCTTTTAATTCATTTTTATTACCAAATGACTAAATTACCCTTCATTAAAAACTTTGGTTCTTTCTTCCTATATATGTCCATTTTTGTCCATGAAAATATAATGGTCTAATTGCCATTTAAGGACTCCTACTTCAAACCCCCATTTTAATCAAGTACTCTATAAATTAGAACCCCTATTTAGCAACTTTTGCAAACAAGTCCTAATAGGCAATTTAAGCATGAAATTAATAAAATTTCTTATCAATACTCTAACACATGTATTTAATCACTCAATAAATCATAACAATTAATCATAATAAACTTTTATAGCAATTAGATACCTCTAGCTTCTAGAACTCAAGTTTTGCACTTTTTATAATTTAGTCCTTTTGACTAAATTGAGTGCTCAAACACCAAAATTTTCGAACGAAATTTTTACGAAACCATTTCATAAAGTTGTAGATCATAAAAATATAAAAATATTAATTTAATTTTTTTTATCGGATTTGTGGTCCCGAAACCACTATTCCGACTAGGCTCAAAATCGGGCTGCTACAGACATGAACGTAGAACTTGGTTGACGAATGAGTTCATTTGTGATTATATATTTGTACATCCTTGAGTCTATTATCTGTATGAATTGGTATTCCAAATGAGTTAATGAGAAGAGTTCTAATATGAAATAATCTTAATTCTAAATTAAATATTATGAAAACGTATTTGAAATACATTGGTATGTCTTGTATATGTTATTTGAGTTCATAATGTGCAAAGTAATGTATGTGGAAATATGAGATGATGATACCTGTACATGGAATTTATTGGTGGATACGTACATCCAAATTTATATGATAGATTGTAGTGAACATTGAAATTGGGCTCAATAAGTGATTTGTCACTTTAAATTGTGATTGGCAGGAAGGGTTAGTGAATTGCATGTTTATGAATTGTTATACGTATTTGTCGAAATACGAGGAAATGATGGTAATTGATACATGGAAATATGAGACTATGATATATATAAAAACATGACATATGTTTGATAAATGTGTTCATTCATAATTATGGAATGATGCATCTCAAGTGCACTATATGTGTAAAGAAACTTTTATAGTCAATTTCGGTATTTGAGCGATAAATGGCTTAAATTGTCTGTGAGTATTTCGTACTCCTCGGTAATGCCTCATACTTTATTCCAGCAATGGATACAGGTAGGGGGTGTTACAATAGGGTGAGGCATGGCGGGTAGAGTCGGGTTGACTTAAAATTTTAAATCCATTTTTTAGGTTTAGATTTACTTTTGCCAGAAAAATGGGTCTAAAATTCTACCCGAGTCCAACCCATATTAAAAATACTAAACCTGAGTTCCATCCTGCCTGCTCCTATTAAATTTTTTTAGATTATTATTTTATATAAAAATAAATTTAAAAAATATATTATATCAAACACACTAAAAACATTAAAATAAATATGTCTCAACAAATTAAAAATACATTAAAAAAGTCTTTATACTTAAATAACATTAAAATAGTTGCAATTTAGCAAACAAATGCCTCTAAAATACAAACAAAATTAACAATAAAATAATAAAATGACAACAGAACAATAATGAAACAACTTATTCGAGCCCGGATCAAAAAGTCCTACCTGAGACTTAGCTCATTTAGCTTTATTTTTTTGTCCAACCCTATAATTTTATCTAGACCCTCTCACTTTCCGAGTGAGTCTAGAAAGATAACCCGATCCATAATCAAGTCTAATAATTATTGGTATATCCTTGCTTTAAATGGAAAGATGCTTCTTTTGGTTTCTTCATAAAATTTAATTTAAATCTTTTTAGTCCTTTTCTTCAGTAGGAATAGTGGAAGGAATTCTCTATATTTTGAGCGACTTCGCAGCCACAAGGACTTGTGTGTCACTACACTGATGGGCTTTTTTTTTAGTGATTTAATTAAATAAAAAAACTTAAACAATAATTTAATTAAAGTTTATTATCCCTTAGCTTAACGAAATTTTTTTTTAACCTCTCTCGAAAATTAATAATTCAATTTAAATCATTCTAACATAAAATTTCAATTTCAAGTTTTCAAAAATTTACAATTTTATCTCTATTTCAACTCCAAATTCTTGATTTTGTCCTTGAATAATGGGGAATCATGATTAGCATGTATAATTAATGGTACATAATTTAGTTTTTGTTTTGTGGTTTAAAAAAAAAAGGGATAAGTAAACAAGTGAGGTTGGATTATATCTATTTGATAGGCCAAGGCGTGCCTACAAAAAGTGGGATCTCCCTTTCAATCTTTCTCCTTTTTTTTTTTTTTTAGTTTATAACTAGGTATTAAATTTAAAATATATACGCTCCCGATTTAATATTGCTTTTTAAAAATATTCTTAGATTTTTTTGAATTCTTGTTTTTCGTTAAAAATTTACTTCACAAAAATATTTTTTATCTCAAAAATGCTTTTAAAAAATAATACTAAATTGATCCAAAATATAATAGAATTTAGAAGCAAAAAATTTGAATATATTAAGATTTAAATTAAACTAAAATAAGAAATCAAAGTTTTATAAATTGCAGCAAAACCTGGGTATTATTGATTCCAATTCAATTAGGTGATAGTTGAGGGTGGACCCACATCCCAAAAGATGTGCTGAAAATTGAAAGCATAATTGCATGGGGGAATTCAAGAATATGCCATCTAAATATGCAGCCTTTTAATAGGGGTCCCTTTTCCTCCGCTCTACGCCATTTCTCCCTCCCCAAACCCCTGTCCTTTTGCCGCCATTTCTATCCCCCTTTTTGTCCACTATAATTATTTCCCTATTTTTATATTTACTTCTTTTAATAATCCTGTTTCCAATTTTTACATAAATCAAAGTGTTTTCTACCAACCCATTTATTATAAATACCCTCCAAAATTTGACTGTATCCGGACAGACAATCTTGAAGTGGTTAACTTTATTCATGAAAAAGTTCAGAAAGGCTATAATTCTCCTTAATTATGAGAATTCTTTTGCTGATAAAGTTGCTGAGTCATTGGAATCTTTAATATATCTCAAGAGAAGAGAATAAAATTGCTGATAAAATAATTAAGCTCAGGAGAGATAAGGAACTTGGATTGCGGTTAATAGACCAGGATAATGTATTAAATTTTCTTAATGTTTGATTTTTGAGTTGTAATTTTTTTCCTACCAAAAAAAAAGTTTCAAATATCAAATAATTATAATCATAAAATAAAACACAATCAATTATTAATTTTCTTTCTATATATAATGCAATTTAAATCGAAAAAAATTTAAAAAATTCACACGATTTTTTCGGATAAAATTTGATCCCATGATTCTTTTTATGCAATACGAATATTTAGTTATACCTTTTGACTCGAACCCTTAAACCAAAGAAAAAATGTATTTAAACACGATTAACTCATGTCTCCCTTATTATTGTAATAACAATTATATTAATTGAGTTAAAGTCAAGGGTAAAACTAAGGGGTTGAGAGTGAATCAGACTAGCCCTAAAATGAATTTTTTTTATTTAAACCCTTTAAAATTTTAAATTAGTAGAAGTACAATTGTACTTTCTCTTAAAATTATAAAAATTTTATTTAATACTTTAAAAATTATAAAAATATGGTATAATATTTTAGTTTTACCCCTAGTTAAAGCTAAGCACACATTTAAATAGATGTTTACTTCACGCTTTTAACTTTCTTTTATTTTACGCTACACCATTTAATCTCTAATTAAAGACAGAGCCCAAAAGGAGGGTAAATCAATTAATCCGGTGACTTCACCTCAACCATAAGAGGACAAAAGTTGATGAATAATTAAATAAAATAGTGAAAAGGATAATAAGGAGGCTTTTTAAATTTGGTCAACAACAATGTACTTGACTTATGAGTTAGACCACCTGCACTTTGGACTTGGTCATTCGGTGATTCACGAGCTGTTTCCTTTTTCTAATACCACAGCTTTCATTTTTAAAATCCATTGGTCCCAGTTTTTTTGAAGGGAAAAATGTTTTTATTATTTAAATATTTTTTTATTTTAAAAAAATCATTGTATTGAATTAATATAAATAATTTAAATTCATTTCGTTATTTTTCAATATTATAATGTTTTCTAAATTAATAGTATTTAATTTTATTATCCAATTAAATACACTATCAAATTGCACCATAGATTTTTGTTTTTTGGTTTAATATCACCTGAATTGCATTTCTTAATAACAGAATTATCAAATAAATACGAATTTAAAGTTTTAAAAACGTTTAAAGCGTTTAAGAATATTTCTATTTGCAAAAATAAATAAATTTATTATTTAATTTAAATTTCTCAGGTGATAAATTGTAATAAAAAAAACTAAATTCTGTAAATAGAAAAAACACCCTAATTTAAACATGGTTATTATCATTATTACATATGTGTAATAAAAAAAAAAAGGAATTATTACACATGGTATTTTACTATGGCGGTTAAAAATAACCTTGAAAAATTTGTTTATAAAAGTGGAAAATACGTCTTTGTTCATTTCTCTCTTGCTTTTCCTCTCAAATTTCTCTCCTTTTTTTTTTTTTTATCTCTTTATTTTTCGTTCTCAATTATATTGTGTCTCTCAGTTCTCTCGATCTCCCGTTGTTTATTTTCCCAAATTTTGGTTCGATTCGGTTAGTCTCTCTGTTTTTGTTTTTGTTTTTTTTTTTAATTTTTATTTTGAAGATTGTACCGAAATCATTGAATTCCTAGGGTTCTGCATTGTCTAAATTTTGATTAATGCGGTTTTAATTAACAAAAAGGTTAACATTATTTTTCTTCCTTTGGATTATTTCAAGGTTGCTTTACTCATTCTGGGCTGTGATTTTTTGGTTCATGATTATAAGGTACGGCAAAGTCAAACGATCCATCCTTCTTTAATTTTATTTTATTTTTTTAAATTTTTGCATGCTGTTAAAGAATTTGGGTTGGTAATTGTATTCTAAATATTGGGTGTTAAAAAATTTGACGAATTTGTTGAAATTAATGTGTGTATATATATATTTTTTATTTTTCTTTTGGTTCGTTAGAAGTACTAATCAAAGGAGGAGCTTGGTAGGATGATTTGTGAGGTTCTCCTTAGGATTGGGATAATTGTGAACAAAAACTTGAAAATATTTTTGTTTTTGCTTTTAAATTTAATCAATAATTAGGAATTTTTGTGAACAACTTCAATATATTTGTACAGGTGGGTAAATGTTTGAAATTTCCCCATTCTCATAGCTTGATATATACGATACTGGTGGTAGAAAGTTTTTGATGATTGGTAATTATTTTGAGCCTATTTTGATATTGTAGATTTTCTTTTTCCAAGTTATCATTCAAGGAAATTTAAGGTTAGATCATGGTGATGATTTTTTTTCTTTTTTCTTTTATTATTATTGATGATTTGGGGAAAGAGATTTATGATACCTTTAGAAGTTTGAGAGCTGGGGGGTTGTCAAAACACACACTTGTTTTAAGGGAATGCTTGTTTACATGGAATTTAATATTTTTGAGTCTCTCGGCAGTGGTGGAAAAATAGTTTTTAGATCATATTAAACTAGTGGATTTGTAATAGCTAAGATAACAATCTAAGCTAGTTTGATTTTCTCGTCTTCCTTTTCATTGTACGAAATTTATGGATTTACTAGCATTTTCATGTCACGTACAATTACATGGTTTATCATTTTGAACCGAGCTGAGTTTTCTTTTTCTTAATTATTTTCTCTCTGAAGCTGCAACAAATTACAACAACAATTTATTGAAGCAGCATGGGCCAAAGGAATATGCGAAGCCCTATTGATTTAGAAATCGACCAACAAGGCCAGGAATACCTCCAGCATGAACCTTGCGTCTATTTGGGTGGGACGACGAACTACCCATCACCTGATATCCCAATGACCATCACAGCTCCAGGGAACACAACTAACCTTGATGCGCATCCCTTACCTGAGCATTATGACAACAGTATGTTTTATGGGATCCCCATGTACCCTGGTGTTCAGCATCATCATCATTCCCCAAATCTTGATCTTGGTATCGGGAGTGCCTCGAACTTTTATGTTCCCTATGTGCCTACCCCTTCATCCAGTGTTCCTATAAATCATGGAATCCCAGACCAGATGCCATCATCCAGCAACTATCGTATCCATGGAGTTTCTGCAGATGAATATGCAAGGAATTGCCACTTCATGGATAACGTTAGAGGCTTGTATAAGAGAAAGAATTCTGAAGGGATCCCAGGAAATTTTCAGCAGTTTAATGCCTCATCAAGCTCTAGCTCCTCTGTTACACCATTAAATACTAGGAACCCTGATGGGGTTGGCACGGTGGATGCTGCATCCTTTACTAGGTCTCAATATAGGGGAAATGGCCTTCCACCAATTAGAGAAGCGGGCCCTCAAAGAAGTGCGAGGAACAGATTAGGGGCAAATGCAGTGGATCCTGTTTTGATGCAAAGTGGCAACCCTTATTTTCAAGGAAATTACTTGGGTCAACCTTTTCAGCCAACAATAACAGATGGAGGTGCCTCAGCTTGGACTCAGGCTCCTGGTGTTCCTTATATGCATGGTAGTTTCTCCATCTAAATATGTACTTTTTATTTAAAGCAGCATTCATGTAAATGAGCTTGCGTAGGAATATGTTTTCACCTCGAAACTGATTGCCTTGGACTTGTGGTTTTGTACAGGTAGCAATATTGGTGGACCTATGGAGACTAGGCACAGAAGTTCCTCAAATTTCTCACATTCTCCCCTTGACTTTCGGAACCCAAACTTTCATCATCACGTGCCTCCTATCGAAGGAGCAAGAGGCCATGGCATTAATGTCCATCCGCAAGTAGCACCAGTTCCTTATTGCTTTCCAGCAAGTTATGCTTCACAGAGCACCATGAATCCCTCACAGGATGGTTTGGATGTGGGGCGTAGGCATTTTGGACCAGTTCCACCTACTGGCTTTAGGATATATCATTCTCGCCGGGAAAGTGGTGCTTTACCTGAGACATCTCTGAGACACCGCAATCTTCCTCACCTGAGAGTTCTCCCACCTGATGTAAGTACTGATTTGTTTTCTTTTCTGAGATAGGAGAAAGGAATTCATATGTATCCGGCTTTTTTCGGCTATTTTTACAGTTTATAAGTATGCTGATATGTTTTAATTGACTTTGGCAGGGAGTTGCCGTACTTGAGTTCCCAGAATTTTATGAAGAAGTTGGCAATCTTATTGATCATCACAGAGATATGCGCTTGGATATAGAGGATATGTCTTACGAGGTACGATGAAGTCCATCCAATTTTCTTCTGCATTAAATTTTGTCTTAATTTTTACCGACCATTTCCTCGAACTTCAAAATGACCACAGGAGTTGCTCGCTCTGGGAGAGCGGATTGGCAATGTGAACACCGGTTTATCAGAAGAAATCATTAGACGTAAATTGAAAACAAGATCGTATTCGACATTCGTTACAAATATTAATATGGAAGAGGCGGCACCCGTTGAACAGGAACCTGATTTTTGTACAATTTGCCAGGTAATTAAGAAATCTTACAGCTTAGCTCACATTATATCCTTTGTTCAAGTTTGAAGCAAAACTGTTGGTTCATGGCGTCAACATTCACTCCTAACATGTTATTTTCTATTTCTCTTGTGATTTTGCAGGAGGATTATAAGAACCAAGAGAAAATCGGAACCCTTGATTGTGGACACGAGTACCATGCAAGTTGCTTAAGAAAGTGGCTGCTCGTGAAGAACGTATGCCCCATATGCAAATCAGAGGCATTAGCCACATAATCCAAGGATGTATAAAGCATGGGGTTGACTTAAATCCAACAAAAGTAATAAACTACATAAAACGGTTGATGGTCTGTATTAAATATAAATCGATATTTGTCGAGTATTTTGTACATGAACTTGCAGATATCTAACAGACAATCATTTATTTGTTGGCTCTGTAATTATCAACAATTGTACAGACTCCCATTATGAAGTCACATGCTATTATATTCAACTTTTAACTATATTGCCTTCTCCATTATTTTCTTTTTCATGTCGAATTTGTCGTATTTATTGAATATGTGCTTGAGTATTTGCAGGACCAGAGTGCTGTGTTTCTTGATCTGTGTGTTAGTTTGGAAATTAAATTTGCTCTTAGAAAGAAGCGGCAATCTTAACATGTTTAGAAAAACGGTGATGTCAGTTTTCATGGCAGAACATTACATGCAAGAACACCTCAAAACCATTTACCAAACATCATCGGGTTTATTCATTTTGTTTTGCAACTTGGACTTTCTATGTGACAAATCTTGCAGAGCTTGAATGAAATTGTTGATATATCCTTCTTGAAGATCCCTGTTAGATAGCATTTGCTTCAGTTTAGCATGGTTTCTCTTCATCATATTAGCTGCTTCATTGTCCTTGTCCATCACAAACTTGATGGCTTCACTCAATGACTCCTTTGGAACCTCCCTGTTTTTACCTCTCTCCACTTCCACCCCAATCTTGAGTTCATTCGCCATCAACCTGGTGTTCAAAATTTGATCCCCAATTTCAGGTATCAACGCCACTTGGCAGTCACTAAGCAAAAACTCCTACATCGTTCCATACCCAGAGTGGTAAACGAAACACCCGATGTTAGGGTGGTGCAATAGCTGCTCTTGTGGAACCCAACCTCCATACACCAACCCTCTTCCTCCAACCCTATCTTGAAACCCCTCCGGCAGTACTTCAATAGTTGAGCATCCTTGGGGTGGCTTTAAAGCTGCCAAAAATGGTAGCCCACATAGCTCAAACCCAAGCACCAACTCCTGGAACTCGTCCTTCTGTAACACACTCTGGCTTCCTAAAGAGCAAAACACAACAGAACCTGCCTCGAACTGGCTTAACCAACGAACCCATTTCTCATCAAAATGGGATAAATACCAAAACTATACAACTATGGTTTAATGTGCAATTGTATATATGAATTTGATTTTGTGTAAATTTGAATGAAATTTTGATTTGATCCAATTCTTGTAAATTATTAACACAATTATTGATATAACTATTATTTTATGTTTATTCCTTGCATACATAAATAATTATATTTATCTAATATAAAAATAAATTGATGTATTTATTTATTTAAATGTGTATGACTAAACCAAAATTAAAGTTTCAAGTATACATTTGAATTACAATTAGAGTTTCACATGCATAATTGCACCAATTTAAAATTCATATATACAATTGCAAATTAAATCAAAGTTAATGTATAATTTTAAAATTTATCCCAAAAGAATTCAAACATTGATTCGACTCATAATTCAAGTGAGGTTGAATCTCCAATTTCTTTTTGAAAATCTCGATTTGGATGAGAACCAAAATGGCGAGAAGTTTTTGGTAGTTGTTGGAGAATTTTTTGTAACCAATTCATTTTCTAAGACACATCTTAAATTCGGCTGTAGCTAGACAAATTAAAAACATGTAATAAGATTAATATATTTATAAACAAAATTAGTAAGTCCAAACTAAGACATATTTATGAGCTGAAGTTGATTAACTAATTTAACTAAAAACATTTTATTCCAGCAAATAAAACGGAAGAACTAAATGATAGATGAGTTAAATTGAATTAACTAGCTAAGTTTGATTTATTCCGGTAAGTTTAGAAAGCATAAAATTAAAATAAACTCAAAACTAGCAAAGGAGCTCATTGGGCTGGAAACGAGCTGAATTGAGCTCAATGAGCTGGAATCGAACTAATTCAGCTCGCAAGGGATTGCAAGCAACGCCTAGGGAGCTGGTCCAAGAGTGTGCTCGGGGCGTGGCTGTATCAGCTTGTGCTTCAATTGTTGAAATTGCAAGCAACTCTATTTGACAAGATCTTGCAGAGCTTGAATGAAATTGTTGATATATCCTTCTTGAAGATCCCTGTTAGATAGTATTTGCTTCAGCTTAGCATGGTTTCTCTTCATCATATTAGCTGTTTCATTGTCCTTGTCCATCACAAACTTGATGGCTTCACTCAATGACTCCTTTGAAACCTCCCTGTTTTTACCTCTCTCCACTTCAACTCCAATCTTGAGTTCATTCACCATTAATCTGGTGTTCAAAATTTGATCCCCAATTTCAGGTATCAACACGATTTGGCAGTCACTAAGCAAAAACTCCCACATCGTTCCATACCCACAGTGGTTAACGAAACACCCGATGTTAGGGTGGTGCAATAGCTGCTCTTGTGGAACCCAACCTCCATACACCAACCCTCTTCCTCCAACCCTATCTTGAAACCCCTCCGGCAGTGCTTCTTCAACAGTTGAACATCCTTGGGGTGGCTTTAAAGCTACCAAAAATGGTAGCCCACATAGCTCAAACCCAAGCACCAACTCCTGGAACTCGTCCTTCTGTAACACATTCTGGCTTCCAAATGAGCAAAACACAACAGAATCTGGCTCGAACTGGCTTAACCAACTAACCCATTTCTCATCAAGCTGTTGGGTCTTTGTTTCAGGCGAGCAAGGCCCTGATAACAAAACAGGCTTCCCAAATCCTCGAGCAACATAGTCGCAAAATGGTCCCTCGGTTTCACGGCAAGTCCTGAAGGCAATGGCATCACTTCCACTCACAGCAGTCCTTATCCGTTCCCCAAACGACAGTCCACTCCCGAAATCCTCAGCCTCAAACAACAAAGCAGCAGCCTCTTCTTCTTTGAATTTCACAGTGGAAGAAGGGTAATCGGGGGGCAATTTCTTCACCTCTTCTACAGTCATTTCTTTGGTTATCGTTCTGATGTTTGATCCTAACGACATGATCATCGAGGAAACCACTACATAGCATATGGGGTGGATCCCAAGTTGGCGAGCCAAGTCTGGGATCCAAAACCAGAATTCATAAAAAACCAGATCAGGTTTTAAAGCCCCAAGGATGCCTTCAACTTGGTCCCTGGTTTGATCTACAGCAAAAGCAAGGTATTTTTGTTGGTTCAGAGGAACAACAGATGTAGTTTCAGCACCTGGAGGGAGGCCATCGACATGGGGTATAACTAGAGGGACGAATTGAATCAAGTTGGGGTATTGGTTCATGTTTTCCAGCTTTGGTTGCACTCCTTTAGGCAAAATGAAGGAAATTTTATGGCCTTTATGAGCCAACTTATTTGAGAGATGAAGGAAGGGAATGAAATGACCATATGCAACCCACGGAAACATGGCGATGTGAAGCTTTGAGCAGCCTGGTTTGCTCATCTTTTTTGCTTTGGTTTGGATGAACAAAGGTTATCTGACACGAAAATGTCTGACCTAAAAGTCCACACTAAGACTACCTACGCCATTCATTTTCTTACATGTTTATCAATACATACAAATTGTTGTCGGTCATAAAATAAATTTCATTTTATTGATCTCTTTTCAAGAAAAGCTTTCGTGTCAATCAATTCCTCTCCCTTTCCGTGGTAAAATACCTAAATATATTAAAAAATTAAAAATTTACGAAATTTAGTTAATTTCTAGAAAATTTATTGAAAATAGTTATTTCCCCTCAAAACGCGTCCACGTCAGCGCATTTTGAGGGGAAATGCCAGCAAAGCGCACCCCTGGAGTCGCGCTTTGCTGGAACCTCAAATATTAGATATTTATTTTTAAAATTAAATTTAAAAAAATTAAACAAATTCTATTTTATAAAAGATATTAAAATTAAATTACAAAAACATATAAGCAACTATTATTTTATTAAAAAAATTCTTATTTATTAAATATATTAAAACTAAATTACAAAAAATAAAAAATAAAAAAAACTTCTTATTTTATTAAATATATTAAAACTAAATTGCAAAAAATAAAAAAAAAAAATAACTTCTTATTTTATTACATATATTAAAATTAAATTAAAATAAAATAAAAATAAAGAAAACTTATTATTTATTTAATATATTCAAACTAAATTACAAAAAAAAAAAAAACTTTTTTGCTTTTAAATAATCATTCTTCACTTTTCCTTGTAAATATTCATTCTTTGCTTTTCCTTGTCAAATTAAAGTTTCATTTTCCTTGTAAATAATCATTCTTTACTTTTCCTTGTCAAATTAAAATTTTCTTTTCCTTGTAAGTAATCATTCTTTGCTTTTCCTTGTTACAGTAGTCTGTCGCAATCCTTACACTATAAATCAGCCAAATTTCATTCTTAGGTTGCATAACAGAAATTGAGGCAAAAGAAAAATAGAAACTGAAAATGAGTGAACGTATTAATGCCGTTATTTACTACGATGGTGAGGTTTGTGACACCGAAAATGGTGTTGTTTTTTTATCGGAGAACACGGCGTGACTGAGTTTTAATCGGAACATAGATTTGTCAGAACTTCGCAAAAGAATTAGGCGCAAAATCTTCGAAACAACGCCAATAAAAGTTGAGTCTATTAAGTATAAATTTTGCGCTTCGGTTGATCCGGTGAGATATGAATCATTCGGCATCAAAGGTCCTCAGAGCCTTGAGGCAATGGTGGAGACTTATATTGCCAGTGGATCACCCTATCTTGAGGTATATGTACAATTTTAATCGCAAAGTAATCTTTCTTCGACCTCAACATCTACTTCTGTTCGAGGGGAATACACGACCCCAAGCCGACACTTTGTTGTGGGAGGCAGAATACGGAAACGCCTGTGTTTTGTGATAGTATGAAAAACACAACCCCTGCACGACACTCGGTTGGTGGATGAGACATGCATATCCTTCCTTCGATGTTCGATATTAGAAATACGTATTGGGGAACGTCATCAACTTCTGGTGGTTGGCAATCCACATATGATTGAGAACGTTACGAAAGTTGTTTAAGAAGGGATAATGTACTCCCCACGACATCCACCAGCGAGGGGCCCTCGTTCGTTGCAGATGATGGTGGGTCGGATGATGAGTCCGATGTGGATCCACCTCGAGAGCACGGCCCCGATGGTGGAGAAGTTGCATTATTTTCTGAATCGGAGCCTATTCTAACCGTATCTGAAGATGTTGAAGGTTGTTCAGATGAAGAAGAAGAAGATCCGCGATTCAGGGCGTACTCGCCTCCAGCCCACATGCATAATGTCGATCTATCCCAAGACGATCCATTGGAGTTTCCTGAACTACCACACCGGACGCGTGACCGTACAACTTCGTCGTTAGATTCGGGCGAATTAGAAGTTGGTAATGAGTTTTCCAACAAGGATGCTTTCTTGCTGCATTGAAACAATACAACATCAAGAACGAGGTTAACTACATCGTGGTTAAATCTAAGCTCGATAAGTTAAAAGCGAAGTGTGCAATACAAGACGGTACATGTTCATGGAAAATTATAGCCTCGTTGAGGAAAAGGACAGGCTTATGGGAGATCAAAAAGTACAAAGGTCCACATACATGTCTTGCCGGTACAGTATCACGATGTCTTCAATGTTTTTGAATAATACTAATATTACGTAATGTTGCATTATTTAACGTAATTCGTTGACAGGTGTTACACAAGATTATCCGAAGATGGATTCAGACATGTTGGCTGACTTAATAATACCGACGGTGAAGGCTGATCCCAAGACTACAGTGCCGGCCTTAATTGGCAATATTCGTAGCCAATTGGGGTACACACCCTCTTACAGGAAGGCTTGGATAGCCAAGCAGAAAGCGTTGGAAAAGTTGTATGGTCGGTGGGACGCTTTATATAAAGAAGTGTGACAGTGGTGTCAGGTGCTGGAGAGATATGTCCCAGGCAGCATAACAGACCTTGAAACGGAACCGGCATACTACAACGATCATTTGCTCCGTGGATGCGCAGTGTTCAAGCGTCTTTTCTGGACATTTAAGCAATGCCGAGATGCATTTATATACTGCAAGCCATTGGTACAAATTGACGGTACCTTTATGTATGGCAGATATACGCATCGGCTATTGCTAGCTGTGGCAGAGAACGACAGTGGGAGAATCCTCCCAATTGCGTTCACAATAACACCGGGAGAGTCAGCTGATGACTGAGATTTCTTCTTATCTAGGTTAAGGAGGCATGTCTGCCCCCAACCTGATATATGCGTTATATCAGATCGGGGCCCTGGAATACTAGCCGTAATAGAGCGCCAGGGAAGCCTATGGCATCGCGCATACCATCGATATTGCCTAAGGCATATTACATCCAACTACTACGGGTAATATCGATCTAAAAGACAGCGAGGGCAAATGATCGATATGGGTATGTAATATCTATTAATATAATTTCGTTTGTAACATTCAATTTATTCTCATTTGAAGAGTGGTATGTAATATTCGCTATCAACGTATATTGGTAGGGTACGAGATCAAAAAGGACCGTTTTCAGGAGATGTTGGCGAGTTTACGATCAGATAATGAAGAAGGCGCAAACTACCTGTGCAATATTCCTTTCGAACAGTGGACATAAGCATACGACGGCGGCCTACGATATGGTTATATGACCACAAACCTGGCAGAATGCATAAATTCTGTTCTAAAAGGAACGCGTCATCTGCCGATAACATCGGTTGTGCGAGAGACATATTTTCGTTTAGCGGTACTATTTCCGAAGTGAGCAGCGAGTTATAAAGGCGAGATGCAAGGAGGCCATTTATGGAGCGCGAAGGTCTTGGAAGAAATTAACAGGGGAAGGCACGAGCCAATACCATGCACACAGTATGTCAGCGACAACCTATGGTTTCGTGTGACGGAGTTTGACAGACCGAACCAAGGTATTGTTGGTGGGCAGTATCGTGTACACTTGAGGAATAGGACCTGCGACTGTGGGATATTTGATGCACTTCGTTACCCATGCGCTCATGTACTTGCGGCTTGTCAAAATCTCCATCTTGATCCAATGAGCTATGTCGACGAAGTGTATAAAATAGAAAGAATGTACAACGTGTGGAGACACGTATTCCCACCAGTTCCAGATGAACGTACGTGGCCGTCGGTATCGCTTGCACCGTATAAGCTGTTGCCGGATAGACAACTGAGGCGCAAACCAAAAGGTCGACTTTGCTCGACTAGAATACGCAACAATATGGATATCCGAGAAACGTCCAACCAACGTAGTTTGTGTGGATGGTGTAGTAACCCAGGCCATACATCTCTCTCGTGTCTAAATCGTAATAGTTTTAAGGGAATGCTTGTTTACATGAAATTTAATATTTTTGAGTCTCTCGGTAGTGGTGGAAAAATAATTTTTAGATCTTCCTTTTCATTATACGAAATTTATGGATTTACTAGCATTTTCATGTCACGTACAATTACATGGTTTTATCATTTTGAACCGAACTGAGTTTTCTTTTTCTTAATTATTTTCTCTCGAAGCTGCAACAAATTACAACAACAATTTATTGAAGCAGCATGGGCCAAAGGAATATGCGAAGCCCTATTGATTTAGAAATCGATCAACAAGGCCAGGAATACCTCCAGCATGAACCTTGCGTCTATTTGGGTGGGACGACGAACTACCCATCACCTGATATCCCAATGACCATCACAGCTCCAGGGAACACAACTAACCTTGATGCGCATCCCTTACCTGAGCATTATGACAACAGTATGTTTTATGGGATCCCCATGTACCCTGGTGTTCAGCATCATCATCATTCCCCAAATCTTGATCTTGGTATCGGGAGTGCCTCGAACTTTTATGTTCCCTATGTGCCTACCCCTTCATCCAGTGTTCCTATAAATCATGGAATCCCAGACCAGATGCCATCATCCAGCAACTATCGTATCCATGGAGTTTCTGGAGATGAATATGCAAGGAATTGCCACTTCATGGATAACGTTAGAGGCTTGTATAAGAGAAAGAATTCTGAAGGGATCCCAGGAAATTTTCAGCAGTTTAATGCCTCATCAAGCTCTAGCTCCTCTGTTACACCATTAAATACTAGGAACCCTGATGGGGTTGGCACGGTGGATGCTGCATCCTTTACTAGGTCTCAATATAGGGTAAATGGCCTTCCACCAATTAGAGAAGCAGGACCTCAAAGAAGTGCGAGGAACAGATTAGGGGCAAATGCAGTGGATCCTGTTTTGATGCAAAGTGGCAACCCTTATTTTCAAGGAAATTACTTGGGTCAACCTTTTCAGCCAACAATAACAGATGGAGGTGCCTCAGCGTGGACTCAGGCTCCTGGTGTTCCTTATATGCATGGTAGTTTCTCCATCTAAATATGTACTTTTTATTTAAAGCAGCATTCATGTAAATGAGCCTGTGTAGGAATATGTTTTCACCTCGAAACTGATTGCCTTGGACTTGTGGTTTTGTACAGGTAGCAATATTGGTGGACCTATGGAGACTAGGCACAGAAGTTCCTCAAATTTCTCACATTCTCCCCTTGACTTTCGGAACCCAAACTTTCATCATCACGTGCCTCCTATCGAAGGAGCAAGAGGCCATGGCATTAATGTCCATCCGCAAGTAGCACCAGTTCCTTATTGCTTTCCAGCAAGTTATGCTTCACAGAGCACCATGAACCCCTCTCAGGATGGTTTGGATGTGGGGCGTAGGCATTTTGGACCAGTTCCACCTACTGGCTTTAGGATGTATCATTCTCGCCGGGAAAGTGGTGCTTTACCTGAGACATCTCTGAGACACCGCAATCTTCCTCACCTGAGAGTTCTCCCACCTGATGTAAGTACTGATTTGTTTTCTTTTCTGAGATAGGAGAAAGGAATTCATATGTATCCGGCTTTTTTTTGGCTATTTTTACAGTTTATAAGTATGCTGATATGTTTTAATTGACTTTGGCAGGGAGTTGCCGTACTTGAGTTCCCAGAATTTTATGAAGAAGTTGGCAATCTTATTGATCATCATAGAGATATGCGCTTGGATATAGAGGATATGTCTTACGAGGTACGATGAAGTCCATCCAATTTTCTTCTGCATTAAATTTTGTCTTAATTTTTACCGACCATTTCCTCGAACTTCAAAATGACCACAGGAGTTGCTCGCTCTGGGAGAGCGGATTGGCAATGTGAACACCGGTTTATCAGAAGAAATCATTAGACGTAAATTGAAAACAAGATCGTATTCGACATTCGTTACAAATATTAATATGGAAGAGGCGGCACCCGTTGAACAGGAACCTGATTTTTGTACAATTTGCCATGTAATTAAGAAATCTTACAGCTTAGCTCACATTCTATCCTTTGTTCAAGTTTGAAGCAAAACTGTTGGTTCATGGCGTCAACATTCACTCCTAACATGTTATTTTCTATTTTTCTTGTGATTTTGCAGGAGGATTATAAGAACCAAGAGAAAATCGGAACCCTTGATTGTGGACACGAGTACCATGCAAGTTGCTTAAGAAAGTGGCTGCTCGTGAAGAACGTATGCCCCATATGCAAATCAGAGGCATTAGCCACATAATCCAAGGATGTATAAAGCATGGTGTTGACTTAAATCCAACAAAAGTAATAAACTACATAAAACGGTTGATGGTCTGTTATAAATATAAATCGATATTTGTCGAGTATTTTGTACATGAACTTGCAGATATCTAACAGAATCATTTATTTGTTGGCTTTGTAATTATCAACAATTGTACAGACTCCCATTATGAAGTCTCATGCTATTATATTCAACTTTCAACTATATTGCCTTCTTCATTATTTTTCTTTTTCATGTCGAATTTGTCGTATATATTGAATATGTGCTTGAGTATTTGCAGGACCAGAGTGCTGTGTTTCTTGATCTGTGTGTTAGTTTGGAAATTAAATTTGCTCTTAGAAAGAAGCGGGAATCTTAACATTTTTAGAATAACCATGATGTCAGTTTTCATGGCAGAACATTACATGCAAGAACACCTCAAAACCATTTACTAAACATCATCGGGTTTATTCATTTTGTTTTGCAACTTGGACTTTCTATTTGACAAATCTTGCAGAGCTTGAATGAAATTGTTGATATATCCTTCTTGAAGATCCCTGTTAGATAGCATTTGCTTCAGTTTAGCATGGTTTCTCTTCATCATATTAGCTGTTTCATTGTCCTTGTCCATCACAAACTTGATGGCTTCACTCAATGACTCCTTTGGAACCTCCCTGTTTTTACCTCTCTCCACCTCCACCCCAATCTTGAGTTCATTCGCCATCAACCTGGTGTTCAAAATTTGATCCCCAATTTCAGGTATCAACACCACTTGGCAGTCACTAAGCAAAAACTCCCACATCGTTCCATACCCACAGTGGTTAACGAAACACCCGATGTTAGGGTGGTGCAATAGCTGCTCTTGTGGAACCCAACCTCCATACACCAACCCTCTTCCTCCAACCCTATCTTGAAACCCCTCCGGCAGTGCTTCTTCAACAGTTGAGCATCCTTGGGGTGGCTTTAAAGCTGCCAAAAATGGTAGCCCACATAGCTCAAACCCAAGCACCAACTCCTGGAACTCGTCCTTCTGTAACACACTCTGGCTTCCAAATGAGCAAAACACAACAGAACCTGGCTCGAACTGGCTTAACCAACTAACCCATTTCTCATCAAGCTGTTGGGTCTTTGTTTCAGGCAAGCAAGGCCCTGACAACAAAACAGGCTTCCCATATCCTTGAGCAACATAGTCGCAAAATGGTCCCTCGGTTTCACGGCAAGTCCTGAAGGCAATGGCATCACTTCCACTCACAGCAGTCCTTATCCGTTCCCGAAACGACAGTCCACTCCCGAAATCTTCAGCCTCAAACAACAAAGCAGCAGCCTCTTCAGCTTTGAATTTCACAGTGGAAGAAGGGTAATCGGGAGGCAATTTCGTCACCTCTTCTACAGTCATTTCTTTGGTTAGCGTCCTGATGTTTGATCCTAACGACATGATCATCGAGGAAACCACTACATAGCATATGGGGTGGATCCCAAGTTGGCGAGCCAAGTCTGGGATCCAAAACCAGAAATCATAAAAAACCAGATCAGGTTTTAAAGCCCCTAGGATGCCTTCAACTTGGTCCCTGGTTTGATCTACAGCAAAAGCAAGGTATTTTTGTTGGTTCAGAGGAACAACAGATGTAGTTTCAGCACCTGGAGGGAGGCCATCGACATGGGGTATAACTAGAGGGACGAATTGAATCAAGTTGGGGTATTGGTTCCTGTTTTCCAGCTTTGGTTGCACTCCTTTTGGCAAAATGAAGGAAATTTTATGGCCTTTATGAGCCAACTTATTTGAGAGATGAAGGAAGGGGATGAAATGACCATATGCAACCCAGGGAAACATGGCGATGTGAAGCTTTGAGTAGCCTGATTTTCCCATCTTTTTTTCTTTTGCTTGCACAATGTGATCCGAGAGACAAGATTACAGGGATTCTTAGACTACATATGGAATGTGGATTAGTGCATGCTCCCAACGTGGCAAGTCACAGAAAACAATCCAATGGCTTTTACATGATGGTGAACTGCGCTGCATGCTGACCACGTGGTTAAAAGAAAAAGGACAAAAAAAGGAGAAAATTTACTCTGTAAAAACAAACTTGGAGTTCTTTATTTTGTTTCCACCATGGTAGTTCAAGTCAAGCTTGAAGACGGGGATGGCTAGAGTAATTATATGATCATTTTCTCTTCTTTTCCATTGAATTTTATATCATGACTTGCTTTATTATATGTTTTACTTTGGAATAATGAGCTATTTGGTCTTTTAATATGTAACTTAAATTTTTAAATAATCGAATTTTAGTATTTGAATTTAATATCATTTATCCTGTGACAACTCTTCCTCATCTAAACTTTTAACTTAGAATTTGCGCGCGTATATATATATACAAAAAAATTATTTAACAATAAATTAAAATCAAATATTATATTTTCCTTCACAAATAAATACTCAATATTAGGGGTGTTCAATCGGTTAACTGACCCGAACTAGCATTTATTGAATTAACCGTTAATCAAACTGAAATTTTTTAAAAAGGAACTAATCGAACCGAAATTTATATTTTTTTTTATTTTTTATGGTTAAAATAAGTATAAAACATATAAAAAATTAACCGAATTTAATAATGTAAAATGTATATAAAAATATAAATTTTCGGTTAATTCGATTAATTAATCGATTTTGAACCGAATTAACCGTTAACCGAACTTCCAAAAAATTACTAACTGACTCCCGACCAAATTAATTTAATTAACCGACCGATTAACTGAATTAATTCAGTTTGGTTGGTTAAATCGCACACCCTACTCAACGTGAGTATAAGAATATTTCTAAGACTTTTACTTTTCTTTTTAAATTCTTTTCTCCAAGTCAAACTATTCACACTAGTATTTATTTTATGATTTTCATATTTTAATCTACCTTTACATCATTTACAAATTTAGTTTATAAAGTTTTCAAATTTAACAACTTAAAACATGCAATCCACTCCGCAATAGTCACATTTTTATTTATATCTCATTCATCATTGATAATCAAGTTCTATTGAAAATTTTTGAAACTAGACATCTCGTCCTTAATATAAAAATTATGAAAAAAAATTTAAATCAAACCAATTCATATATATTTTTTTTCAAATCTTCCACTTTTCTGCTACTAGGCAGCTCTGACCCTTTTCCACTGAAAATTATTTATTTTTCAGTACAAAATTTGTATAATGTTTTGGTTTGTTCTTATTGAAATTAGACTCATTAAGATTTTTAGACATATTAATTTCATTTTCTAATTATTTTTGTACAATTTTTAATGATTTTTCAAATTCAGAATAGGAGAACCTGAAATCAATCTGATCTTGTCTCACTTAAATTTACTTATATCATAATCTACAATTCCATTGCTTACACCATTTCTTCTATACAAAAATAAACTCAATAGTCTTAAGTTTCATGTTTGGTTTAACCTCTAACTAAATTTCTATAATTTGTGGTGAGTTTTCAAAGTTGGAACAGGTTGTTATCCAGAAAACTGTTTAGTAAAACCTTTAACATTTACTCTGTTTTATGACTTCCGTTACATACCTCTACTTATAAATTCTTTTCATAAGAAAGATGTAGAAACATACATTTACATGTACTTATCAATTTCATGTAATTATCATGAATAAACTTAGCATTCTTTACAATCTAATCCTTAGGCAACAAATAGAATTCAAGGGTACTTAGGTTTTTCTTACTAAGGGTGGGTTTGGATAGGCGATTGATTGCAGTGCGGTGCGTTTAGCTTACTTTTTGTCTCATGCTACAGTATCGCTACAGTATCTAATCTCACCGCCATTGCTATTTTTACACTAACCGCAAGTAAAAGCACTGCCCATTCAAACCCACCTTAAATCTCACTTCTTTTGTTTCCTTTCACTTTCTTTCACATCTTTATCACTTTCTCTCTCTTTTCCCTTCATGAACATGTTAAAAACATAATCCTTTATATGAGAAAACTCTACTTCAACGTCACTTTCATGCTTTTCCAACAAGATTAAGCTAAAAAAAAAATGAAATCTTAAGGCTCTTATCTTGTTTTCTTGATTTTAGATCATAACTTAATTTTCTGTATCCTCCAACTTCTGTTTTCTTGAGACCAAGATGATATTTATATTCACCATAGTCTTCTTATTACTTTTTCTTCTTGGTGGCTATGGAAATTTATTTGATTTTTGGGTGAAAATGGTAAATTTTGATGGAAAGAACTAAATTCGATAACTTTCAAAACTTCTCTCCTTCATGGTGTGGTGCGAATGATGGAGAAGATGATGATAATGTATTTTCATCTTTTCCTTTTTATTTAACCATTAATTAATAACAAAATATCTTATAATAAAATAATATTTCAACCAATAAAATCTCAACAACAAAATACATGATAATTATCTTAATTGAGAAATAACCATTTTGACTCTCTAATTCTCTACAATTCCACTATTGACCAATTTTCACTTTTGGCAAAATTATAACTTAGTCTCTTTTATTTCTCCACTTATTGCATTTAGTCCTCATATACCAATTTATTCCACATTTTGGACTTTCCACCTCTAAGGTATTTGTACTTTTGGTCCCTCAACTTTTCTATATTTATTTTTTGACCCCATAAATCTTGAATATTTATATTTGATCCACAATACTTTTCACATTTTTGTGATTTAGTCCCTGCTTTAAATTAATACACCATAATATAATTCTTTGATTCAACTAACTTTAGGATCCATCGGCTGTTTCTACTGATAAATTCTATTTCTATTTCTTTCGAAAATTCTAATACATATATTTTCCAAATTCATACTATTTACGATTAAGGGAGTTTTAAAATGTTACATTAACTATCAATTTTTAATTTCAAAATTTTCCATAACTACAATTAACCAATTCCATTAATTAGAATTTAGTTCCTCAATTTAACAAAAGCACACATACTTTAGGTAAATAAAATTCAAAGAGTACTTATAACTCTAGCACTTGAATATCACACTTTCTTTTACTCTATTGCTTTCTCCTTTCATTTTCCACTTGTTCCAACGTCAAGTTCCTCCTTTTTTGTCTTCACACACATATATGAATAGAGTCCATAATTAATTCTGACATTGTTTCCTTAATTTTAACAACATAAAGTAATTGAATGAAAATGTAATTATTAGGGTAGTAACTACACTTTTTTGTACCTTAGACGTGTTTAACTGACAAAGTGTAATTATATTATAATTCCTTATGTCATATTTGGTAGTACAAATTGTAATTACACAGTTACATAATTTATATATTTTTTAAAAATATTAGTATCATAAAAATAGTTTCTAATCAAATAACAAAAATTAAAATCAAACCACCATATGAATTATGTTAATCTAAAAAAGTAGTTAATAATACGATTACTAACAAAAATAGCAAGAAAAATAAACATCATATGCAATTCTATCTAATTGTTCTAGTGCGTACTTGTTGGGCTATTCCCTCTTTAATATTTAACATATGCTTTTTATTTTGTTGGTCATTTGACCGAGTTCATCATCATTTGAATCAGAATCTAAATCTGCATAATTAAGATTATCAAGATCACTTTTTTCCATGTACTCTTCGAATTATGAATCATCTCAATTCCACTTATGATAAAGGTTATGAAATATGCAATCTGTTAGTATGATTCGATATTGTTTTTTTTATGCTATACTAAGGTAATGTTGTTAATATGAGAAAATTATTTTTGAGAACAATAAATGTCTTCTCAACCATATTTCGAAGCTTTAAATATCTCAAATTAAAGAGTTTGAGAGTTGTCTAAGGTACTTGCGTTTAGCTCCATTCTCTCAAATATTATCATACCTCACTATATGGTGCAAGAAAATATTTTTTATTTGCATAATTAGCATCGACCTTATAATATTTGAGATCACGGTCCAAATAGTCTATAGCTTTAATTATAAGAACATATATAAACTTAATTTTGGAGAAAGACTTATGCTAAAGTTATATATCTTTTTATAATACGTAAATTAAGTAAAAAATAATATATAATCTTTATAAAAAAAGTTTTATAAATTGTCCAAAACTTTTATAACATTTCTTATAAATAATATAATTTTTTGACATAACTTTAGAAAGTTATTTTTTTATTATAAATAAGTTATGTAACAACCCTATTTTTAGTGGTTTCAGAAAAGGCGATTTTGAAACCTTATTTTCGTAAATCGAGTCCATGAATATTAAATATAAATATTTACGAAGATGATACAAGAATATATTAAATTTTGGTCCTGTAACACCCCTTACCCGAGACCGTTGCCGGAGTCGAGCACGAGGCATTACTATTCTTAACTACTAATTCAGCATAAAATTTAAAACTGTCCATCTGTGTCATAGTCACTAAATTATTTTTATCTGGAGCTACAGAACTCCAAATTAAGATCCGTTAATTTTCCCTGAAAATAGACTCATATATATTTTTACTATACTTTTTCCAGAATTTTTCATGTGGCCAATTAGTACAGTTTATTCGTCAAAGTTTCCCCTGTTTTACTGTTCGACTGTTCTGACCTCTCATCGCTATGAATCAAATTACTATTTGCACAGAATTCATATGACCTTATTTATTTCATTTGAAAATAGACTCATTCAGTATTCCATGCATATAAACTATATCCCACAATTATTTTTATACAATTTCTAATGATTTTTCAAAGACAGAACAGGGGATCACGTAATCATTCTGAACTAGTCTCATAAAAATTCAAATATCTCCAAACCTAAGAATAATTTGTTTGTTATGCTTCTTTTATGTGAAAATAGACTCAATAAGATTTAATTATATATCTTATTCACCTGCTAATTCTATTTCTTCTATTTTTGGTGATTTTTCACAATCACGTCACTGCTGTAATTTAAAAACTGTTTCATTGCAAAATATTGTTAACTAGTTTATAACATCTTTACTCCATCTCATTTAAACTCTATACATGCCATATAAATCTTTAAACATAAAACAAAAGCTACCAGAATTGATCTGGATAGTGAGCTTTGCTGTGATGATCCGATCTACCAACTTCTCTTTAAATCAATCTACATAAAAATATCAAACACACACAAGTAAGCTTAATGAAGCTTAGTAAGTTCATTGGTTTAAAAGTAACTTACCACACATAATATTTCCAAAACAATAACAAAACATTTACTAAAATTCCCTGCCATTTACAACCATTGTTAAAATACTTCACATAGTTGAGCTCAACATTAATAACTACTCAATCTCTTCCATTTGATTCACTCATTTTATATTACTTTTTATCAAATTAGGAAACGTCTTACGAATTTGAGTACGTCGTTGTTTAATGCCACGTTTCACAACTCAGTATGGATGATACCATACCTACATTTCTTAACTCAGTATGGTTAATACCATACCTACATTTCACAACTCGGTATGGATGATACCATACCTACATTTCACAACTCGGTATGGGAATTACCATACCTACATTTCATTCTTTGCCATGGATTAACCATGGTCTTATCCGTCAATTCATCACATGTCACGATACAACGTACCCAATTCTGCGTTTTTCCTAATTTGAATTACCGCCTTTATTCTTTCATTTTATCATAATTTTCATAATTCCATAGCAAATTCATATTTAACAGCACATTATATCATACAATCCTTCACAAATAAACATATAAATTCAACTATATGAACTTACCCGGCTGATTTGTAGAAGATTTTGAAATTTAGGGACTACTCTGCAACTTTTTCTTTTCCTCTTTCTTCTTTGGTTTCTTGATCTATAATGTAAAATATTTTCACTCTCACTTCATAAATTATGCTCTTCAAATTTCGAAATTACACTTTTACCCCAAAATTTACAGTTTTTACAATTTAGTCCCTGCTCAATTTAGCCATCAATTGAACTAATTTTTCTCAATCAACACTTTATTCTATCATTACAAACTATTTCAAAACCTTTGATATTCTGAATTTCAACACCAACCTCTAATTCACAACTTTTTCACAATTAGGTCCTAAATATCATTTCCTATCAAAATCACTTAATAAAACCACCTTAATATGAAATTAGAATTTAAATTTCATAATAATTCATCATAAACTTCCATTTCTCAGCAAGGGTAACTTTTAATTTTACCCACTAAATCAAAAACTAATGAATTCTATAAGTGGATCTAGTTGTAAAAGTCATAAAAACATAAAAATTATCAAGAAAAAGCAAGAATCAAACTCACATGATGTAAAGATATGAATAACCAGCTTTCTCCAGAACTCCTATGGTGTTTTGGCTGAGATAATGTGAAGATATCTCTAGGTTTTTCAATTATATCTTTATTATACATGTTAAAATTATTAAATTTCCAATTTTGCCCTTATTTCCCTTATCTTTGTGATGATTTTTTTTTTCCGTCCAGCCTTTTCACCTTTACGTTTAATTTCTCTTTAAATCCTTTTTATTTTAACACTTGAGCTATTTAGTTCTTCTAGCAATTTTGCATTTGTTACAATTTAGTCCTTTTTATTTAATTGACTATCCAAAGATTTAAATTTCTCAACCAAACTTTAATACTAACTTAATAACACTCCATAAATATTTCTAAAAATATTTATGGATCGTTTTCAAATTCGAGGTCTCGATACCTCGTTTTTGACCCATTTGACCTAATAAATTCTTTTAATTCACTAAATTCACCAATCCACAAATTCTTCTAAATTCTCACTTGACTCATAAATATTAAATTACTATCTTACTCAATCTTACCTGTCGAATTTAGTGAACTCATATCACCATTTCCGACACCACTGAAAATTAGGCCGTTACAGGTCCAGTAATTTTTCTGTATTAATAGTTAATTAAGACTCAATAACTAAATTGTAAAAGTTCAATGGCTAAGAAATTTTAATTGACAAAAAACTTGAGGATCTAAATAGCAATTAACCAAAGGCCTAAAATAGCAATTAGCCATGAATAAACATGAGTTAGTGGATGTTGATGCCATATCCCATTAAGAATTAATAATAAGTAATTTTTAAAGTTAATAAAACGAAGTTAAAGTAATTAGTTAGATTATCTTTAGTTAATTAAAGTATATAAGGTTGAGATAATGGAAAATTCCACTATCTTCTTTTTCAAATGACCGTCCACCATAGATCTACAAAAGAGAAAAACCCTTCCAAGCATCCAAGCTTTCGGCCAAGGAGAGATCAAGGTATTTAGTACTTTTTCTTGAAATTTTTATGTATTTGAGGTCATGAGAGTTTAATTTAGCTAACCCTATATTAATTTGTAAATCTGTTAAAGTTTCAAAAAGTTGCATTTGTTGATTTCTTGAAGAATTAGGTTTGAAATTAATAGATTTTAAGCTTACATTATGAAAAGGGACTAGATTGTAAAATTAATTTAACTTAATTGTTAGTTTCGAACATAAGGACCAAATTGAATAAAACAAAAAATTGTTATGAAATTTCGATATGAATAGGAAGTGGAGGGTCCTTAATGAATATATGTGAAATCAATTTTTTAAATTGAGGCTCAAAATTTGAAGTTATGACTATTTCGAATTCAAAGACTAAATTGAATAAAATGTAAAATTTTAGGGGTATCGAAAAATGAGTTTGTATAGATTCATTCATTTCATGGTATAAAATGAGAATGTTTAATATTTATTGATTTTATGAAAATAATTTTATAAATTAAGAATCGGATTAAAGCGAAGTTAATTGAGGAAAAACTAAAATTGTTGATTAGTCTCTAAAGCATCAACTTGTTTGTGTTTTAATTAGGTAAGTTCATATTGAGCTTACTATTTCATTTGGTAATATTTTTGCACATTGTATTTAATTAATATATGAATATTTGTATATAATTGAAATATCTTGGAATTTGGTATAACTGGCTAGTATCGGACTAAATTGGAATATTGTGTAAAGTTGGTTATTACGTAATAATACAAGGTACAAATGCATAAATACGAATGATTACATGATATAAAAATGTCACATGTGACCCCATTTTACAGGTTTTGTTAGAATTAAGTGGCCCGAATCCTTATTTAAATAAAATACAATGGTAAAATAAAATAAAAGAAGAATCCCTATAGAACTACACTTCTTTTATTTTATTTTAAATAAGGTTTTTTAAACCTTATTAAACTCCATCTATTTGATATTGATTAGAATAATGAGTTTCAATCTTACTACACTCCTATTAGAATATGGCTTTACAAGCCTATAAATAGACATAGTTTATTTCTCTTGTAATTGATTCGAATTCGACATAGTGAATTTTCTTCTCCTCTGCCCGTGGTTTTTTCCCGAAAGTGTTTCCACGTAAAATCTGTGTGTTTTTTATTTTTTATTTTTATTTTCTTTGCAAAATATTTGTCATTACGGACGTTATATTTTTTACAAATTGGTATCCGAGCTTCCGGGTTTTTTCATCTCGATCACGGTAATGACGTCTTTAAAGTATGAAATTCCGCTGTTGGATCGCAACACCAGATTTGCATTGTGGCAAATAAAGATGCAGGCAGTTCTTGCACAGATGGATTTAGAGGAAGCCCTGTTAGGGGTAGATAAGATGCCTTCGACATTGACGGAAGAAGAGAAAAAGCGCAAGGATCGAAAGGCGTTAACACAGTTACATCTACATTTGTCTAACGAAATTTTGCAGGATGTGATGAAGGAGAAAACCGCTGCTGCATTATGGAAGAGGCTAGAACAAATATGTATGTCGAAAACTCTAACTAGCAAGTTGCATATGAAGCAACGTCTTTATGCTCATCGTTTGGAGGAAGGTGCGTTTGTGCACAAACACTTAACAGTGTTTAAAGAAATTCTCTCAAACTTGGAGGCCATAGAGGTTCATTATGATAAGGAAGATTTAGGGTTGATTCTACTTTGTTCGTTGCCCCCGTCTTATTCAACCTATAGAGACACGATTTTATATAGCCGTGAGTCTCTCACAGTTGATGAGGTTTATGATTCTTTGACCTCGTATGATAAGATGCAGCATCTTATGGTTAAAACTGACTCTCAGGGAGAGGGTCTCATTGTTTGTGGGAGACAAGATCGGAATGCTGATGATGATCGTGGAAGGACACAGGAACGGAATCCTCGCAGTAAATCTAAGGGTAGATCGAAGTCTTCAAACAGAGGTAAAACTTGTAACTTCTGCAAGAAGAAAGGGCACATTAAAACTGAGTGCTATAAGCTACAGAACAAGATTAAAAGGGAGGCTGCGAATCAAAAGGGAAAACAACCAGAAAATTCCGGTGAAGTTGATGTTGTAGAAGACAACAGTGATGGTGAACTTCTAGTTGCTTCTGTCAACAATTCTAAAGTGAGCGAGGAGTGGATACTTGATTCGGGTTGTACCTTCCACATGAGTCCTAATCGGGATTGGTTTACAAATTACGAAACGGTGTCTGAAGGTGTTGTTTTGATGGGAAATAATACTTCGTGTAAAATCGCAGGTGTTGGAACAATTAAAGTTAAGATGTTTGATGGAGTTGTCAGAACACTTAGTGATGTACGACATGTTCCAGAATTGAAGAGAAATTTAATTTCATTGAGTACTCTTAATTCAAGAGGGTACAAATACACAGCTGAAAGTCGGATTTTGAAGATTTCCAAAGGTTCCCTCGTTGTGATGAAAGGGCAGAGAAAGACTGCCAAGTTATATGTTTTGCAGGGTTCTACTGTTATTGGTGATGCAGCTGTCGCTTCCTCTTCCTTGTCAGATGATGATACTACTAAACTTTGGCATATGCGCCTAGGGAATATGAGTGAGAATGGCATGGCAAAATTGAGCAAAAGAGGACTTCTTGATGGGCAAGGAATTTGCAAACTGAAGTTCTGTGAGCACTGCGTTTTTGGGAAGCAAATGAGAGTTCGATTCACCAGAGGATTCCATAACACGAAGGGAACGTTGGAATATATTCATTCTGATCTGTGGGGGCCATCAAGAGTGCCTTCGAGAGGTGGAGCTAATTATATGCCAACTTTTATTGATGATTTTTCCAGAAAAGTTTGGGCATTCTTCCTGAAGTAGAAAAGCGATGTGTTTTTCGCATTTAAGCCTTGGAAAACTATGATTGAAAAACAGACGGGAAAACAAATAAAATACCTCCGCACAGACAATGACTTAGAGTTTTGTTCTGATGAGTTCAATAAATTGTGCAAGTCAGAAGGGATCGTGAGACACTTGACAATTTATCATACTCCACAGCAAAACGGCATTACAGAACGAATGAATAGAACGATTATGGAGAAGGTTCAATGTATGTTGTCAAATGCCAACTTACCAAAGTCGTTTTGGGTCGAAGTAGCCTCTACTGCATGTTTTTTGATCAACCGATCTCTATCCATTGCCATTGAGAAAAAGACTCCACAAGAGGTATGGTCTGGTAATCCTGCTAATTATTCTAATTTAAAGATCTTTGGATGTCCTGCATATGCTCATGTTGATAATGGAAAATTGGATCCGAGATCCATTAAATGTGTTTTTCTTGGTTATAAAGCTGGTGTAAAAGGGTATAAGTTATGGTGTCCTGAAAATAGAAAAGTTGTGATTAGCAGAGATGTTGTTTTTGATGAAACTGCTATGATACCTAACTTATCTCTTAAAGGCTCTTCCAATAAAGAAAATCAAAAGCAGGTGGAGCATCAGATTAATACAGGAGTCGACTCCTCAAGCCAGTACAAAAATTGAGAATAGAGTTGCTTCTTCACCACAATACTCTATCGCCAAAAACAGAACTAGAAGAGAAATCAAACCTCCCAAGAAGTATGCTGATGCTGATCTAGTTGCTTATGCTTTAAATGTGGCTGAAGATATAGATGCAAACCAAGAGCCGTCTAATTATTCTAAGGCGGTTAGCTGTGAAGACTCAGAAAAGTGGATGTTTGCTATGCAAGAGGAGATGGAATCACTCCATAAAAATAGAACATGGGATCTTGTGAAACTTCCTAAAGGTAAAAAGGTTGTTCGCTGTAAATGGGTGTTTAAAAAGAAAGAATGGACTCCAGGAGTTGAAGAACCCAGATGTAAAGAAAGGCTTGTTGCAAAAGGTTACAATCAAATTCCAGGAGTGGACTTCACAGATGTGTTCTCCTCAGTTGTAAAACATAGTTCGATTTGAGCTTTGCTTGGTATTGTGGCCATGCATGATTTGGAGATTGAGCAGTTAGATGTAAAAACTACATTTTTGCATGGAGAACTTGAGGAAGATATTTACATGCAACAACCAGAGGGTTTTACATACAACAACCAGATGTAAAAAGTCCCTTTACGGTTTGAAACAGTCACCAAGACAGTGGTACAAGAGGTTTGATTCTTTTATGACTTCTCATGATTTTAAAAGAAGTAGTTTTGACAGTTGTGTTTACTTTAAGAAAAACAGTGATTGTTCTTTTGTGTATCTACTTCTTTATGTTGAGGACATGTTGATAGCAGCAAAAGATAAAGGAGAGATAAGAAAGGTCAAAGCCCAACTAAATGAAGAATTTGAGATGAAAGATTTGGGACCAGCAAAGAAGATACTTAGTATGGAGATTCTCAAAGATAGAAAAGCAAGTAAATTGTACCTAAGTCAGAAGGGGTACATTGAGAAAGTTCTTTGCAGGTTCAATATGCAGAGTGCTAAGCCTGTTAGTACTCCTTTAGCAGCCCATTGCAGACTTTTATCAGCTTTGTCTCTACAATTAGATGATGAGATTGAGTACATGTCACATATTCCATACTCTAGTGTAGTGGGATCTCTCATGTATGCTATGGTTTGTTCACGTCCAGATTTATCATATGCAGTCAGTGCAGTTAGCAGATACATGGTGAATCTCGGTAAAGAACATTGGAAAGCAGTTCAGTGGATTTTAAGATATTTACGAGGTACTACTGATGCTTGCTTACAGTTTGGAAGAACTAGAGATGGAGTCATTGGGTATGTTGATGCTGATTTTGCTGGAGGATCTCTCACTGGTTATGTCTTACAATCGGATGTTGTGCAATCAGTTGGAAAGCTACTTTGCAAACTACAGTCGCTTTGTCTACCACTGAAGCTGAGTACATGGCGATTACTGAGGCTTGTAAAGAAGCTATTTGGTTAAAGGGACTCTTTAGTGAGCTCAATGAAGACCTTCAAATCAGCACAGTATTTTGTGACAGTCAGAGTGCCATCTTCCTTACAAAAGATCAAATGTTTCATGAGAGAACAAAACACATTGATGTTTGGTATCATTTTGTTCGTGATATTATTGCTCGTGGTGATACTATTGTGAGCAAAATTAGTACTTATGAAAATCCTGCAGATATGATGACTAAGTCACTTCCTATAACCAAGTTTGAGCATTGGTGAAACTTGGTTGGTGTTCATTATTGAAGTTAAACCCTTAAGAGGTTTTATGGAAGAGGTGGAGAACTTATTCGTTGAGAGTTCGCGATGAAGAACTTGTTTATTGAGAATTCGTGTCAAGGTGGAGATTGTTAGAATTAAGTGACCCGAATCCTTATTTAAATATAATACAATGGTAAAATAAAATAAAAGAAGAATCCCTATAGAACTACACTTCTTTTATTTTATTTTAAATAAGGTTTTTTAAATCTTATTAAACTCCATCTATTTGTTATTGACTAGAATAAGGAGTTTCAATCTTACTACACTCCTATTAGAATATGGCTTTACAAGCCTATAAATAGACATAGTCTATTTCTCTTGTAATTGATTCGAATTCGACATAGTGAATTTTCTTCTCCTCTGCCTGTGGTTTTTTTCCCGAAAGGGTTTCCACGTAAAATCTGTGTGTTTTTTATTTTTTATTTTTATTTTCTTTGCGAAATATTTGTCATTACCGACGTTATATTTTTCATAGGTTTGATATTGAAATAAGCGAAATCGATGTCCGTGTGAACTTAGTAAAAGTTAGGATTCGATTGACATGCCAATAGGGTTTAGTACGTTCTTGTACGGGATTTACTACATATGTTATCGAGGTCCAACATTTATTGTAGATTCTCATGTATTATGTGACACAGGTTTAGCTCGAGTGAGTAACCTAATGTGTTGTTATAAAGGTTTAGCCCGGATGAGTAACTTGATATGTATATATTTAGCTCAGACGAGTAATTAGTGTGGTATAGTTTACCATTGTACTCAAGTCCGTTTACTAGGGTTCCATCAGGCGAAATAAATGACTCAAATCTAGAAATTTAAGAAGGAAATGAAATGAAATTGATGAATCAATTGACTGTTGCATTGAAATGAATAACATGTAAATGATATGATCTTATAGATTGTTAATCGATTGTTTCATGAAAATGAGCTATGTGGATGTGGTATAAGTTGATATGTGTTGTGTTTGTTTTGATGCTTAGTTGTGTATGAATATTTGAGCTTACATTATTGCTATCGAAAGTGCCTTGTTCTAGCCAAATTATGTCAACATTATGGTATATAATTTTTAAAAATTATATAAAAATGTTAAATGAAAGTTTAAAACAATTTATATAAATGATAAATCAACATTCAAAAAAATTTATACATATGTGCTACGCAAATATTTTTTTTTCTTATATCTCATTTTTTTTTAAAAAAAATTACGCACATGTTTAATCATAAAAATATGTGTTGCTTGACATTGCATTCTTATATCCTGAATTAAAATTAACCGCCGATAGATAAAATGACCTTGAAAGTATATCAAACACTAAAGTTACAATAAACAAATTAAATTAAAAAAAAACAACAAGAAGAACTTCAAAATCTTATTAAAAATGATATTTATCTCTCGTGAGAAAAGTAAAAATTAGGAAAAAAAATCAAATTATACATAAATCTTGATTTAGGCTGTGTTTGTTTGGTGGAAAATGTTTTCCGAAAAACATTTTCCGGATTTTCCGGTGTTTGGTTGATGGAAAATGTTTTCCTCAAGGAAAACATTTTACAAACACGGGTAAAATGTCTTCCTTATTCCTGTAAAACGTCTTACCAATTTTTTTCGGTAAGACATTTTCCAAAGCTTTCCCCTTCATCATCCAGGTACGTTCTCCTTCTTCCCTTCTTCGTTCCTTCTCCTTCCCTTCTTCATTCCTTCTCCTTCCTTCTTTCTTTCTCAGCCAACAAATCTCTTTCTCTCTTTCTCAGACTTTTCCGGTTCCTCCTTTCGTTGGATCTTAGAATCTCTCTTGGAAAATTTCATCTCTGATCCCCTCCAGGTATGGCATGTTTCTCTGTTTATTCTCTTAATTTTTACTGGAACTAAGACCCCTTTTCTTCTTTTTCTTCTTCTTCTTAGTTAGTTCTTCACAAAATTCTTCTTTCCACCACTCTCTAGGCTTTCTGTTCCTCTCCTTCTTCCTAATCTTCTTAGTTAGATCTATGGCTATCAACGACAGTCAAACTCGCCCCTTCTTTGAAACCAATGAAAACGCTCTCTGTTTCTTCTAAAATCGATATGTTATCTTCTACAACATCTTTGCTGCTAAGTTTGTATTTGATGTTTGCTGCTAAGTTTGTATGTGATTCTTATATACAAAATATGCAACCTCTTTGTGATTTTCAAATCTCAACCAGATAAACCTTAAAACAGTAACTGCAGATAAATAATGGGGTGGTCACCTTCTTTGTAACCTGCATACTGCCTTGTGGTTCTGGTGTAATAGTCTAAATTTTAAGCTATTTATCAACTGTTTTTTTTTCCTGCAGATCAAAATGGTATTAGTCTATATATCACTAAAGGATATCTATCTTGTAAAGACTATTAGTTGAGGTCCCTCGTTAGATTTTGAAGTATGTTGTTAGCTTTGGAATAGCCATAGAATCATTTGAACTTGATTTGTAGATTCCATAAAAATGAATTTACTGCCTTTCCTAAATTAATCATATAACGTTTTGAATATTTGAAGATTTCCAAATTGGAATTTTAGAATTTCGAGTACCTGGACTAGGATATATGTAACTTGTATTTTTTTATATCCTTTAAAATTCAATACCCTATGAAGTCGTAGCAGGTGGAGGGGTTGTACCTTTCACACCTTGTTAGAATTTTTTTCGTGGAAGATTGTTGGGTATTTTTCTTAAGAGTAAGCTCCTCTGAATTGAGCTCCCTCTCAAGATAGTTAATCAGCACTCTACATGACCACTGTCAAAGCATGCAAAATATATATAGCACTCTAAATTACAAGGCTTTTAAATTAATCAGTGATTACATTGCTAACAAGCATATTAGTAGTAAACAAATTTTTATAAAGATTCCTCTACATCTCTCCAAAAGAAAAAAAAGGATGAATAATAATAATGATAATAACAATAATAAAAGATTTAACTAAAAAGAACATTTTGTCTTAGATTAAAAGGCTTCCTCTCCTTGAGCAACAGCATCACAAACAAGAGAATATATCATTTTGTCTTAGATTAATATAACTCAAGTAGTGGAAAATTAAACTTACAGTGCCTGTTCTATATTAAGAAATATTCTGGCTGAATCACGGTAGTATAAGGTGATGTTTGCTGCAATACATTGGCTGCAATTGTGATGTTTGCTGCTATATATTCTTTTGTCTTCATGAATCTTGGACATAAATAAAACCTTTCATTCCTTTTCTTTTGTGTTTCCCCTGTTTTAGTATAAGAGTTTTAAAGGCTAATATATATATATAGTGATGTTTTAACCCTTTTTGGCAACCAAAAGTAGTTTCTATCATTTTCATTATAATAGCTTAAAGATATAGTGATGTTTTGATGTCTTCCTCAAGAGCAGTCGGTGAATCTTATTTCATCACAGCAGAACTACTTGTATTTAGAAATTCCGTTTTAACACCTCGTCATTAAAAGGTAACGTGGACTCCACTCTTATATTTAGAAATTCTTATTATACTTGGGAATAGTTCACATCAATAGGGAAGCCAACAAATTTGCAGGCTAAGTTGGTGCAGACTATCTTGAGCTTATTTCACTTATTGCTTTGAGCAATGAGTTGCTATTTCATTGAGCACTGATTTGCAATTGAAGGGAGTGTTTAGAAGTTCGCTTATTTTGTTTTGCGTCTTTCTGACTTGAGTATTTATCGGATAATTTTATGCTTTGCCTTTGATTTGTTTTATCTTTGGAGTTGACTTGCCATTTTGTTCTGTGTTACGCTTCATTTTGTTGTAATCGTATCTTGATTAATATAAGACCTTTTTCCTTTCAAAAACATGCACAAATTATAAGTATAAACACATATTCGGTCAACTACAATAGTATGTAAAATCAATCAATACATCACACGAAAAACGAATCAAATAAAGCCAAAAAAGAGAAAAAAAGAAAAAAACCAATCATCACAAATGCATTTTCTTTTTTTAATATAAAATAATAAAAGTGTTTTTAAATTTTAAATGAATTTTATTTGCATTTATTGAACTTTAAATTTAAAAAAGAAATTAGAAAACACTAAATATTTTACTTAAATGAAAACAAAGATTACTGTTATATTAAAGATATCATTTCAACAATTATAACTTATACATATTTTAAATTATTATCATTTTATATGAACATATTTTTTTTTAATCTTGTTAAAAAAATTAAATTATATAGACAAATCATTCTACTAAAAACTTTAAATATTTTTATACAAATTTATCTTTTTTACTCTAAATGGATGTACTAATAGCTACGTATTCAATCCTACTGTACTGAATGATAATTGAATATGGAACAGAATATTGTACCAACGGTTTTCAACATGTAGGGAGGAAAGATTTCATTGTAATTATTGTTGTTAAAAAAAATAGATTTTATTAATTGAAATCAAATATTAGTGATTTATTTTTTATCACATATACATATATAATTTAATTCATTTAAAATAATTTGAATTAGTATTAAAAAATTGAATTGATAGAAGACTACGAAGAGGATATTGATATATATTAATATCAATGCATGTTTTTGACTGTTATATGAAAATTTTAAATTTGAATATTGCTATATTGATATATTTTCTAAAATAATTTTCCCCCTTTGTATTTATTTGTATTTCGATCTTATGAAAAGCTTGCACCTTTTTTGTAGTGATAAAATATTTGTGTGACATTGTTTTGTGTAGATGGATCGTAGTCAAGATCAAAATGCAATTGTCGGAGTCGTGGCTTCAGTTTTAGCTTTTGGGGCTCTTTGGATTAAAAAATTAAAAACTAGGAAGGAAATTGCTTCTCACCCTCGTGTGAATCGAGATTATGAAAGAGAAAATTATATTAATAGTATTTTATATAGTGGTGACCAACATTGTATTAATCTGATAAGGATGAGACCGATTGCCTTTTTTAGTTTGTGTGATATTCTTAGTAGGAATAATTTGTTACAATCAAGTAAATCTGTGAATATTAGGGAGCAAGTAGTTATATTTTTACATATAATTGGTCATAATGTAAGGTTTCGAGTGATTGGATCTAGATATTATAGATCAACTGAGACAGTTCACCGTTACTTTAGGGTTGTATTGAGAGCTATTTTGAAATTGTATAAACTAGTTATTAGATCACCTGATGAGTCAACTCCTAGTGAAATCAGAAACAATCCGAGGTTTTATCCGTATTTTAAAGATTGTATTGGAGCATTAGATGGAACTCATGTTCGTGCATCCGTTCCACGTAGCATTCAAAGAAGATTTCGTAGCCGTAAAGGAGGGACGACACAAAATGTATTGGCTGCCATTACATTTGATTTGAAATTTTCATATATTCTAGCTGGTTGGGAAGGTAGTGCACATGATTCTCGTGTTTTAAGTGATGCACTTTCACGCCGAAGAGGATTAAGAATTCCGAAAGGTAATAGTTATTATTAAATACCAACTAGTTCTAGTAAGCTCATAAGTTATTAGTATTAATTATGTTTTGAAAAATTGTAGGTAAATATTATCTTGATGATGCTAGATATGGCATTCGAAATGGATATATTACCCCATATCGTGGTGTCCGATATCATTTAAAAGAGTTTAGTGCTCAGGGGCCTGAAAATGCAAAAGAACTATTTAATCTTCGACATTCATCATTGCGAATCACTATTGAACGTGTTTTTGGGATTTTGAAGAAACGGTTTCGTGTATTAGATGCTGAACCATTTTGGAATTTTCAAACTCAAGTAGATATAGTTTTGGTTTGTTGTATCATTCATAATCATATAATGGGAGTTGATCCTAATGATTTACTTAATCAAGGATTATACGAGGAGTCTGAGTCTGATTTGATAATACCAACTCTTACGGAGCGAGAAGAAAGAGAAGAAGCAAGAGAATGGTTTGCTAAGAGAGACGAAATTGCACAAACTATGTGGGCTGATTATATGGCTAGAAATATTAGGTAGGTTTAGGGCTTAGGGTTATTGTTTCTATGTTATGTATGTTTAGTATTAAATTTTTTTTTTTTTTGTTAATGTTGGTTGGATAATGATATTGAAATTTTAGTTTGTTGGATTTTGAAATTATTATATCTTGAATTTGTTAGATATTGATTATGTTTTTAGCTTGTTAGATATTGAATTTATTATGTTTTAAGCTTGTTGGATATTGTAATGATTGACAATGACAATTATTAATGTAGAATGGGTAAGGACAACAAAGAAGGGACCTCTAAGCAATTTAGGTGGACAAAACCGATGGAACATGTTTTTCTTGAAATTCTAGCAGATGAGGCTAAGAAAGGAAATAAGCCTTCTAATACTTTCAAAGCAGTTTTCATTAATCGAGTTGTCCAAGCTATTTCTGAAAGATTCCAAGTCCAATGCGATGCGAAGCATGTGGAAAATCATTTTAGGACTGTAAAAAATCAGTGGCAGATTATATGTAAAATTCGAGGTGAAAGTGGTTTTGGATGGGATGATAACATGAAAATGATCACATGTGATAGAGCAACATATGATGCAGCAGTGATGGTAATATATGTATATATATGTTAAGTATATTTCAATAGTTTTTTTACTTGTTATTCTAATTGTGTATAATATCCAACAGGCACACAAGAAGTATGAACCATTTTTGAATAAAAGCATCGATCATTATGATGAAATGGCTTTGGTTGTTGGCAAAGATATGACAACAGGGAGTTTTGCCAGAACATTTGCTGACATAGATTTGGATGATGATATCCAAGATTCAGTGCCTCTAGACTGCGACAATGAAGAGGCTGAAGAGGTAAGAACAAATGTATCTTCATCTGGCACATCCAAACGTAAAAGAAAAAATGTTCAAGAAAGTGTCGTTGATGAACAAATTAAATTTGTGGGTGAACAACTTGGGAAAAGTGCTAATGCTTTGGAACAATTTACTGCGGATAAGACACCACAGCTTTACGAACAAGTGATGTCGATGGAGGAAGAAGGATTTGATGATGACTTCTAATGCTCTGTGTTTGATTATCTAGCGAATCATGAATCCGATGCCAAAGCTTTTTTAGTTAAAAGTAAGAAGCATAAAAAAATTTAGCTTCAAAAATTTTCTCAAGGTTGAAGATATTGATATTTTTATGTAGTGTAATATTAGTTATGCACTTAGACAATGTTGTTGTTATTATGAGTGTACTACTAATTATGCATTTGGATAATATTATTAATTTTTAGTATTAATTGTGGTTTGGAAGTTTATTTATAATTATTCAATCCTTGTTTTTTATTTTTTTAACACAATTACAAAACTTAACGTTGGTTGTTTTCATTTTATAACGGTTAATAATGTAGCTTAATAATTGAGTATTATTATATATTTAATTTAATTTATTTATTTATAAATAAATTATTGCAATATATGTAAAAACAATTTAAAATATAAAAAATTATTAATATATGTAAAAATAGCTTTTACGGAAAATATTTTCAGGAAAACTGCCAAACAACAGAAAATATTTTACACAGATTCATCCAAACACCAGAAAATATTTTCTGTAAATCATTTTCCAGAAAAGTAAATCATTTTCCAGAAATCATTTTCCGGAAAACATTTTACTTCCAAACAAACGGAGCCTTAATGTGTAATGCAATGCATGAATATTGACTTTATGCGATTTAATATAAGATATTTTTATTCAATTCAATTTCTTAAACCACTAACAACATTATCAAATTAGTACAATTTTATGTTTATATATTGCATATATAAACCATTATAATCCAATACAAAAATAAATGTATGTATTCTTTTATTTAAATGTACAACTGAATCAAAATCAAAGCTTCATGTATACATATGAGCCACAATTCAAGTTTTCATGCTTATGATTATATCAAATTAAAGTTCATCCATCAAATTGCACGTTGGAGCAAAGTTCATGTATAAATTTGATATTTATCTCATAGTTTTAGTTTTTCAAAAATTAAAAAAAAAAAAAATATATATATATATATATATATCTAGAATGAATATGGACAAACTGTTGTCAAAATTCAACTGAATGTGGACGTCCGTGTGTCTAGATATTTTTGAAAATTTTATTTCTCATTTTTACAATTTTTATAATGTTTTATAATTTTTTTTATTTTTAAACCTTTTTTTATAATTTAAAAAAACTACATTTAGAATTAATCTAACAAATAAATACCTAGATTCAAATCAACTAAGACTTCCATTCATTTTGAATTTAAATTTTTAAAAAAATTATTTTTGTTGATGTGGACTTGCCATGTTGGCATCATAATAGTCTATTCAGCTGTCATGAATAGCCACATCAACACATTAACTATCAACAGCGGAAACCATTAATCAAAGAGTATTTGATATGCTTTTATTGTTTGAGAGGTTAATTGAGACTGAATTGAACTTATTTAACCCTTAACGCAAAAAAGAAAGATAAATAAATGATGACATTTTTAAGTGTAGATTAGGAACAACATTCATTCCAAATTACATTAGCCTATTGGATGACTTTTTTGCTATTGTTGTTGAAATTCAACATTTTCATAGCATCAGTGATGACATAAAGATGAAGAAAGGGTGGGTAATCTTCCACCCACATAGTGGCAGTATTACTATTCAGTCCAATTTTGGCTAGAAAATGAGTAGCATCATTAGATGCCGTTTAACATGGTGAAAGAACCTTGACCAAATCCTTTTGAGAGCTAACCTGCAAGGACTACTCTTCAATTCATTCCAAATAATGAAATGGATATATTCTTCTTGTTTTGCAACTTACTCTCTATTTGACAAGATCTTGTAGAGCTTTGATGAAATTGTTGATATACCCTTCTTTAAGATCCCTATTAGACAGTATTTGCTTCAGCTTTGCATGGTTTCTCTTCATCATAAGAGCTGTTTCATTGTCCTTGTCCATCACAAACTTGATGGCTTCACTCAATGACTCCTTTGAAACCTCCCTGTTCTTACCTCTCTCCACTTCAACTCCAATCTTGAGTTCATTCACCATTAATCTGGTGTTCAAAATTTGATCCCCAATTTCAGGTATCAACACGATTTGGCAGTCACTAAGTAAAAACTCCCACATTGTTCCATACCCACAGTGGTTAACGAAACACCCGATGTTAGGGTGGTGCAATAGCTGCTCTTGTGGAACCCAACCTCCATACACCAACCCTCTTCCTCCAACCCTATCTTGAAACCCCTCCGGCAGTGCTTCTTCAACAGTCGAAAATCCTTGGGGTGGCTTTAAAGCTACCAAAAATGGAAGCCCACATAGCTCAAACCCAAGCACCAACTCCTGGAACTCATCCTTCTGCAACACACTCTGGCTTCCAAATGAGCAAAACACAACAGACCCTGGCTCGAACTGGCTCAACCAACTAACCCATTTCTCATCAAGCTGTTGGGTATTCGTTTCAGGCAAACAAGGCCCTGACAACAAAACAGGCTTCCCAAATCCTTCAGCGACAAAGTCACAAAATGGTCCCTCGATTTCACTGCAAGTCCTGAAGGCAATGGCATCACTTCCTTTCACAGCATTTCTTATCCGTTCCCGAAACGACAGTCCACTTCCGAAATCCTCAGCCTCAAACAATATTGCAGGAGCCTCTTCAGGTTTGAGTTTCACCGTGGAAGGAGGGTAACCAGGAGGCAATTCCATTACCTCTTCTACAGCCATTTCTTTGGTTAGTGCCTTGGTGTTTAACCCCATCGACATTGAGGAAACCACTACATAGAATATGGGGAGGATCCCAAGCTGGCGAGCCAAGTCTGGGATCCAAAACCAGAAATCATAAAAAACCATATCAGGTTTTATAACCTTTAAGATTCCTTCAACTTGGTCCCTGGTTTGATCTACGGCAAAAGCAAGGTATTTTTGTTGGTTAATAGGAACAACAGATGTAGTTTCAGCACCTGGAGGGAGGCCATCGACATGGGGTATAAGTAGAGGAAAGAACTGAATCAAGTTGGGGTATTGGTTCATGTTTTCAAGCTTTGGTTGAACTCCTTTGGGCACAAAGAAGGAAATTTGGTGGCCTTTATGAGCCAGCTTATTAGAGAGATGAAGGAAGGGGATGAAATGACCATAGGCAACCCATGGAAACATGGCGATGTGAAGCTTTGACTGGCCTGATTTGCTCATTATCTTTCTTTTTTTGCTTGCACAATGTGATCTGAGAGACAAAAAACCGATCTAATTATAACGCCTACCATTAACAAACGCCTTTTTTCTTCATCATGTTTGTCCATACGGAAAATATTTTATTATATTTTGTAATCATTACCTCTAAGAGATTAGAGACGCTGACAGGAAGGCAATTACGCATGTGAACTCTGTTTTTCCTATTGTAATGATTTAACGGAGTAGGTATAACTTCTAATCAACGAATAATCAAATATTCTTGTTTTCTACTTATCCCATAGAGGGCAATTAAGTGCGGGATCAGGCGACGTGTCAGCAAAACACGTTTTTAGGAGCGTTTTGTTCATGTCAACACAAAACGTTTTCTTGAGGTCGCGTTATGTTCATGTCAACATAAATGTTGATAAATTTATTTTAGATATATTTTGACTAGATAGATAACCTATTTAAACATAGTATATAATTATGTTAAATAATTTTTTTTATAGAAATATATCTAGATTAAAATACATTAGTAGTCATTTAACTATATTTTTTAGCTATCGAATTATAAAAACTTACAAAATGATCACTCAACTATTAGTAATTTTTTAAATATTTATTTTTTAATATTTTACCATACTTATTTTATATTTTATCTTTTTTTTATTTATAGAGTTTAAAAGTTTTATTTGTAATGTAACAAATGTTAAACTTTTTGTAAAAAAATAATAGTTACGTAAAATTCAGTCCGTGGCATTTTAAAAATAATAGTATAGTGATTAAATAAGTAGGCTAAATTCCTGAAATAAAAGTATAATGACTAAATTCTAAATTTGTGAAAAGTATAGGGATTAATGGCATATTTTAACCATTATAACAATATATAAACATCAATAAAGATGTTTTAAAATTTTTTTAATATTAAATAAATAATGAGCAAGGGTTTTCAATTCAGGGCAAATCAAAATTGGTTTAGACAAAAAAAATAAAATTGGGATAAATACTAAAATTATACATCAATTATGTTTAATGTGTAATTGTATACACGAATTTTGATTTTATGTAATTTATACATGAAATTTTGATTTGATCCAATAAATTATTAACACAGTTATTGATATAACTATCATTTTATGTTTATATATTGCATACATAAATAATTATATTGATCTAATATAAAAATAAATTGATGTATTTATTTATTTAAATGTGTATGATTAAATCAAAATTAAAGTTTCAAGTATAAATTTGAACCATAATTAGAGTTTCACATACATAATTGCACTAATTTAAAGTTCATATATACAATTGCAAACTAAATCAAAGTTGATATATAATTTTAATATTTATCCCAAAAGAATTCAAACATTGATTCGACTCATAAATGAGGTGAGGTTGGATCTCCAATTTCTTTTTTGAAAATCTCGATTTGGATGAGAACCAAATGGCGAGAAGTTTTTGGTAGTTGTTGGAGAATTTTTTCTTTTGTTTTCCATAAAATGATATAAATGATATCATTATATCAAAATAACAAATAAAAATAAATGAAACGTTGCGTAAGAGAAGGGTTATGTTTGGCCCTTCTCTAATCATTCTTTTCTCTCCATCTCTTTTCCTTTCAATTTGCAATTTCGTCTGTATTATCAAAGTTAAGATTTTACCATGGTAGATGGTACAACCACCCGACAACAAAAAAAGGTGAGTCAAAATCTAGAGCTTGCAAGATTGCAAGAGGTCTAACAAATTGATAGACACATCGATGACTGATTCAAAAGGTTCCATGATTAAAGAAAAGTGAAAATAAATGATTAATTTTAAAGGTTCCATGGATAAAGGAAAGTGAAATTTAAAAATCTCTTTGAGATTTTATCATGAAAAATTGACTATGACATGGGTGACAGAATCTTGATGATATCTCCATTGGTGAATAAAACCCAAAAGGGAAGCCATAATTAGAAAAGCCCTCAAGCCTAAAAAGGACTATGGCTCCATTCATTATTGTTCTTAGGAGTAAGGGGAGAGATTTTTCAAGCTAGAATGCTCTATGTGTTAAAATGAGGATTTCCAAGGGTGGTGGTGAAAAATGTTCCCTAGATGTTACGAAGATCCAAACTACCATGCTCCACTTAGAGTTCGAGAATGTCAATAATTAATTTTCTGAGATCGAACACTGTAGTTATGGTATTTGACTTGATTAATTTAATGTGACGCCAAAAAGAATGTTGAAATTGAGTGAATAGTCAAATTTATGGACTAATTTGTAAAGGAGATTAAAGTAGCTAGTTAGATGTAAGAAAGAGGATTAACACAGAAGTATAAGAAAAACGGGGCTTATAGGGAGATTTTTCCAAGGACTTTGTTATAAATAAACCATGATTGAAATTATACTAGTGGAAAGTTTTGCCAATGGTCGTTAATCTTCACTAGTTACGCCAAGAAATCATTCACTCTATTGGATGACCATGTGGCTAGGCCGTACTATAAGCTGAGACTGTGTGTTGTTATGAAATATGGTTGTGTTGCTCAACTGTGTCTGATGACTAAAACCATGTAGGTGAAAGCATACGGCCATGTGTCCAGATCATATAAAAGACTGTGGCCATATATACCAATTAACACTTAAATCAAATAGAGCACATGAGTGTGCCATATGCCCATGTGAAGCACACAACCATGTGGCAGCTTGTGTATGCCTAAAAATACCTTCAAATATAAGTCATATATATTCATTCATAATTAAGCCACAAGTATACCATTAACAAATCATTCTATTTTATCATATCACATCAAAAATATCTAAATCGTGTTATTTATTTAATTCTAACTAATATGCCATAAGTCACCATCACAAATAATAATCATACCTATGAATCACATTCATTTTCTAACCAATTGCTTGGATTTTGCAACTCTATTTGACAAGATCTTGCAGAGCTTGAATGAAATTGTTGATATATCCTTCTTGAAGATTCCTGTTAGATAGTATTTGCTTCAGCTTAGCATGGTTTCTCTTCATCATATTAGCTGTTTCATTGTCCTTGTCCATCACAAACTTGATGGCTTCACTCAATGACTCCTTTGAAACCTCCCTGTTTTTACCTCTCTCCACTTCAACTCCAATCTTGAGTTCATTCACCATTAATCTGGTGTTCAAAATTTGATCCCCAATTTCAGGTATCAACACCACTTGGCAGTCACTAAGCAAAAACTCCCACATCGTTCCATACCCACAGTGGTTAACGAAACACCCGATGTTAGGGTGGTGCAATAGCTGCTCTTGTGGAACCCAACCTCCATACACCAACCCTCTTCCTCCAACCCTATCTTGAAACCCCTCCGGCAGTGCTTCTTCAACAGTTGAACATCCTTGGGGTGGCTTTAAAGCTACCAAAAACGGTAGCCCACATAGCTCAAAGCCAAGCACCAACTCCTGGAACTCGTCCTTCTGTAACACATTCTGGCTTCCAAATGAGCAAAACACAACAGAACCTGGCTCGAACTGGCTTAACCAACTAACCCATTTCTCATCAAGCTGTTGGGTCTTTGTTTCAGGGAAGCAAGGCCCTGATAACAAAACAGGCTTCCCATATCTTCGAGCAACATAGTCGCAAAATGGTCCCTCGGTTTCACGGCAAGTCCTGAAGGCAATGGCATCACTTCCACTCACAGCAGTCCTTATCCGTTCCCCAAACGACAGTCCACTCCCGAAATCCTCAGCCCCAAACAACAAAGCAGCAGCCTCTTCAGCTTTGAATTTCACAGTGGAAGAAGGGTAACCGGGAGGCAGTTTCGTCAACTCTTCTACAGTCATTTCTTTGATTAGAGTCTTGGTGCTTGACCCAATCGACTTGATCATCGAGGAAACCACTACATAGTATATGGGGTGGATCCCAAGTTGGCGAGCCAAGTCTGGGATCCAAAACCAGAAATCATAAAAAACCAGATCAGGTTTTAAAGCCCCTAGGATGCCTTCAACTTGGTCCCTGGTTTGATCTACAGCAAAAGCAAGGTATTTTTGTTGGTTCAGAGGAACAACAGATGTAGTTTCAGCACCTGGAGGGAGGCCATCGACATGGGGTATAACTAGAGGGACGAATTGAATCAAGTTGGGGTATTGGTTCATGTTTTCCAGCTTTGGTTGCACTCCTTTAGGCAAAATGAAGGAAATTTTATGGCCTTTATGAGCCAACTTATTTGAGAGATGAAGGAAGGGAATGAAATGACCATATGCAACCCACGGAAACATGGCGATGTGAAGCTTTGAGCAGCCTGATTTGCTCATCTTTTTTCATCTTTTTTGCTTTGGTTTGGATGAACAAAGGTTATCTGACACGAAAATGTCTGACCTAAAAGTCCACACTGAGACTACCTACGCCATTCAATTTCTAACATGTTTATCAATACATACAAATTGTTGTCGGCCATGAAATAAATTTCATTTTATTTAAAAAAATTTAAAAAATTTGAATATTAAAAACAATTTGTATCTGCGTTCATAAAATAAAATAATTTAAAATTAAATTAATTTGTATCAAATTATCCTATAATTGCTATATTTTCTCAAACAAAACAAAACAAATTAATTTAAAATATATTTTATTTCTTAAAACAAGAATTTTCCAAAAAAAAAATCATGTGATGATCTAATATTAAAAAAAAAACTAAATTGAAATACTAAGATAATCCAAAAATATTGCTTTTTAAGTTAGATAAAATAAATAAATAAATTTGAGAAGTTAACAAATTTAAAATAATAATTAACTTGATAAATTTGAAATAAATTTAAATTAAAAGTGGTAAATATAATATTGGTTTGATTCCCCCTAAGAAATTTTATCCTTTAAATTCACCTGAGAAAATGTTAGGGTACTGTGATATCATAGCCAGTTATGGCTCTCACGTAGCCTCTTTCATACTATGACGATGCTATAGCATTTTCACTAAAGATACTTGTTTGATAGTTGTTATTATATGCAAACTCAGCTAATGGTAGAAATTTATCATGTTGCCCTCAAATTCAATAATATATAACATTGAAACATAACGTCAACTATTTAAATCACTCGTTCAAATCGTCCATCAGTTTGAGGATGAAACGTTATACTGAAATTAAGTTTCGTACTCAAAGCTTCGTGTAATTTACCCCAAAATTTAGAGGTAAATTTGGGATATCAATCTAAAATGATAGGTAGTGGCATATTGCGCAATCTGACAATATTTGAAATATATAGTTTTGTAACACCTCCTAACCCTTAACCATCGCTAGAACAGGGTTATGGAGTATTACCGAATATTTCATATCAAATACGAGTATTACATAAATATTTTGCATACACATTATAATTAAATCATATTACCCCTTTTATGAGCCATCAAGGTCTAAAATACACGTTAGAAATAAATCAAGACTAAATCGGACATTCAGGAAATTTTTCGCGAAATTTTTAAATTTTTTTTCCTAGAAACTGGGCACACACGCCCGTGTGGACCTGGGACACGCCCGTGTGGCCATAGGACACACCCGTGTCTCAGACCATGTCCTACCCCGTGTAACTCTCTGACTTAGATCACATGGCCAGCCACATGCTCGTGTGTCCGGCCGTGTGGACTCAATATGAGCCTTAAACATCAAGGTTACCATTACCTGCAATCTTACACATCAAGCAACTCAAAAATCATTTATTCAACCAATTTAAAACTTTGTTAAACACACTCTAAACATGCCAGAATAAATATTCTAAGTATCTAACCAATATACCTTCATAGGCATTTATCTAATTTATTCAAACATGTATGTGCAAATTTTTACTAAATAATCTTCTTGAAACCAAATATCATTATACCTATATGTTCACAACAACCAATATGCTTTTAGGCACTTCTTATGCATATTCAACTACTTACTTCTCATCATTTAATCACATTAATGTTATAAAGCAATCAAGCAAATACTACAAGACCAACACAAGCAAAATAGATGACTAATTTCAACAAAACACCTTTAGACTAACAGTTAGTCAAAATAACCTATACATGCCATTATAACCAGAATCAAGTTATCCATAATTACTGATAGAACCAATGGATAGTATGATATAGCTCCGATAAGCTTCCAACCCGTTCGAGCTTCCAATAATCTGTAAGGTAAATAAAAACAAATACGTAAGCAATGAATGCCTAGTAAGCTTGTATAATCTTTAATCGTATTAATTCATTTCAACTATAAAATTATACATATAAAAAATATTCCAATATTATTACCATAATACTCTTTAAACTACATTCATTAATTCACAATGTGAATAAATCCATAATATCACACACATATACTTATTACCCTAAGCTTAGTAAAATTTTATATAACCTTAACTTTTCTACACTTATTCTATATGCATGCCATTCAGCCATGGTCACAAGTTAGTGCATTTAGCCAAAACCTTTTTCGAATTGAACACATAATAAATCATTCCATAAGAATTTACATAATTTAAACCTTACCATTCTTTCATGAACACCAACTTATTTTCATTTAAATACTTACCATTTCAATGCTCAAAAAAATAAACATATTACTATTCAATCAATAGCTTGGCACTTGCCTAAACATCAAGCAACAATAATAGTTAGCGTACCTGCACATCTTTCATATAAATTCAATATTAATAAACTTATTTTCTCCACACATCACACTTGGGTTTATCACTCATCACCATATACATAATTTCCTGATATTAACATATCAAAGATAATCACATATTTACATGTCACTTTTCAATATATTAAGTAAATATCATTTCCAAAACACATTTCAATATATCAAGTAAATATCATTTCCAAGTATTTCAGGTATATACCGATAATAATCATAAGTCTTTCAATATTAATTTATATTTATTGATCAGAACAAAGTGAGCTGATTTCGTTAATCTATCAACAATTATCCAAATCGAATCTTTCTTTTTCCAAGTTAACGGTAGTTCCGATACGAAATCCATTATAACTCGTTCATATTTCCACTCAGGGGTCATAATAGGTTCAAGCAATACTGATGGTACTTGGTGTTCAGCCTTAACCTGCTGACATACCGAACATTTCAATACAAACACTGAAATCTCCCGTTTCATTTTCGGCCACCAGTAACTCTATTTCAAGTCATCATATATTTTGATGCCACTTGGATGTATCGAATAAGCATTGTTATGAGCCTCCTATAGAATGTCTTGCTTAACATCAAAGTCATTCGACACACATATCCGATTTTGGAAATACAGACCATCATCACTACCAACACGGAATTCAGTGGTCTAGCCATTCTGAATCTATTTCCGTTTGGCTAAAAAATAGAATCGTCACGTTCCAAAATCAACTAAGCATTCATCGCCCTCAACGCGAACAAAGATTTCCGACTTAGTCATCAACTACAACATTAGCTTTACTCGGATGGTACTCAATCACCAAATCATAATCCTTTAACAGTTCAAGCCATCTACATTGTCTGAAGTTCAATTCTTTCTGAGTCATCAAATATTTCAAACTTTTATAATCGATATACATGTGACAGTTCTCTCTGTACAAATAGTGTCGACAGATCTTCAAAAGCAAATACAATCGCTGTCAACTGTAGATCGTGTCTGGGATAGTTTTTCTCATGTGGTTTCAACTACTTAGAAGCATAAGCAATAACCTTGCCTTCTTATCAAAACTCTGCTAACACTTCTCAGACCATAAAAATCTAATATCTTTTTGCAATAATTTTGTTAACGGTGAAGCAATTATTGAAAATCCTTCATGAATTGTCTATAATACCTTGCAGTTGAAAGTTAAAATGTTCATTTTGGATATAATGTTTGAAAGTAAAAAATAATTAATCTAAATGGTTTAATATAATGATATATAAATTATAAATTATCTTTTAAATAATTAATATAACTTATTTAAAACATTTAATTTAAATATATAGAACATATTTTAGATATTATTAATAATATAATAACAATAACTATTAAATGAATGCATATATGGAATTTAAAGAGTATAAAAATATATCTTACAATTTAAAGGAACTCATTAAACTACAATTTAAAGAGTAATTTTGTTTCCTCAAACCTAAACAAGAAAGAAAGCAGTAAAGTGATATTAGTTGGGTAAATGAAAATTTGAATAAGTACTTTTTCGTCCCAAACTCTATAAGCCACCACACCATTTTTCTAGCTTCTCATGATAGGTTCATAAGCACTTTTTAAAAGTGCTTTCATGTGTTTGGGATTGCTTTTGCTGCCCAAAAGCACTTTTACGTCCTAAATGTAAGAAATATTCACTGTCATATGGTAGTTCCTACTTATAGAATGTTGCTGTTACTTTTCATTTGTCATATGGATACCTTATACTTAACTACTGTTGACAATCAAAGATGATCTAATTCTCATACAGAGGTTCCTTCACAAGTAAAGGCTTTAACAATCCCTACTTAACAAATGCTGGTAGTCAAAAATGGCCTATACTCATAAAGAGGTTCCCTCACATGTATAGGTTTTTAACGACCTAGAAGAGAACCAGCTTCAGCCAAGATCTTTCAGCTTATATCTATGCTCCCTATAGCTAGAACTAATAAAACAATAAAAATAACATAATTCATCCAAAGAATATTATATTACCTGTTCATACCTTTTTTGGTAAAACCAAACATAGAAATATAGCATAACAAATGTTTAGTATTGATTTCTATTGACTGGATTGTTTGTATAGTTGTCTAAAACCGAAAGAGAAATGAAACTTCAACTGTTATTATGTTTCATGCTTCATAATATTTTCGATCATTCTAATTAGATGTTTGTAGATAATGAATATGCACCAAAACCAACATGTAAACGACCCGAAACGTAAATAACTTTTACTTGGTGGTTGAAGAGAACTTCAACTCACAATACATAAATTGATACAATCTGATATATAAAAAGAATGATTAACTCGTTGATATCATTTAAATGGGAGACAAAAAGTGTAAGATCTGTATCTCTCTAAGTAAATGCCTCACAAATAATATCTCTTCAATATTTCTCACAAGAACACAACAAATAATCTCAAGACTGTCCTCTCTCCCGGAGAGGATTTAAATAATTTCTTGAAAATGAAACAAGTAGTGTCTAGAAAAACATTTTTTATAGACATTATTGCTTCACTTCTTCAAAATGAAGCACTACAATTCAAAAATATATCATTTTAAGAAGTTACAGAATGGGCATGTCTAAAGCTCGTAAGACATCCTTAAACTCAAAATCCCATGGTTCTTTATTGAAACATTCAACCAGCTTGTACCTGACATCATTAAGATAAAAAGATTGAGTGGTTTCCAAGAGCCACTTTGCTTCCTCACCAGTAAGTTTGCTGGTGAAAACAATATCTCCACGGATAAGTACCAAGTCCTTGCTTTCCGCAAATTCTGTGTAAAAAGATGCAGTGAAGTAAGGAGATGCTTGAGTTCCTCTTGCTTTATAATCTTCGAGACCAGTGAAAAGCATGTATGGCAATTGCACTGCAAGAAAATTTTGAATAAACATTTAAGCAAACTAACAAGTTTGTGGAAGAATGCAAAATTTGATTGTATACTTCAATGGCATATGCCATCTAAAAAATCTTATGAAGGGCCTAATGCATGACATCATTAGTATTTAGTACTGTTCATTATAGCAAATAACCCTAATTGGATTCCTGGTCCCGATCAGCATGTACAAGAATGGCCAATAGATAGAAACTCTTACTCTTTCCCAACTGCAAAAGCCATGATGTTATCATTGATAGTATCAAACCAAAGTATGGTTGAGAATGATGAACTTGTTAACAATTATGGCGCTAAACTAGCTTGTTTCTTAATAGAAATTTATTGCTATAACAGGCATGATTCAATAAACCATAACATGATTATAAGCATTGTAGTATAGAAAGCATTTTGCCTAACTAAGTTGAATAATTGGTTATATAGATCACAAGCAAGAGAAGTCAACCACCGCAAAATAAATCAATTGTCACATAAAACCAATATGAAAAAAGTTCAAAGACTACCGATCAGATAACAAACCTTGACCAAACATTGTTGTATAACCACTTCCTCTCCACAAAGGAATGACAAAATACCGGCTGCAAAGACAGATAGAAGTGAAACTAGTAAGAATTATGAAACCCAACGTGTATGTAACAACATAAACAATGGAATCAAATGGATTACCAATCTGAGCCTCTTTGTTCCAATAAACGGTAAAGTTCTGCCTTCATGGTCAACCCAATATGACCTCTTCCCAAGTGATACTGAACATAAAAAAATTGCTTAATCAATTTGTTTTTTCATATTAACAACATGAAAATGAAAAGGGAAAGAAAAATTCAGTAATTGGGTATATTACATCATCCCAAATAGAAGCAAGGTCCTCAGGTGAACGGTTCTTTGCTCTGTTCAAATCCATGATGGAATCCAATGGCTTGGGTTCTAAAGGCTTGAACCCAGATGCAAATCTCGAAGTCCTGCAAAAACCGAGCGAACCCCATTTCCATAAATCTCCTGGGATTGCTTCTTTTTCCGTGACACGTTGCTGCGAAGAGAAGGCAGAGAAGCAGCGAATTGAAAGCCAAGAAGAAGAAGAAGGTGTTTCTTTCAGGATGATAGTTCTTAGTGACGAGGAAACTTTCGCGGTAACGGTGATTCTTGATGCTAACCGTTGCACTTTTTCGAGTTTTCAGGTGGGGAAGCTCGATTCGCTGGGTGATTTTATCAAACACTCTATGTGCAATGCTACGCAGTAAATTTGGAGCTAGACCAAAGAAATGAGCGCTATGAATAAAACGCAGCGTTGGGGAAATGCCTGGTATGAAATCGGAATTGGTTTGACCCAATAACTCAAACCTGGCCTAAATTCTATTGAAATTATTCCTGGCCCAGTGAAAAAATATTATGAATTGGGCTTCCCTCGAAACTGATTTTCTTTTTTATAAGAATACCAGACCGTATTCAAGAATCAAACCATTTTCAATGAACTCCTTTATACACAAGTCATTTTACTTTGAAATTGAAATACATATATATGTATATTTTGGATGAAAAAGAAATACTCAAGTATTTAGCATGAAGCTATAAATTATTTTAAGGTAAAAATCATAATGCATTAAAATTTGCAACACGAACAAAAGTTAAATGAAGAGGGACAAAAATTAACTCAAGCCAATAGATTTACTCCATATGTTACGAGCGGCGGATGAAAACCTGTGACCATTGCGCACCAAAAGCCCCATAAGAGTCAACTTATTAGATAGGACTCACTTAACCCACTACCAAACGCCCCAAAAAAGGCCCACTACAAAACACCCCAAGCACCAAGGCCACATCCCCCAAACCCACACCGCTAAATACTACAACCTCAAAACCCACACCGAGAAAACACAACCCCAATCCCCAACCCCCCGGCTACATACCGCAACCTTCAAACCTTAACCCCCATCCCCAAACACTAGAATCCATAAGCAAAGATTTCAAAGAAATTAGCCACAACTCAAGCTATCGAAACCATTTTTATATTTTTGGAAAAACGGGGATCGACTTTAAAAATATGGAATCGCCACTAACTTTTTTTGTTTAGGTGTGATTGGATCACCTTGAAAAGGTTTCATCTTTAAAAAATAATTTTGGCCTGCGAAATTAAAAAAAATGAGTTCGGGAGTCAACTACGTACGAGGAAAAGTTATCACCCTCGTACACCTAAAATTGGTATCAAATCGATTAAAAGATGTCCTAAGGTCAAAAATTTGAAAAGTTTTGAAAATGCAATTTCTTTAAAAAAAGGTGAAATATTCCAAATTTAAATGTAAGATTCATTCACTCCAAAGGAACAAAATACTACACCCAGTACGTTAGGATGCAATATCTCGAACCCGCAAAGTCGAGATCATCTTATAACTTCAAAATCATGCCATTGAAAAGGGTATTAAGCTATTTGGTCAAACGAAAACCGCGACCCAATACATTAGGACACAATTCCTCGGATTTCCAAATATCAGATATCACCTTATTTTGAAAATCTTTCAAGTAATCAAAATGTATTTTATTTGATTTGTTTGGGATAAAAAAAAAACTAAAATTGGTCTATATAACCTAGAATTTACATTATTATTTAATAATAAAACATAGTGTCAAGCATGGAATTATAATACATAGCAATAATAATATATAAAGGAATAAAATCATATGAAAATACCAAGAACCCAAATTAATACACGTACGATGATAACACAACATACACTTTATAAACATCAACATTAACATTTAAAATCCATAAATTAAAAGATAATTTTTTTAAAAGAACACCAAACAAATTGACACAATACAAATACGACAAATATAAAAAAAAATGCATAACATAAAGGAAAAACCATTTGCAACCAATATTATACGAATTATAAATTATATATACATAAATTTGGAATTACGCATAAAAAGAAAATCAAAATAAATCGTATACAGAATGGTAAATAAAAATAAATATATGTGAAATAAAATTTGATATAAGTAAATTATGTATAATGAAAGTCTTGCAATGAACAAAATATAGATACTATTAAAGTTTTTTTTAGAAAAAATATAAGTTATTTAATTAGATGTATAAGAAAAACATACACATATAGATAGACTTAAAGTAAAATATATACATAAAATAATAATATATACATACTGAAGGAAAATTTGAATGCAAACCTATATACATTTATGAGAATAAGTAATATTTAAAATAAGCAAAATGTAATTTAAAATGAGGTATAATAATACATGTACATACAAATTTAAATGAAAAATATATGGATATATAATATATACATAAAATAATATATACATGAAATAAAAATACTTTGGTAAAATTTTATACGTAAACATTTATATATATACCATAATGATGTAAAAAAATATCTATATTTGATATTATATCAATTTTGAATCATACAAATAATTTTAAAAAATAAAAAAAAGGAAAAAAATGCATAAATAAAAATATATATAAGTAAGTTAAAACATATCAGAATTGATAAATTAATTCTAAACAATTTTTAAAAAAAAAACCAAAGAAATCAATAGATTTAAAATGATAAAAGAATAGAAAAACCCAATTGAATTGAAAATAAAATTAACAGGTTAATTTACAAATAAACAAAGCCATTAAACAAAAATAAGGATTAAAGTAAAATGCATGCAAATAAACAGGGATTAAAAGTACAAATATTCCCATAGCCAAAAAGCAGTGTACAAATTGAATCAAATTGACATAACGCACAAATTATAGAGATCAATTAAAAAAACAAAGAAAATTTTTAACAGATCTAATTGGAAAACAATAGAAAAAAGAAGGACTAAACAACAAATATCCTAGGAGATCAAAATGCGCGGATCTTAGCCCACATATCGATCGGGTCATCAGGTCGCACCACACGACGTCGTTTTGAGGCTATTGAAATTAGCCAAATGGCGTCGTTTCCTTAATGAACTAAAACAGATTAAAAAAACAAATTAAACAGCTTTCAGAACTAAACCCTAGCCCCCTTTACTTTCTTCCTCAGCCGCAGAAAGAAAAAACCACCCTTCGGCCACTCCAACGCCATGGTAATCGATGATTAGTGACCGATTCAGGTTCGACTGACTGCTCCCTTTCAAGCCAGACCCAAATGTTTCACATTCTCAATCTCGAAGGACCTCCTTGCTTCGATTACGATGAAGAAGGCAATCCGACGATTCGTTTTTCGAAGGTAAATCTCTTATTTCTCTCTAGATTTTTTCATAAACGGAAGTAAAATAACAAAGATCGAAAGAAAAAGATTATCAAAGACGGAAATCACCTTTTCAAAATTTTTCTCTGTTTTTGGATTTCGTATTTCCTTTGTATGAGTGCGTATCTGTGTGTAAAAAAATACTGTACAATATTGGGGTTTTTATAGCCCAGAAAATGCAATACACGTTTTCCTAATTCTACTGCCTTCTACTGTATTCTGCTACCCTCTGTGATTCTTGCTGCTGTTGATGCTTTCTGTTGCAGGTACAGCTGTGGAGGAGACTTCTGCTGACGCTGACGCGCGTGTGCATGACGGTTGCAGTACGGATGCACGCGAGGCGCTCGTGGGGGAAGGCTGCGGCACTGGAGGGTTCCAGAAACCACTAGGGTTTCTGGAAAGTGCTGAAAAGATTGGGTCGTTCGGGCCTATTCCGTATTGGGCCTTATTTGGCATTTAGGCTTCGAGTTTAGGAATTGGGTTTTGTATTTGGGTTGTTATTTGTTTAAATTATTGGGTTTATAATTGTTTTTGGACTGCTATATTTATTGGACTATATATATATTTTTTAGGTTTTATTTGGTTTATTTTTTTGGTTTTAAATGGGCCGGGCGAAATGGGTCTATTACCACTGCCCCTCTTTGCTCATTGTCGTGTAACGAGAATAGAGCAAAGACTTCAAAAAGGGCCAATTTTGCCCCATCTTGCCGAATCTTGACCTCTTTCAGTGTTTTTCTTCTTCGAGTAGCTTCATTCCATCCCACTGCATCTTCAAGGGCATGAGAACTAGTGCTTTGATCCAATTCAAGGAATTTAGATATGTGGCTTAGATCTACTCCCCTGCTACCACAGGAAGATAAGATTCACCATCTTTCAATCTTCAGTCTGCTCATTTACTATACCAGGAAAATAAAACTATAATCTTCAGCCTGCCCCACTACTATATCGAGGGGACAAGATCTGAACTTTTCAGTCTGCTTCCTTGCTATCTTAAGAAGACTTTAATCTTCAGTCTGCTCCACTACCATCTCGAGGGAACAAAATCTGAACTTTCCAGTCTGCTTCCTTACTATCTCAGGAAGACTTCAATCTTCATTCTGCTCCACTACCATCTCTAGGGAACAAAATCTGAACTTTCCAATCTGCTTCCTTACTATCTCAGGAAAACTTCAATCTTCAGTCTGCTCCACTACCATCTCTAGGGAACAAAATCTGAACTTTCCAGTCTACTTCCTTACTATCTCAAGAAGACTTCAATCTTCAGTCTGCTCACTACCATCTCTAGGGAACAAAATCTGAACTTTCCAATTTGCTTCCTTACTATCTCAGGAAGATACCTTCTCTAGGGAACAAAATATGAACTTTCCAATTTGCTTCCTTACTATCTCAGGAAGATACCATCTCTAGGGAACAAAATCTGAACTTTCCAATTTGCTTCCTTACTATCTTAGGAAGACTTCAATCTTCAGTCTGCTCCACTACCATCTCTAGGGAACAAAATCTGAACATTCCAATCTGCTTCCTTACTATCCCAGGAAGACTTTAATCTTCATTCTGCTCCACTACCATCTCTAGGGAACAAAATCTGAACTTTCCAATTTGCTTCCTTACTATTTCAGGAAGACTTCAATCTTCAGCTTGCCCCACTACCATCTCGAGGGGACAAAATCTAAAATTTTTAGTCTGCTCTCTTGCTACATCAGGAAGATAAGACCAATGGCTAAAATCTGCTCCATTACCGATATATGGAGATAAGATTCGCCAAAATTTGATCTGCTCTACTATTGCTTAGGGAGATAAGATCTGTGAATTCACCTATGTTGTTACACCGTCTTCTGAGGGACATGTCCTGTAGACTCGGTTCCACATGCATATGTTTATGCCGAATGATCAGGATGCTATGATCAGAATAAATCAAATGTTCCTAGCCACATGTGTTATGAATGCCAAAAATGTCATGATTCTTTTTCTTTTTTCTTTTTTTTTTAATGTAAAATGATTAAGATGCAATGATCGAAATGAATCAAATGCTCCTAACTGAATGATATTTGCATGAATGTAGAATGTCATGAGAATGATCTTTTTTAAATGTATAATGATTAAGATGCAATGACCGGAATTAATCAAATGCTCCTAACAAAATGATATTATGAGTGACATTTCTATGAATGCAGAATGTCATGAGAATGATACCCTTTTTAAGGATTAGGGTGCAATGATCGGAATGAATCAAATGCTCCTAACTAAATATGTCTTGCATGGATGCAGAATTTTATGAAAATGATCTCTTTTTAAATGCTTAAAGTGTCATTGCTTATTATTTATCAGGGCTTTATCACTGACGTATTATGCTGCCATCTTGTTCAGCTGGTATTCTCGATAGAAAACCCGAGAAAACAATTATACCTTGCTCAACAGATTTTCCCCACTGTAGGGTTCATCTCATTGTGACTTAAGGGTATAGAATCTGAATCCTTTCCAATCCATTCCACTACAACTCAATGGTATAGAATTTGTTTCATCTTCAATCCAACCTGCTGTAAATCAAGAGTATAGGATCTATAACTTGTTCCATCAACTGATCACTCCCCGGGTGACCTAACCAAATATGTATGCATGATATTTGCATGGATGCAGAATATCATTTTTTCTCGAGAATGATTCCCCTTTTACACTCGGGTTGACATTGCCCATTTTTCGTCAAGATTGTATTACTAACGCAATATCTTGACATTTTGTTCAATCACCATTTTGACAAAAGTCCGGAGAAATAATCTTAATTTAGACTCGTCCTCCACCAATATTTCCATCCCTTAAACTTGGTGGGTTTTAAACGATAGTCATGTTTCAAGTTCTTTTATTATTCAGAAGCTTCCAGAGTAATATGCGAAACTTCTTTTATGAAAGTATTATTAGTCCACTAATCATTATTTCAATGCAAAATACTTGAAAAATATCATAACAATGGACAAGAAGGAAACTAATTAGGAGCATAGGTCGAAGCAAAAATAGCAAATGCAATCCAGAAGGAAATTTATTGGTAGTGTATTTTGAAACGAATAAAACAATTAAAGATAGCAAATTCAGAATGGGTAAGATGGAAACTAGGTGACCCAGATATAGCAGTCAGAGCTTCTCTGTTCAAACTTCTTGATGACTATTTTAAGCTCAATATGTGTTTAGGGGATCCGGAGTACTTTGTCAATGCCCCAAGACGTAACATACTTCCTCATTGTTAATTCAAGCGTGGCAAGACTGTTGTATGCCCCACTTTTGATCAAAATTTGAGCCGCCCTTTTCGGGTTTTCAACTTAAATCCCCTTTGCTCTCAAAGCGCCCTTTGCGGGTTTTCGCCTTGGCCTCTCTTTTTTCTTTCTTCTTTTTTGATTGAATTTTTTTATTTCTTTTCTTATTTCTTATTTCTTTTTTGGTTTTTTGTTAGTTTTTTTTAAAAAGGTCTCAAGGTGTCCTTTGTGGGTTTTCACCTTGGCCTCTCCTTTTAGATGAAATCTGAATTCACCGGCTTGAGCATGTCCTTGCCATCCATCTTGGCCAAAGTTAATGATCTTCTAGAACAAGCCATTTTCACCACATAAGGCTTTTCCAAATTTTGGCATTTATTTTCCTCTGAGGTCCTCTTGTATGAGAAAAATCCTTAATGCCAGGTTCTTTTTATGAAATTCCCTTGAGCGGACCTTTTTTTATTATAAGCCCGTATCATTTGACCACGATGAATACTTTCAATCAAGCTAACTGGAGACATTCTGCTTCATCGGATTCTTAATTCAATCAAAGCTTGAGGAAAAGGAATATTAACTTCCAACAATTTCTTCCCTTTCATAAACCAATGAGAAAGATGTTGCCCTAGTAAAGGTCCATGCCAATGTTCAAAAAGCAAAGAGGGTAAATGGTGACTTCTCTATGCCAGCCTTACAAATCTCAGTCATTTTTCAAAAATTTTGAATGGTTTTTGGCTGCCTTTGCTGCACTAATATGGTGTCTGATCTTTGAACAGACTATAAATATTTGACATTGTGCAATTATGTTAAGCATGTTCCTTTTTGGCATTCTTTATTGCCACTTTTTTGTTTTTCTTTTTGAATTTGAATTTGAATTTGCATTTAAATCTGAACTTGAGTTCGAATTTGGATTTGGATTTGGATTTGAATTTGGATTTGAATTTGATGACTGCTAACTTTGTAACTTTGGCATATAAAGCAACTTTCACCCTCTTAGTGAAGTGGTTGATAACCACGAAGATGAATTGGTATTGGCTAGATACTTTTGACGAGATCTGCCCCTTAACATCTATGCCCCACCTATAGAAAGAATGAAAGAGGCACATAAGTCTTGTCTTCCCCAATTTGGTATTTACGGCGTAACTGATGCAATTTCCTTTTCTTGGTAAACCAGTAGCTCGGTCCTCTTGATTAGCCTGACCATCGTAGAACTATTACCATGGGTTCTTTAAATAGCATACCCACATCTCAAGCATGGCGTTCCTCGATATGATTGTCCGAAAACATCTTGGAATTCTTGAAAATAGCTCAATGATGTCTCGCCTTATTTTTGTGGTGAGTTAGGCTTTAATTTTTACCCCTTTCCTAAGCTCGCAACGTCCACTGACCCTTTGCAAAGTAGAGTATATTTTCACTTGTTCTACCGTCCTTAACAAATCAAAAGATAGGCTACAATCTCTGTCATCTTCAAAGTTCTTAGATCCCCTAGACCCATATCTCATTCAAAAAGGGAGTCCGTAACAACGTCGCTCACGTTGTTGATATCTGGGTACCTAGGTACGAAGGCAAAAAAAAATCCAAAGAATTAATGATTCTAAGGATGATTATTTGTATTGTATGGTCATGAATAAAGAATGAAAGAATATTCTAAAAAAAACAACAGAATGTACAATATGAAATGTAAATAATGAAAAAAAAATTGTTTAAAAAGATGTATTTTATTGAAATAAAAATTCTGGACACAAGCCTATTTCAAAAAAGGATTATTATTGCCTCTAGGCTTAAAGCAACAAGTATGTTTTGAATATTACTCTTGATTAGCTCTAAAAATACAGGGATCCCTTCCACAGTCCCATTGTTTAAAATCTTCCCAAGTATGTAAGGGCTTGGAAACTTTTATTCCCCGATTCCCTCTTCGGATATGTCATTAATGCTCAAGCCCCTGACTTCTTCAAGGAATCACAACTCTTCTACCTCCACTTTCAACTATAATATTCACTGCTTCATCTGAGTATTTAGGTTCTGAGGAATCGATGACTTTCACAATTCCCCTTTCAATGAGCCTTTCGACCAACTTTTTAAATGTACTGCAATTTTCAATTGAATGCCCCATTATTCCCGCGTGGTACTCGCATTAGGCATTCTCATTATACCATTTTGGGTACGGAGGTTGCACAGGTTTCGAGTAGAACGGAGACACTACATGTACATCAAAAAGATTCTGATATAGCTCTTTATATGTTATCGGGATAGGTGTTAACTGGAGCCTTTCTGTATTTGGCCTCGAGTTGGATTCTTGCTTTGAAGAGCTTGGATATCTATTGCTTTCAGTCTTATACATGTTCAGGATATTTATTTCATTTTCCTTGTTCCTCGAAGTTAATCTTTTGGTGCTTTCTCTCGCGTCTATCTTTCCGCTTCTTATAGCATTCTCAATTATCTCGCCGAACATTACCATATCTGAAAAGCTCACGGTGGCACTTCCCAACATATAGTTAATGAACGGGGCCTTCAGAGTATTAATGAAGAGCATCGTGGTTTCGTTTTCCAGCAGAGGTGACTGGACTTGTATAGCTACTTCCCTCCATCTTTGGGCATACTGTCAGAAATTTTCATTTGTTCTCTTTTCCATATTCTGCAAAGTGAGTCTATCGGGGGTCATATCCGTTACATGATTATACTGCTTCATGAAAGCTTGAGCTAAATCTCTCCATGTACTAATCCTAGTACGACTCAATTGGTTATACCATTTGGACGCTGCCTCAGTTAGACTGTCTTAGAAGCAGTGGATCAGTAATTAATCATTGTTGACATGTCCAGTCATACGTCTGCAGAACATAGTGATATGAGTTTCGGGACAAGTATTTCCATTGTACTTCTCAAACTTCGGCATTTTGAATCTGTGGGGAAGTACTAGGTCTGGAACCAAGCTTAGATCCTTAGCATCGATCCCTCTATAATTATCAGCGCTTTCCATTTCTCTGAATTTTTCTTTCAGCCATTTATATCGGTCCTCTAACTGCTTTTGTGATTCCATTCTTGCTCTTTCTACATTATCTAGATCGGGAACTGCAGGATTAGCAGGATTACCTTTTGGAGTAGAACCTGATCTGATTTGGGAATTCACCGGTATCGAAACCCCGACCTGAAACTGTTGTGGCCTGATCGTAACAGATGGTCTCTTTGGGCTTATCTCAAGTTGTGTTTGAGCATTTGTGGGGATAAAACCAGGAGGATATTGAGTATCTTCATTATCTATGGTACCTTTCCCTTTGTCCATCCTTCCTACCAACAGTTGGGACAATTGAGCCATCATGTTTCTTTGTGACTCCATCATTTGATCCATCATCTCTTACTAGATCTTAGCTAGTTACTCTTGCATCTGTGCTTGCATTTGTTCCTGCATATCCTTTTGTATTTGCTCCAATTTTTCTAGTCTTTTGTCCATTGACTTGGTCTTTTTCTTGTGCCGTAGGGATGCGTATTTGGTTTGGTTTCCAGGTTACTGAAATAATTTTTAATTAATTAGAGTTTTTCTACAAATTTTAATATATGTAATGCAAATGCATGAAATGCAATGCAAATGCATGGAATGAATGCAAAAGGAAAAAGAGGCGTTGATTTTGAATTCAATTCCATTAGAAGAACTTTTCTAGAAAATAAATTTCTTTACATAAAACGGATTACATATGCGGCTTTGTCCTCATAGTCCAAGTGAAGACACTAATCCTTTTCTTCGTATTCGAACATTGTGTCCCGTGAACTTTCTCAATAGATGCCTCTTCTAGCTCCTTATTGCTTGATCCAGGCTGTGGCTCCTCGCTCACTTATCCTCCATGATGCTCATAAGATTCTTTAAGAAAATTGAGACTTATTGACTCTCGAGTAATCCTTACTGGCTTGAATCCCCGGGCAACGAGGCAAAGTCATATACTATCAATCTTTTCTTGTTGTGTTTACTTGGACTATATTTGGACGAACGTATTATAACCCACTTTATCATGCAATCCATAGCCAAAAACATATCAGAATTGATAAATTAATTCTAAACAATTTTAAAAAAAAACCCAAAGAAATCAATAGATTTAAAACGATAAAAGAATAGAAAAACCCAATTGAATTGAAAATAAAAGTAATAGGTTAATTTACAAATAAACAAAGCCATTAAACAAAAATAAGGATTAAAGTAAAATGCATGCAAATAAACAGGGATTAAAAGTACAAATATTCCCATAGCCAAAAAGCAGTGTACAAATTGGATCAAATTGACATAATGCACAAATTATAGAGATCAATTAAAAAAACAAAGAAAATTTTTAACAGATCTACTTGGAAAACAATACGAAAAAAGAATGACTAAACAACAAATATCCTCGGAGATCAAAACGCGCGAATCTTAGCCCACATATCGATCGGGTCATCAGGTCGTACCACAAGACGTCGTTTTGAGGCTATTGAAATTAGCCAAATGGCATCGTTTCCTTAATGAACTAAAATAGATTAAAAAAAAACTAAACAGCATTCAGAACTAAACCCTAGCCCCCTTTACTTTCTTCCTCAGCCGCAGAAAGAAAAAACCACCCTTCGGCCACTCCAACGCCATGGTAATCGGCGATTAGTGACCGATTCAGGTTCAATCGACTGGTCCCTTTCAAGCCAGACCCAAATGCTTCACATTCTCAATCTCGAAGGACCTCCTTGCTTCGATTATGACGAAGAAGGCAATCCGACGATTCGTATTTCGAAGGTAAATCTCTTATTTCTCTCTAGATTTTTTCATAAACGGAAGTAAAATAACAAAGATCGAACGAAAAATATTATCAAAGACGGAAATCACCTTTTCAAAATTTTTCTCTGTTTTTGGATTTTGTATTTCCTTTGTATGAATGCATATCAGTGTGTAAAAAAATACTGTACAATATTGGGGTTTTTGTAGCCCAGAAAATGCAATACACGTTTTCCTAATTCTATTGCCTTCTACTATATTCTGCTACCCTCTGTGATTCTTGCTGCTGTTGATGCTTTTTGTTGCAGATACAGTTGTGGAGGAGACCTCTGCTGACGCTGACGAGCGTATGCGTGACGGTTGCGGCACGGATGCACGCGAGGCACGTGTGGGGGAAGGTTGCGGCACTGGAGGGTTCCAGAAACCACTAGGGTTTCTGGAAAGTGCTGGGAAGATTGGGTCGTTCGGGCCTATTCCGTATTGGGCCTTGTTTGGCATTTGGGCTTCGGGTTTAGGAATTGGGTTTTGTATTTGGGCTATT